>CAKAOJ020000342.1:107500-598444 GCA_916701645.2 Sebastolobus alascanus | reverse complement strand
TTTTTTTGACATTTTTTTACGAATATTTTCGAAAAATTTTCATGAAAAAAGTCATACTATAGCATGTCGAAAATATTCGTAAAAAAATGTCATGGTATAGAATGTCGAAAATTTTCATGAAAAAAGGCATAGTATAGTCTGTCGATTAATTTGGTGGAAAAAAAACTCAGTTTAAAATTTCGAAAATTTTCATAAAAGTCATACTATAGCATGTCTTTTCATGAAAATTGACGAAATTTTAAACTGAGTTTTTTTCCCCCCAAATTAATCGACAGACTATACTATGCCTTTTTTCATGAACATTTTCGACATTCTATACTATGACATTTTTTTACGAATATTTTCGAAAAATTTTCATGAAAAAAGTCATACTATAGCATGTCGAAAATATTCGTAAAAAAATGTCATGGTATAGAATGTCGAAAATTTTCATAAAAAAAGGCATAGTATAGTCTGTCGATTAATTTGGTGGAAAAAAAACTCAGTTTAAAATTTCGAAAATTTTCATAAAAGTCATACTATAGCATGTCTTTTCATGAAAATTGACGAAATTTTAAACTGAGTTTTTTTTCCAGCAAATTAATGGACAGACTATACTATGCCTTTTTTCATGAAAATTTTCGACATTCTATACTATGACATTTTTTTACGAATATTTTCGAAAAATTTTCATGAAAAAAGGCATAGTATAGCATGTCGAAAATATTCGTAAAAAAATGTCATGGTATAGAATGTCGAAAATTTTCATGAAAAAAGGCATAGTATAGTCTGTCGATTAATTTGGTGGAAAAATACTCAGTTTAAAATTTCGTCAATTTTCATAAAAGTCATACTATAGCATGTCTTTTCATGAAAATTGACGAAATTTTAAACTGAGTTTTTTTCCCCCAAAATTAATCGACAGACTATACTATGCCTTTTTTCATGAAAATTTTCGACATTCTATACTATGACATTTTTTTACGAATATTTTCGAAAAATTTTCATGAAAAAAGTCATACTATAGCATGTCGAAAATATTCGTAAAAAAATGTCATGGTATAGAATGTCGAAAATTTTCATGAAAAAAGGCATAGTATAGTCTGTCGATTAATTTGGTGGAAAAAAAACTCAGTTTAAAATTTCGTCAATTTTCATAAAAGTCATACTTTAGCATGTCTTTTCATGAAAATTGACAAAATTTTAAACAGAGTTTTTTTTCCACCAAATTAATCGACAGACTATACTATGCCTTTTTTCATGAAAATTTTCGACATTCTATACTATGACATTTTTTTACGAATATTTTCGAAAAATTTTCATGAAAAAAGTCATACTATAGCATGTCGAAAATATTCGTAAAAAAATGTCATGGTATAGAATGTCGAAAATTTTCATGAAAAAAGGCATAGTATAGTCTGTCGATTAATTTGGTGGAAAAAAACTCAGTTTAAAATTTCGAAAATTTTCATAAAAGTCATACTATAGCATGTCTTTTCATGAAAATTGACGAAATTTTAAACTGAGTTTTTTTTCCACCAAATTAATCGACAGACTATACTATGCCTTTTTTCATGAAAATTTTCAACATTCTATACTATGACATTTTTTTACGAATATTTTCGAAAAATGTTCATGAAAAAAGTCATACTATAGCATGTCCAAAATATTCGTAAAAAAATGTCATGGTATAGAATGTCGAAAATTTTCATGAAAAAAGGCATAGTATAGTCTGTCGATTAATTTGGTGGAAAAAAAACTCAGTTTAAAATTTCGTCAATTTTCATAAAAGTCATACTATAGCATGTCTTTTCATGAAAATTGACGAAATTTTAAACTGAGTTTTTTTCCCCCCAAATTAATCGACAGACTATACTATGCCTTTTTTCATGAAAGTTTTCGACATTCTATACCATGACATTTTTTTACGAATATTTTCGAAAAATTTTCATGAAAAAAGTCATACTATAGCATGTCGAAAATATTCGTAAAAAAATGTCATGTTATAGAATGTCGAAAATTTTCATGAAAAAAGGCATAGTATAGTCTGTCGATTAATTTGGTGGAAAAAAAACTCAGTTTAAAATTTCGAAAATTTTCATAAAAGTCATACTATAGCATGTCTTTTCATGAAAATTGACGAAATTTTAAACTGAGTTTTTTTTCCACCAAATTAATCGACAGACTATACTATGCCTTTTTTCATGAAAATTTTCGACATTCTATACTATGACATTTTTTTCACGAAAATTTTCGAAATTCTAAACTATGAATTTATTTTACCACAAAATTAATATAAATACCATACTATGCTTTTATTCATGAACATTTACGACATTCTATACTATGACATTTTTTCACGAAAATTTTCGACATACTATAGTATGACTTTTTTTTCATGAAAATTTTCGAAATTCTAAACTATGAGTTTTTTTTTACCACAAAATTAATTTATATACTATACTATGCCTTTTTCATGAAAATTTTCGACATTCTATACTATGACATTTTTTCACGAAAATTTTCAACATACTAGTATGACTCTTTTTTCATGAAAATTTTCGAAATTCTAAACTATGAGTTTTTTTTACCACAAATTAATCTACATACTATACTATGCCTTTTTTCGTGAACATTTTCGACATTCTATACTATGACATTTTTTCACGAAAATTTTCGGCATACTATTGTATGACTTTTTTTTCATGAAAATTTTCAAAATTCTAAACTATTAGTTTTTTTTACCACAAAATTAATTTACATACTATACTATGCCGTTTTTCATGAAAATTTACGACATTCTATACTATGACATTTTTCACGGAAATTTTGTATGACTTTGTATGACAAGTATGACTTTTTTTTCATGAAAATTTTCGAAATTCTAAACTGAGTTTTTTTTAACCACAAAATTAATCTACATACTATACTATGCCTTTTTTCATGAAAATTTTCGACATTCTATACTATGACATTTTTTCATGAAAATTTTCGAAATTCTAAACTATGAGTTTATTTTACCACAAAATTAATATAAATACTATACTATGCCTTTTTCCATTAAAATTTTCGACATTCTATATTATGACATTTTTTCACGAAAATTTTCGACATACTATAGTATGACTTTTTTTTCATGAACATTTTCGAAATTCTAAACTATGAGTTTTTTTTACCACAAAATTAATTTACATACTATACTATGCCTTTTTTCATGAAATTTTTTGGCATTCTATACTATGACATTTTGTCATGAAAATTTTCGACATTCTATACTATGACATTTTTTCACGAAAATTTTCGACATACTATAGTATGACTTTTTTTTCATGAAAATTTTCGAAATTCTAAACTCTGAGTTTTTTTTACCACAAAATTAATCGACATACTATACTATGCCCTTTTCGTGAACATTGTCGACATTCTATACTATGACATTTTTTCACGAAAATTTTGGGCATACTATTGTATGATTTTTTTTTCATGAAAATTTTCGAAATTCTAAACTATGAATTTATTTTACCACAAAATTAATATAAATACTATACTATGCCTTTTTTCATGAAAGTTTTCAACATTCTATACTATGACATTTTTTCACGAAAACTTTCGACATACTATAGTATGACTTTTTTTTTCATGAAAATTTTCGAAATTCTAAACTATGAGTTTTTTTACCACAAAATTAATATAAATACTATACTATGCCTTTTTTCATGAAAGTTTTCAACATTCTATACTATGACATTTTTTCACGAAAACTTTCGACATACTATAGTATGACTTTTTTTTTCATGAAAATTTTCGAAATTCTAAACTATGAGTTTTTTTACCACAAAATTAATTTACATATTATAATATGCCTTTTTTCATGAACATTTTCGACATTCTATACTATGACATTTTTTCACGAAAATTTTCGACGTAGTCATATAGTATGACTTTTTTTTCATGAAAATTTTCGAAATTCTAAACTATGAGTTTTTTTTTACCACAAAATTAACCTACATACTATACTATGCCGTTTTTCATGAAAATTTTCGACATTCTATACTATGACATTTTTTCACGAAAATTTTCGACATACTATTTGTATGACTTTTTTTTCATGAAAATTTTCGAAATTCTAAACTATGAGTTCATTTTACCACAAAATTAATCTACATACTATACTATGCCTTTTTTCATGAAAATTTTCGACATGCTATACTATGACATTTTTTCACGAAAATTTCGACATACTATAGTATAACTTTTTTTTCATGAAAATTTTCGAAATTCTAAACTGAGTTTTTTTTAACCACAAAATTAATCTACATACTATACTATGCCTTTTTTCATGAAAATTTTCGACATTCTATACTATGACATTTTTTCATGAAAATTTTCGAAATTCTAAACTATGAGTTTATTTTACCACAAAATTAATATAAATACTATACTATGCCTTTTTCCATTAAAATTTTCGACATTCTATACTATGACATTTTTTCACGAAAATTTTCGACATACTATAGTATGACTTTTTTTTCATGAACATTTTCGAAATTCTAAACTATGAATTTATTTTACCACAAAATTAATATAAATACTATACTATGCCTTTTTTCATGAAAGTTTTCAACATTCTATACTATGACATTTTTTCACGAAAACTTTCGACATACTATAGTATGACTTTTTTTTTCATGAAAATTTTCGAAATTCTAAACTATGAGTTTTTTTACCACAAAATTAATATAAATACTATACTATGCCTTTTTTCATGAAAGTTTTCAACATTCTATACTATGACATTTTTTCACGAAAACTTTCGACATACTATAGTATGACTTTTTTTTTCATGAAAATTTTCGAAATTCTAAACTATGAGTTTTTTTACCACAAAATTAATTTACATACTATAATATGCCTTTTTTCATGAAAATTTTCGACATTCTATACTATGACATTTTTTCACGAAAATTTTCGACATACTATAGTATGACTTTTTTTTCATGAAAATTTTCGAAATTCTAAACTATGAGTTTTTTTTTACCACAAAATTAACCTACATACTATACTATGCCGTTTTTCATGAAAATTTTCGACATTCTATACTATGACATTTTTTCACGAAAATTTTCGACATACTATTTGTATGACTTTTTTTTCATGAAAATTTTCGAAATTCTAAACTATGAGTTCATTTTACCACAAAATTAATCTACATACTATACTATGCCTTTTTTCATGAAAATTTTCGACATGCTATACTATGACATTTTTTTACGAAAATTTCGACATACTATAGTATGACTTTTTTTTCATGAAAATTTTCGAAATTCTAAACTGAGTTTTTTTTAACCACAAAATTAATCTACATACTATACTATGCCTTTTTTCATGAAAATTTTCGACATTCTATACTATGACATTTTTTCATGAAAATTTTCGAAATTCTAAACTATGAGTTTATTTTACCACAAAATTAATATAAATACTATACTATGCCTTTTTCCATTAAAATTTTCGACATTCTATACTATGACATTTTTTCACGAAAATTTTCGACATACTATAGTATGACTTTTTTTTCATGAACATTTTCGAACTTCTAAACTATGAGTTTTTTTTACCACAAAATTAATTTACATACTATACTATGCCTTTTTTCATGAAAATTTTTGGCATTCTATACTATGACATTTTGTCATGAAAATTTTCGACATTCTATACTATGACATTTTTTCACGAAAATTTTCGACATACTATAGTATGACTTTTTTTTCATGAAAATTTTCGAAATTCTAAACTATGAGTTTTTTTACCACAAAATTAATTTACATACTATAATATGCCTTTTTTCATGAAAATTTTCGACATTCTATACTATGATATTTTTTCACGAAAATTTTCGACATACTATAGTATGACTTTTTTTTCATGAAAATTTTCGAAATTCTAAACTATGAGTTTATTTTACCATAACATTTTCGACATACTATAGTATGACTTTTTTTTCATGAAAATTTTCGAAATTCTAAACTATGAGTTTATTTTACCATAACATTTTCGACATACTATAGTATGACTTTTTTTTCATGAAAATTTTCGAAATTCTAAACTATGAGTTTTTTTTTACCACAAAATTAACCTACATACTATACTATGCCGTTTTTCATGAAAATTTTCGACATTCTATACTATGACATTTTTTCACGAAAATTTTCGACATACTATTTGTATGACTTTTTTTTCATGAAAATTTTCGAAATTCTAAACTATGAGTTCATTTTACCACAAAATTAATCTACATACTATACTATGCCTTTTTTCATGAAAATTTTCGACATGCTATACTATGACATTTTTTCACGAAAATTTCGACATACTATAGTATGACTTTTTTTTCATGAAAATTTTCGAAATTCTAAACTGAGTTTTTTTTAACCACAAAATTAATCTACATACTATACTATGCCTTTTTTCATGAAAATTTTCGACATTCTATACTACGACATTTTTTCATGAACATTTTCGAAATTCTAAACTATGAGTTTTTTTTACCACAAAATTAATTTACATACTATACTATGCCTTTTTTCATGAAAATTTTTGGCATTCTATACTATGACATTTTGTCATGAACATTTTCGACATTCTATACTATGACATTTTTTCACGAAAATTTTGGGCATACTATTGTATGACTTTTTTTTCATGAAAATTTTCGAAATTCTAAACTATGAGTTTATTTTACCATAACATTTTCGACATACTATAGTATGACTTTTTTTTCATGAAAATTTTCGAAATTCTAAACTATGAGTTTTTTTTTACCACAAAATTAACCTACATACTATACTATGCCGTTTTTCATGAAAATTTTCGACATTCTATACTATGACATTTTTTCACGAAAATTTTCGACATACTATTTGTATGACTTTTTTTTCATGAAAATTTTCGAAATTCTAAACTATGAGTTCATTTTACCATAAAATTAATCTACATACTATACTATGCCTTTTTTCATGAAAATTTTCGACGTTATACTATGACATTTTTTCACGAAAATTTCGACATACTATAGTATGACTTTTTTTTCATGAAAATTTTCGGAATTCTAAACTATGAGTTTATTTTACCACAAAATTAATCTACATACTATACTACGCCTTTTTTCCTGAATATTTTCGACATTCTATACTATGACATTTTTTCACAGAAATTTTCGACATACTATAGTATGACTTTTTTTCATGAAAATTTTCTAAATTCTAAACTATGACATTTTTTCACGAAAATTTTCGAAATACTATAGTATGACTTTTTTTTCATGAAAATTTTCGAAATTCTAAACTATGATTTTCTTTCACCATAAAATTCATCTACATACTATACTATGCCTTTTTTCATGAAAATTTTCGACATTCTATACTATGACATTTTTTCATGAAAATTTTCGACACTATTGTATGACTTTTTTTTCATGAAAATTTTCGAAATTCTAAACTATGAATTCATTTTACCACAAAATGAATCTACATACTATATACTATGCCTTTTTTCATGAACATTTTCGACATTCTATACTAGGACACTTTTCACGAAAATTTTCGACATACTATAGTATGACTTTTTTTTCATGAAATTTTTCGAAATTCTAAACTGAGTTTTTTTTACCACAACATTAATCTACATACTATGCCTTTTTTCCTGAATATTTTCGACATTCTATACTATGACATTTTTTCACAGAAATTTTCGACATACTATCGTATGACTTTTTTTCATGAAAATTTTCGAAATTCTAAACTATGAGTTTATTTTACCATAACATTTTCGACATACTATAGTATGACTTTTTTTTCATGAAAATTTTCGAAATTCTAAACTATGAGTTTTTTTTTACCACAAAATTAACCTACATACTATACTATGCCGTTTTTCATGAACATTTTCGACATTCTATACTATGACATTTTTTCACGAAAATTTTCGACATACTATTTGTATGACTTTTTTTTCATGAAAATTTTCGAAATTCTAAACTATGAGTTCATTTTACCACAAAATTAATCTACATACTATACTATGCCTTTTTTCATGAAAATTTTCGACATGCTATACTATGACATTTTTTCACGAAAATTTCGACATACTATAGTATGACTTTTTTTTCATGAAAATTTTCGAAATTCTAAACTGAGTTTTTTTTAACCACAAAATTAATCTACATACTATACTATGCCTTTTTTCATGAAAATTTTCAACATTCTATACTACGACATTTTTTCATGAACATTTTCGAAATTCTAAACTATGAGTTTTTTTTACCACAAAATTAATTTACATACTATACTATGCCTTTTTTCATGAAAATTTTTTGGCATTCTATACTATGACATTTTGTCATGAACATTTTCGACATTCTATACTATGACATTTTTTCACGAAAATTTTGGGCATACTATTGTATGATTTTTTTTTCATGAAAATTTTCGAAATTCTAAACTATGAATTTATTTTACCACAAAATTAATATAAATACTATACTATGCCTTTTTTCATGAAAGTTTTCGACATTCTATACTATGACATTTTTTCACGAAAATTTTCGACATACTATAGTATGACTTTTTTTTCATGAAAATTTTCGAAATTCTAAACTATGAATTTATTTTACCATAACATTTTCGACATACTATAGTATGACTTTTTTTTCATGAAAATTTTCGAAATTCTAAACTATGAGTTTTTTTTTACCACAAAATTAACCTACATACTATACTATGCCGTTTTTCATGAAAATTTTCGACATTCTATACTATGACATTTTTTCACGAAAATTTTCGACATACTATTTGTATGACTTTTTTTTCATGAAAATTTTCGAAATTCTAAACTATGAGTTCATTTTACCACAAAATTAATCTACATACTATACTATGCCTTTTTTCATGAAAATTTTCGACGTTATACTATGACATTTTTTCACGAAAATTTCGACATACTATAGTATGACTTTTTTTTCATGAAAATTTTCGGAATTCTAAACTATGAGTTTATTTTACCACAAAATTAATCTACATACTATACTACGCCTTTTTTCCTGAATATTTTCGACATTCTATACTATGACATTTTTTCACAGAAATTTTCGACATACTATAGTATGACTTTTTTTCATGAAAATTTTCTAAATTCTAAACTATGACATTTTTTCACGAAAATTTTCGAAATACTATAGTATGACTTTTTTTCATGAAAATTTTCGAAATTCTAAACTATGACTTTTCTTTCACATAAATTCATCTACATACTATAGTATGCCTTTTTTTCATGAAAATTTTCGAAATTCTATACTATGACATTTTTTCATGAAAATTTTCGACATACTATAGTATGACTTTTTTTTCATGAAAATTTTCGAAATTCTAAACTATGAATTCATTTTACCACAAAATTAATCTACATACTATACTATGCCTTTTTTCATGAACATTTTCGACATTCTATACTAGGACACTTTTCACGAAAATTTTCGACATACTATAGTATGACTTTTTTTTCATGAAATTTTTCGAAATTCTAAACTGAGTTTTTTTTACCACAACATTAATCTACATACTATGCCTTTTTTCCTGAATATTTTCGACATTCTATACTATGACATTTTTTCACAGAAATTTTCGACATACTATCGTATGACTTTTTTTCATGAAAATTTTCGAAATTCTAAACTAATTTTTTTTTTACCACAAAATTAATCTACATACTATACTATGCCTTTTTTCATGAACATTTTCGACATTCTATACTCTGACATTTTTTCACGAAAATGTTCGATATACTAAAGTCATAGTATAGTATGTCGAATTTTTTTGTAAAAAAAAAGTCATAGTATACTATGTCGAAAAATGTTGAGAAAAAAAGTCAAAGTATAGCATGTCGAAAAATGTAAAAAAAAAGTCATAGTATAGTATGTCGAAAAATGTAAAAAAAAAGTCATAGTATAGTATGTCGAAAAATTTTGTAAAAAAAAAGTCATAGTATGGTATGTCAAAAAAAGTCATAGTATGTCGAAAGTATAGTATGTTGAAAAATTTTGTAAAAAAAAGTCATAGTATAGTATGTCGAAATAAAGTCATAGTATAGTATGTCAAAAAAAAGTCGTATGGTATGTCAAAAAAAAGTCATAGTATGTCGAAAGTATAGTATGTTGAAAAATGTTGTAAAAAAAAAGTCATAGTACAGTATGTCAAAAAAGTCATAGTATAGTATGTCGAAAAAATGTCATTGTACAGTATGGCGAAAAAAGTCATAGTATAGTATGTCAAAAAGAAAGTCACATTATAATATGTTGAAAAAAATGTCATAGTATACTATGTCGAAAAAAGTCAAAGTATAGTATGTTGAAAAAAAATCATAGTATGGTATGTCGGAAAGAAAAAGGTATAGTATGTCGAAAAGAAGTCATAGTATAGTACATTGAAAAAAAGTCATAGTATGTTGAAAAAAGTCATGTATAGTATGTAGAAAAAAGTCATAATATAAGTATGTCGAGAAAAAAAAGGTTATAGTATAGGCTTATCATCTTATAGGCTTGTCACTAAACTGATCTGGTCAACTTTAAAGCCAGCCCAACTTAAGAGCCTGAGCCGAAGTTGTCACTAACTTCGAGGCTAACCCCTTCACTTTAATCAGCAGGTGCCAATCAAGTCACGGGAGTTGTAGCATTTACTGACCGAGAAATATCCCAAACTTTTTGTGACATCTTTACAGCATACTATACTATTACTTTTTTTACTTTTATGACATACTATATCATGACACTTTTTATGGCATAGTACTGCAACCCTGGTTACGCTTACAATCTATGAATAAGGAAATAAATGTAGACCAGTATCAGAAGAACTAAGACGGCAGGAGCACAAGGCTTGAATAACAGTCAGGAGTCTCAACACCAGGATGAATTTACTTGAACGTGTATTGAACACATTAACTGCAGTTCAGTGTTTACTAGGCCTGCAGGATATGAAGAAAATCTGCAATGTGCGATATCATTGTTCAATATTGCGATGACGATATGACTCTCAATAAATAAACAAATATTGTGCATATTAGCTATACTTGTGTCAGCCTGCTTGTCTTTAAATTCAGGACCGGATTAGAATTTAATATTTTAAATATAATTCAGCTAAATGTTTCTAGAGCAGCAACAGTAATGTTTACTACAGCAAAGTCACCAGATACAATCATTAATATCTCACTGGAATCAATCTTAATTGTTCATAAAATAAATAATATTCCTGAGTGAAGTTTATAAAGAACGAAGACCACAGACATCAGTCAGTATCAGTCCTTCATCCTGTCCTCCCACTGCTGATGTGATTCACTGCTGCAGTTAACGTTAGCACTGGTAGAGAGAGGAAGGGCTGCTTTGTCGCAGCCAGCTGATAAGTTAACAACATTTTTAAGATACATGGCAAACTAAGCTTAAGAGTTAAGACTACATACAGACAGCTTTGTTTTAGCTCATGTAGCTGAAAGATTACGTTGCAGCTATACTCTATGAAGGTAATAAAATAATAACACGGAGGCACCGTAGTCTGCACCAAGATTGCCTCCAACCTTGTCCGCTCCATCCTTCACAATAAACTCCCCGGTCACATACACTGGAACATTGCTTACTACGGGGAACTAAAGTCATTCAGAACCTTCACTAAGAGGCAACTACAACAAAATAACGTACACAGTACGCTGTTAGCCGCCGAGCTAGCGCGCTGTGCTTGTGTAAAAATAGCGGCGGTGGATGAGAGACTGCATAGAGAAGATTGAAATATCGCTTTTCTACATGTTTACATATTTATGCTTGTCGAACATGTGTATTTATAAAGTATTGGCTTTATACTTGCGAAGGTTTTATTGTTCTTACAGTAACGAGCACAGTTGTCGTAGTTACAGTATCTTCACTTCACCTGGTTTACTTCACTTACGATGCGTTTATCGCGCATATTCATAACGCGATAATGATGGAAATACGATTTATCGGTCAGCAGTAGTGTTTACCACACAAAGTTATCCCCAAAATAACAAACTAAAATAATAAAGTGTGCACATAAATGTCCCTTTAATGTCCAGTCTTTATGTCAAATTGGTGGATCGATCATTGGGGCCCAATCTGTGTTTGTATAATTGTCTTTCCTACCTCACTCAGAAGCTGGTAACAGTCTGCACGATCCATCTCGAGGACCTGTAGGTCGGCTCGCCATCCTGGAACTGGAACCTCTATTCTTCAACGGATGTTCATCGTGGCACCTGGACTTGTCCCAAGATCTGCCCTTTACCAACACTGGCCTAGAGACAGGTCACAAATCCATTTAAAGTTATCAATACAGGTCATATGTAGCTTCTAACACTTAGTGTGAAACATCACCAAGTATTTATATAACCTCTGAATCAAATTACATTTCCAATAGGCCCTTTTCACAGCAGCCATTTGGACATGTCATTGCAAGGTAAACACAGGTATAATGTTTTTAATTAATTATGGTACAGTAATATTTAGTGTCACAGCTATTCCAGTGAGTCAGCATGCACAATACCAGGGCCCTGGCCCACCTAAATGGAACAGGGCCATAATTAATGTAATTAATTATGCCTGTGATTATCCTGCAATGACATGTGGAGATAGCTGCTGTGAAAGAGGCCTATTGGCTCCGTTGTACAACAAAAACATAGTTTCTTAAGCTCAAAGTTAAGTTCAGTGCTAAATTAATCCAAATACTACTAACCTGCAGAGTTGACAGTATTCACAACCGAAACATTTAGCAACCCACTGCTGGTCCTTTTTAAATGTGAAGATAAACTCCAGTGAAAAGCTAAAATCAACTAAATTAAACAAACATGCAGCAGAGTTTGCTTTATAATTATCACAGTAATGTACAGAAATAGCATTGCTTAACAGTGGCAACATTTGAACTTCACGAAATTAACATAAGCAATTAACATGCTAACCTTACTAGCATAAGTCTATGTCATTTTACATTGTAAACGTTAGCCTAGTGGCTAGAAGAGTTGTCGCTCCTCACTTTTGGATAATTTGTGTTTATATCAACAGCTAACAGATTTTTTTCCTCACTCACCGCAGAACAGTTTGAATCCCTGCACCTCCCGACAGGACAGCACTGTTGAATTAAAACCTCCATGTACGATTTCAGCTCACACAGAGTCCGAACAAAATAGGTTATATTGCCGAAACGTGCGCAAGAAGATGGCGGACAGTTCAGTGACAGGGTCAATGGTCAGGGGTCAACCAGCGAGGTTCGCTGGGAGATTCCACCGATTGGCTGGGTTGCCAGGTCACGCAGTCAACCCTCCTCAGTGTCAATCCCTCTCCTATGAAAATGTTTAATAAACAAATAAAATTGTTTGGCCTCTTTTCTTACCCTTCTACCAATTATTATTAATGATTATTAATTATTATTAATTATTATTAATTATTATAATGACCTTATTATTATAATTTGATCTTATTACATACAAAATCTCATATTCATAAATCTAAATTTTCTGATCATAAACCATCCTTTTTCATCTCCGACACAAAATGAACTCAAACAAAACATCTAAAATTAGAAAGGCTATCAAAATCATAAATCTATGTACCCTGTATAACATTTTTATGAATTGATTTATGTTTTCTGTCAGTGCTCTGATCCCCTGGTATTATTTGTTTTTGTATTTATTGTATGTTCACTTTACTATTTGTCAATAAAAGGTTTTTAAAAAAAAAACTAAACAGTCCCTTTCTATGTCATTTACAGTATTGCAACTTAAGGCACTTCTTTTCATTGCTTTTCTAACATGGGCTACTCATGCACGTCCCGTTGCATGGCAGGGGTTGGGTGGTTACTGTCTGGCAGAATTTCACAGCGTGGTACAAATTCTATAGATTTTTATATACTATATTCATTATAGACTGGAATTTTAATTCCTGTTTAAGTTTTGACCAATTTGTTGCTGCATTAAAAAGGTTAACATTTTAATTGTAAGTCCTGTTTTTTTACCAAGTTGCTGGTGTACTATTTATTATTTTAATAATAATTAATTCAGTAAATTTATATCTATGTATTCATTTGTTATATTTTGTTTTACAAGGTTAGGAAAGCAATGTTTAAGTCAAGCCTGATGTTGCCTCACATATAAAAGAATGATCCCAGTCACTTCCACAGAGTAAGGCATACAGCTTATTAATTAGACACTGATACCGGATCGGTACTCGGTATCGGCCGATTCCCATAACCCAGGTATCGGTATCTAGACTGAAAAAGTCGGATCGGTTCATTCCTATTCACTAGTTGACTCCCACATGGGAGTCAACTAGTGAATAGGATCCGAGTCATAGTTTTATACATATAAAACTATGACTTTTTTATGACATACTATAGTATGACTTTTGTATGGCACATTATGCTATGATATCTAGTATGACTTTTTTTGTGATATACTATACTATGAATTTTTTATGGCATACTATTCTATGACATTTTTGTGACATACTATAGTATGACATTTTTTATGAAATTTTTATGGCATACTATACTATGATTTTTATAACTCGTTTTATGACATTTTATGGCGTAGTATACCATGACTTTTTATCACGTACTATACTATGATATATATTATGACATTTTTGTGATATACTATACTATGACTTTTTTTAATGACATACTATATTATGACTTTTTTAATGACATTTTTATGGCATACTATACTATGACTTTTGCGACCCTTTATTACATTTTTATGGCATAATATACAATGATGTTTCTTATGGCAATTTTTATGGCATACTATAATATGACATTTTTTGCGATATACTATATTGTGACATTTTATGGCATACTATACTATGATTTTCTGTGTCTTTATTTAGTCTTTTTTATGAGAAATTCACTGTGTACACTAGTTGGAAACTGTAAAAAAGCAACAGCAGCCTTGAGAGCGCTCGGTGTCGTGTTTATGGTAATTAACAGCAGCATTTAAAAAAAGACCAAAACCATGGTTTCATTTCGCACCAAAAGAAATTAAATGAAACTAAATGATTTATTATCCACCTGAGTGCCAGTAATCCTTTACTCTAGACAGGAGATAAATGCTTTACTTTCACTTTTCTCAGGTTTATTTCTCTCACAGTTAAAGCTTTTTGTCTTGGCAGGACAGTCACAACTACACGCATAATCACTTTAGAACTCCCACTAGGGTATTATTGCTATAATAATCCATTCCTCAGCCTATTGTGCTGCAGATCACCTTTGTCTCACCACACTGCGAGCTAGCTCAGCATAAAAACACACCCGTACGGCTGCATTATTTACAGAGAGAGCTCCAGTCACGGAGGAGCTTGCTCATGCCGTGGGTTTGAATCCCAAGACACTTTCTCGTACGTCTGTGGATGCAGACACTGACGAGAGGAGACGCTTTGTGCTCCCTCAGCGAGAGAGAAGTGTTTCCATCACAGGAGAGCGGAGGCAGAGTGTGTACTCACCATTCATTCACATCCTTCATTTTTTATCTAAATATTTCTAAGATGCTTTCTGGCACCTCACTGCGAGCACACACTTTTCTGGCTGTTAGGGTTTAAACAAATATTCAACAAATGCTTCTTTTGATTTGTTTTTCAGTTTTAAACATCCAAGTTAAACCTGGAAAGAATCTGACTTGGTTGTGCGGCTCAAAAACACATTTTGACAGCCAGCAGTGTGTAACACACACCAGATCTACTTCTTCAATACTTCCCCTTCGCACCATGACACCTGCATTGATCCTTAAGGAGCTGTTTCAATCTGTTTTTCCTCTGTGAGAAGATGCTCATGAAAGACAAAAAAAAAAAAGATCCACTGTAGATCTCTGTTTGCCTTTAGAGAACTTTATTTACATGTCCATATATAGCAAGGTTCAAGGTTCATGATGCAGTTGTGAAAATACCTGTCTGCCTATATGTGCCCTAACAAATACAATAAAAAAAACACATTTAATGTTGAGTGTTAAGGATGATGAGTGACGTAGCGGAGGTCACATCCCCAAAACTTGGAGAGTAGCTGTTGTGAGCTGTTTCAGTTTTCTGTCCTCGGGGTTTTCTGTTACAGGCTGGTTTCCTCCAAAAACATCTCCACAAACAGTCTGGCTTTATTCTTTTATAAAGAAAAAAAAAGGAACAAAGACAAACCTCTCAGGACAGTTTAGAGAAAACCGAGCCTTGTTCTGTCATGTATGTACTGGAGATGATACAATCATGTTGCTGCTGAAACTTAGCCAGGAGGAAAAAAAAAAAGCTGGAACCTCACAGCACACCATCCTGCCATGCATCTGCTGCCCCGAGGAGCAGCCACGTAGCTGGACCAGACCAGGCCTAACCGGGCCAAGCTGACCCAGGCTGGGAGATTTTACACAGAATATGGACCGTATTTTTCCATTTAGAGTTCCCAGCCCTCCCTGAACCCTTCCCACACTTCCTCAGTCCGATGTCTCTGTCTTTTTCCTCTCGATGCGGTCCAACTGTTTGCGAAAAATTCAAAGGCTAAAAAAATAATTTTTTTTTTGCTAATTTCTTGTTCACTACAGAGGTTTTATTTTGTTAAAAAAAGGAACAAAAAGGAACAAAAGCAAAAGTTCTTTGGAGGAATCCCACAATTGCGCAGCTATAGACTAACCAGCGTTCTCAGAGCATTAAAAACAAAGTTTGTTTTTTTTCCAGAGATGTGACTTTGTGCCCCCTTGCTTCTCTTTCTCATTTCTTTCACAAACGTAAACAAAACAACAAAGTACAAGTTGAGTGTCTCTTGTTTTCCATGCCACCGACGCTCTGTACAGTCATTGGTGCAGGAGGGAGCCTTAGCCCCGCTCCCTGATTATTAGTTTTTTTCCCCCAGCCAATCAGAGTTCAGTAGATTACTTCGTAGACTGTGGCCTTCTTGTCCCCGGAGCCGGTGACGATGAACTGGTCGTCAGGGGAGATATCACAGCTGAGAACCGACGACGACTCCTTAGACTGAGCAGAGACACAGAGAGGAAGCTTAGCTACAAACAGTCGGTGAATCACATTTTTGTACAAACAGTGACACAGAAATTCACATTATTCAAGTCAAACGGATGCATTTGTGTCCCAAAATAACCTTCCAATATTTATATATTAAAGATGGGGTCTGCGATTTATCCAGTATACACTTTTTGTTATATTGGTTGAAATGGTCTTTACACCCCGACAGCAATCCGTTTCTTATGAGCACTGAAAAAAGACCGGAAAAGATCCGTCATCTGTAGTTGCTGTAATCCTGTAAAAACGTCTACCAGTCAGTAAAAATGGTCCCGGTTGTAAGGAACCAATCAGATGCCTCCCTGCCTCCCTGCTCGTACTCTAGCCTCAGCGTGCACCAGCGTGAACTAAGCGTGTCCGCCGCACGTTCACTGGAGAGGAAGAGAAAACTCAGCTCTTAAAACACCGGACAACGAGAACGAACTCGTACCACTATTACCATATTATCGAAAAATACAACTTTGATTTAGTTGTTTATGTTCTGTTAGTTTACTTTATAAAATACTGCAGATTTAAACTATTTATTCTAACAGCTCAAAGTGAAGTCAGACAAACAGGATTATCAACGAGGGGAGACGGCGGATAGAAAACACTGCCGAACAAAATTTACGTAACTCAAACTGCTTTTTCAGTTACAGAAACAAACGAGTGGACTGATCTCCCTCCAGATATTAGAGTAATGTTAAAAAGGGTCGTGTTGTCTCAGCAGGTATCTCTCTCTTTCCCTCGCCACTCTGCTGCTCTGTGGCCGGCTCTCCAGCGAGCTGCTACCCCCCCCCCCCTCTCCGTCAACAAGGAAATAAAGCCCCTCGTCTACGAGACCGGTCTCTTGAGAGAGCTCCAGCTCATAGCGGGGTCTGTTTGAGTGAATGCCCGGGTGGAGAGGTGGCGATCCCGGCAGGAGCTAGCTAGCTGTGCCGGCAGTTTGTGGAGCTTCTAAACTCCGACAACAGTGGAGAAAATGTTTGATTCGCCATCTAACATCGTAAAACTGTCAATATTCTAAATCTACACCGTTGATTTCTCGCCTCAACATTTTTCAGAAGTGAATTTAGTGATGAAATAGCTACGAAAAATGTGAAGTAGTTACGATGCGGCGGTGCTCGTGCATGTGTGTGGGGGGCGTTGCCTTATAAGGAGTTTCGAGGGGAGGGGGGGGTTTAGAGGGAGCTCCTGAGGCGATGCGACTTTCAAATTATGCTAGTTTTCCAAGATCGCAGACCCCAGCTTTAAGAGGATGAAAAAGCAGAAAAATAAAAAAAACAGCTTGAACATTTTTTTTTTACATTTGACAACTGAATTGTTTCCAGACCAGAAATCACGATCACAAAAACGTGTGTGTTTGTAGAAATCTGTGCATAAAACTCAGGGTTTTCTGGCCTACCTGGAATATGCTGGATCCATAAGGTGTCCGCCATGCATTCAGGAGGTTATCTTTGCCTGTGCTCACGAACCATTTACCTACAGGACGAAACACACACAGCCATCAACAGATAAAGTCTCAGGGGAGGTGAGATATGGAGAAGCCTGAGAGGAAGCGCTGCTTTTGTAAAGAAGAACGGGAGAGGTGAAAAGGAAGAAACGGTTTCTGAATAATGAGAGAAGCAGAAGATTTGTTCTGCTTCCCTAGTCGATATGTATGTGTGTGAATGTGTGTGTGCGTGTACGTACCGCAGTAGGCAAACTTGAGAGAAAGAACGCAGCTCTCGTGGAGGTGCAGCTGGTACTTGTCAGGTTTGGAGACGTGCAGGACTTCCACGTTACTGCTCTCCATTCCCACAGCCAGCCACTCGCCTGTCGGACAGTAGCCCAGAGAGAAGATCTGGAGACGGAGAGGGGAGAAGAGAAAGTAATGTGGAGATGAGAGCGGGAAAACGATCATCAGCAGCCTGTCAGCACATGAATACCCCTCAGTCTGGACTGCAGCAGAGTGTGTACCTGCGAGGTGAAGTCGTGCTGCTGGAGCTGGCGTCCCTCTCGGAGGTCCCAGCAGCGGACGGTGTTGTCCAGCCCTCCCGTCCACAGTTTGGTGCCGTCGTTGGAGATGTCGATGCAGCTCGCTCCGTCTGTGTGGCCCTGGAACTGCCTGCAGGGAGGAAACACACACATGAGCTTTAGAGATGGACGCACACAGTAACACACATACCGCTGGACCTCTCTGCTCATTCCTAAATACTACAATCTGTTATTTGCTGAAACTTGGTTTTCTCTTTCCCTGCTACTCTTATATTACTCTTTGTTCTATAAAGGAAAAAAACTGCATTAATAAACACTTAAAATGTCCTTCTAGCTGCATACAACCACATTATATTGTCTGTCGCATGGAGGATGGTCGCATCCCTAAAGACCTCCTCTATGGAGAACTGGCGACTGGGAGCAGAACAACAAGCCGCCCCTACCAGCGCTTCAAAGATGTCTGCAAGCGAGACATGAAGGCCCTAGACATCGACACCAAGTCCTGGGAGGCTCTTGCGGTTGACCGCACAAGGTGGAGAAGCACCTTGCACCAACACCTCATGACAGGGGAGCAAAAACTGAAGGACGCAGCGGCAGACAAGAGGGCCCGCAGGAAAAGTCGCAGCAACGCAGGCAGACCAGAAACCACACACAGATGCGACCTCTGTGATCGAGACTGCCACTCTCGCATAGGACTTTTCAGTCACAAGAGACGCTGTACCAGACAGCCAGACCCGTAGGATGCGCCAACCATGGTCACACCCTGACCGACGGAGGCCTATTATTATTATAATATAAACTATTTACTAAATGTTGTGTAGTGCTTATAAATGATAAAAGACTTAATGTCTTACCGTTTACTTTTTTAAAGAGGACCTATTATGCACTATGCTTTTTCCCTTTCCTTTAGTGTGTTATATAGTTTTTTGTGCATGTGAAAGGTCTGCAAAGTTACAAAGCCCAAAGTCCATGCCAAAAAAAATACAGTTGCATGCTATGGTGCCTTAAAGAAAGACAGTCACAAAAAATTACTTTAAGAAATACAAGCTGCATCTTCCCTCCTGTTAAAAAAACGCAGACACACAGGTTGTGCTAAAGTCCACCTTCTCTGTGCTGTATTCATCCTCCGTGCTTTGGTTGCCCATCTACAGTGTTTGCTTTCCCTCTCTCTCGCTCTACTTTATGATTGACAGTGTAGATTGTGACATTTCAGAAATTACACTATTTTCCTCTGTCTGTGCAGTCGTCTCTGTCTTCTCATTTCCCCCTCCATTGCCTCTCTTCCTTTTCCATCACTCTCTCCTCTCTTTACTCTCCTTCTTCTCGTTACTTCAACAGAGTCTGTTCCCGTTTCCATGGCATTTGCTAAAACTGGTTAAAACGTCGCGGTGTCTTTCCTCTCCTCTCACCTGACCAGCGTCTGGTTGTGAAGGTCCCAGACGACGATGTTGCCGTCGCTGCAGCAGGAGAAGCAGACCTTGTTGTCAGGGGAGATGGCCAGAGCGTAGCAGGCGGGAGCGGACGACGTCAGCTCCGCCTTGATGCGAGGAGTGGGCGTGGCCAAATCCCAGATTGACAGCGTGCTGGCCTCCCCGCCGACGATCAAGGTCCGTCCGTCTGAGAGCAGCTTGCAGGAGCGGATGTAGTTATCCCTGTTCTGATTGGACACAATAAAACGACATTTATATACAAGAATATAGTGTATGTTGTAGTACGCTGTAATTGATGACAAGGGGATACAAAGGTACAAAGTACTACAGCAGTACAACAGCAATAAATAAAGATGCTGGAGGATTTGGCTTTAGGACAACAACACAAAGGTGATTCATCATCTTAAGTGCGTCTTTATGAGTGGAAAACAAGAGCATCACTTTTGGTTGTAAAGCAACATTATTAGACACAAGATGAGCAACAAACTTTTAATACGAGTCTACAAACATCCGTCTAAGTGTCTCCCCTCCTCCCTCATGTCTCACCAGACAGTCCAGCTGGGCCATGGGGCTCTTGCTTCCAGGCTGGCTGATGTCCCACACCTTGACGCAGCCCTTGCCTCCGGTGTAGACGTGGCGCGTCGAGGTGCTGATGGTGACGGCGCACACCACCTCTCCGTGGCTCAGGGTGTGGATCTGACGGGCGTGGCGAGGGATTCCCGGGCCCAGCAGGGCGTCGGGAGGAAAGGGCACCGGCTGCATCTGGCCGTCTGCGCTCACATGGAACGAGTAAGCGCTGCAGAGAAGAGAGAGAGAGAGAGAGAGAGAGAGAGAAGGGAACAGAAATGGATGAATAACGGAGATTTAGCATTTAGCATAAAAAAAATATGCTTAAATCATAACATGGCAAATTGCAGCCCAACAGGCAACAACAGCTGTCAGTGTGTCAGTGTGCTGACTTGACTATGACTCGCCCAAAACTGCATGTGTAAAGTGGGCATGTCTGTAAAGGGGAGACTTGTGGGTACCCATAGAACCCATTTTCATTCACATATCTTGAGGTCAGAGGTCAAGGGACCTCTTTGAAAATGGCCATGCCAGTTTTTCCTCACCAAAATTTTGCTGAAGTTTGGAGTGTTATTTAGCCTCCTTCATGACAAGCTAGCATGACATGATACCAATGGATTCCTTAGGTTTTCTAGTTTCATATGATAACAGTATCTTCACTCTAGCTTTAAAACTTTAAAACCACTACAACCTAAAATCACAAGCTGCATTAATGCGTTAAAGAAATTAGTGGCGTTAAAACTAATTTGCGCTAAGGCATTATTATTGTGTTAACTTTGACAGGCCTAGTATAGACATTTTTCCCTCAACCTACCTCATCTACTTCAATTAGTGACTTCTGCATTTCCAAGAAATACTTTCGACAGACTGACACTAAGTGACTAAAACCTGACATTTACTAATGATGTCTGGATAGCTGAAAAATACTGTATTGAACTACTCAAGTCTATTGAAGCTGCTCTGCAAATATCACTGACGTCACGTCGTCTACATCGGCCATTCATCTGCAGAGAAAAATCTCCACTCAGCAAAGTGAAGTGGAGCCAGAAATGGAAGTCACATTGATAACAACTGTTTTAAAAACATTTTTCAAGTGCATTAAGGGTGAATACTTATTTAAAAGTTCTTGATGTATGAGCCAAACCATTTATTCAAATATTTTCCTCCTTGACTTTTCCCTTCAACATCTTTCGTTGTTTGTCTGTTCTTCCGGTGTTGTAATTGAAATCTGAGCAGAACCTGCAGTTAATAGTGAACAGGTGAAGATTTGAGTGATAGCAGGTAAAGAGAGAGGAAACTCACGGTTTTCCGGCGGCGGCTGACTGCAGGCTGGCAGGCAGCCCGGGGACCCTCATATGCGGGTGAGGAGACTCATAGCCCACCTGTAAGAGAAAGAGGTATGTGAGGAAAAACACCTCAAAAGATGAGGAGAGGAGACTAGAGGAGAAGAGAGGAGACTAGAGGAGAGGAGAGGAGAAGAGAAGAGAAGAGAAGAGAAGAGAAGAGAAGAGAAGAGAAGAGAAGAGAAGAGAAGAGAAGAGAAGAGAAGAGAAGAGAAGAGAAGAGAAGAGAAGAGAAGAGAAGAGAAGAGAAAAGAAAAGAGGAGACTAGAGGAGACTAGAAGAGAGGAGACTATAGGAGAGGAGAAGAGACTAGAAGAGAAGAGAAAAGAGGAGACTAGAGGATAAAAGAGGAGACTAAAGGAGAGGAGAGGAGACTAGAAGAGAAAAGAGGAGAATAGAGGAGAGGAGAGGAGAGGAGAGGAGAGGAGAGGAGAGGAGACTAGAGGATAAGAGAGGAGACTAGAGGAGAGGAGACTATAGGAGAGGAGAAGAGACTAGAAGAGAAGAGAAAAGAGGAGACTAGAGGAGAGGAGAGGAGAGGAGAGGGGACTAGACTAGAAGAGAAAAGAGGAGACTAGAAGAGAGGAGAGGAGAGGAGAGGAGAGGAGAGGAGAGGAGAGGGTTCACTCATAAAAACAGGTAATACAGAAACACTATCAGATGAAAGATCAGAATAAAATGAGATCATATAAAAGCAAAGAGACTTTTCAAGAGCCAAGGTCATAGATTCTTAACGATAAATGACAATGAAGCTGCTCTCCCTCTAAAACGCTCCCCTCTTTTCCACATATATATATCCCTCTTTTTGCCCTCTGTGAAGGGTTTATATGCTGAGGCATTAGATATGACAGTGACACTGGAAAGACAAATTATCTGCAGAGCGTGTAGCTCACCACAGGGGACCGTCCGTAGCCTGCGGCAGCTGCCGCCGCTGCTGCTGCAGCAGCTCCGTTCATCTGGGGGGAGACTAAGTGGAGGCCGGCGCCGTAACCCGCCGCCCCGGCCAGGTCCCCGTTCACACCTGGAGGCAGGCCGAATGCCCCCGGAGGGTACGCTCCCTGCACCGCCAGGGGGTTTCTCAGACCCAGAGCTGGAGGAAGGAGGGAGGAGGACGTCAGTTTATTGTGATTTTTGTAAGTGAACAAATTATTGATTGAGGCAATGAAATGTCAGTCATTCAGGCTTTTATCTTTCATTTCAGCGCAGACTGCAGGGCCTCTCAGTGTGTGAGACAGTTGTGACTGACAGGCTGTGAACAAGCTGCTGCCTGCCATACAAAAGGCAGCACAAGGTCCCTAAACTGCAGCTCTAGATCACTACTGCCCCCTGCTGGCCAGCATGCCTTCCTGCAGCGAGACTGTGTGTGTATATGTGTGTGCTCACATTAACGTCATCTACATCCTCCGTCTGTGCATGTACCTGCATCTACGAGCGTGTACATATGCATGCATAATGGTGTGTGTGGGCTATTAGGTGATGTGAGGGAGAAAAAAAAGAGAGAAAGAGATACAGTGAAATAGATGGAGGCTCATTATGAAGCAGCTCACAGTCACAGTCCATCACCTCTCCTAATCTTTCCATTTAAAAAGTGAGGGGCGCTGAATATTTTTGCCCACAGCTGCTGATTAAGTCCAGATGGTGGTGGGTGGTGGGGAGCTGGCGGACACCCATACCAACGACTGCGGCCTGATGCTGATAGAATCACTACATGTGACAAAGCGAGTAGGAGCTAAAAACTCATCTCTGCAGCGGCAGATTCACATTTTTAATTGCAGTGAAAGTTTGTGTCCCCTGAGAGGAGGGATGGAGGCATTTGTCTTTTGGTCTCCTGAGTTTTTCCAGTGATGTTTTACAGTTTCACTTCACGCCAACTTCAGGCTTTCTGAGGTCCAATGCTCCCCTTTAACAATTAAGTATGGAGGATATGTTCTTTAGGGAATAACGGCAAGCTCATGGGATGTTCTTACCGAGGGGGTCGACACCAGGCTTGCCAGGGACAGGTCTGAACTGTGGTGGTCCGCTGGGTCCCGGGGTGTTGGACTCTTGAGACATGGGGGTCCCTGGCTTCATACCTGGAGTACTGGACTTCTCCCTCTGTGAGAGTAGAGAATAAAAAGAAACGTGTTAGTAAATAAAGTAGGGCTGCAACTAACGATTATTTTCATTGTCGATTAATCTGTTGATTATTTTCTCGATTAATCTATTAGTTGTTTGGTCTATAAAGTTTCAGAAAATGGTGAAAAAATGTTGATCAGTGTTTCTCAAAGCCGAAGATGACTTCCTCAAATGTCTTTTATGTCCACAACTCAAACTTATTCAGTTTACTGTCATAGAGGAGTAAAGAAACCAGAAAATATTCACATTTAAGAAGCTGGAATCAGAGAATTCTGACTTTTTTAATTACTAAAACTGATTAGTCGATTATCAAAATAGTTGGCGATAAATTTTATAGTTGACAACTAATTGATTAATCGTTGCAGCTTAAAATAAAGACAGAAAAGAAAATTTATTTAAAATGAAAGGTGAGCAGAATACAGTGTGTCCTATACTGAAATATACCATGTGTGTTACGTGGATATCTGCGCTCATGTGACATTAATACCACAAAAATCACTTAAATATTTGTCTTTTTAGGTCTTTGTGTGGTCCATATAGACATACAGATGTGGAGGTTTACCTGTGGGGGCTCTTTGCCACGAGACGGCGAGGCTGCGCTGCTGGAGGACGCCAGGGAGGCGGGGCTGGCCTGCGGGGGGCCCTCCTTACGGGACGGGGGCATCTTGTCCAGGCCGTTCTCCCTGGACGAGTAGGACTGCACACTGCGGGGGGACGACGGGTCCTGCATTCAAAACATATACAACTTCATTGCAGGGAACAGAAACAAGAAGTAATGGTGATTTATTCATTCATTCTGACGTTTAAGTGCTGGAGGCCACAGAGATCACCTGGAAATCAATCAGTGTCTCTTTTTATTTCTCCAAAGGGTATTAACTCTTTTCTCTCTTTATAGGATAGGTTCACAATTTTTGAGTCAGTCTTAAAACAATAGCCAGGTACCAAAATGAATATTGAAATTTTATTTGCTGTAATCACTCCTGTTCATACTGGCCATTACGAAATCACTTCCTAATGTGCTTCAAATGTAAATCAACAAAAATGTATTCCAAAGTTTATCTGAAGTTAATATTGTGCTTCAGCTGTCTAGCTAAATCAAATTAAGTGGGTATAGAGTGGTGCAGGGATGATGTATTTTTGTAGGCCAACCAGGAAGTTAGCATCGCACTGGTTCCCTCAACAAAAAGCCAATGGGATTTTTCCATTGGACGCTGGATTATTGCAGAAAATATGTGGCAAACAAACATTTATCATACTTACACGTTTTGTTCAGCAAAATAATCCCCACAAATGAACACTTTCATGATTTTTGATGCGTGAATGCAATTGCCAGAAGTAAAACTAAATACACTATAAAAGAACTACACCACGGTCACATGACTTCACGTCACCACCACTAAGCTAAAGGCGGACTAGTGTTTGCCGTGATGACGTTAAGTAGTCTCATTTAGCCACTTGTTAGCAACCGCCTTTTTAAAGACATGTTAAAGCTTAAAAAATTCACCAGTGGGATATTTACTGACAAATTTTGTATTGTAGAACAAAACGTTAAAATCTGTTATTACACGGCTTTGTTTAAAACTCGATTCTGATTGGTCAATCAAGGCGTTCTGCAGTATGCTATTTTTTTATAGCAGACTGTTGCTATGTATAACAGACCGTTGCTATGGGCACAGTTCTGATGTCGGACTCTGGCGGACATCTTTTGTTTCAAATCATTGATTTCTTAAGTAAGTAGCCGTGTAGTAAGCGGGATAATGTACAGCGAGCCGGTCATTGTTGTGACATAAATCTCTTCAGGGGTTATCGGGCTGCCGCATCGCCCTGTCAGGGTTTATTTCACAATAATGACCAGCTCGCTGTACATTATCAGCTGTACATTATCCCTTGCTTGCTTGTGTTATCCACAGACCTTATTTCAGACATAGAACTAAAAATACATAAAAAAAAAACACTTTGACTTCCAGACGAGGGAACCAGAAGTGCTAAAATGCTAACTCATTCCCGGGTTTTAGGTCTCATTCCTGTAGCACTCTATTTTCCATAGTTACAGTCTTTTTGGTATGAAATTCCTGTTTTATATTCACATCTTGGGAAACACAAAGAAATTGTTTCATACTAAAAACACTAACTTAAGAAGATACCCCCCTTGATTTGTCTCAGTCAGTCTGCCGAAGCCTCATGTTGGCTTTCTGCACACTTTTGCACAGAACAAGGACTCTAGATTTTGTCGCCCATCACTTCCATTGGAAGCACATTAATGGCCAGTATGAACATGAGGGATGATTACAGTGAGCAAAATCTGTTTCAGTGTTCAGATGGGCAACTTAAAACACAAACTTGAAAAACTGAAACCATCCTTTAACTGCCTGTGCCAACACTTGCTCTTCAATAAACATAAAAGAAATCACTTCCTGGCACCGGAGGAGTTTTCCGAACGAGACCCACCCAACAATGGAAAAGCTTTCGGGAACTGGGTATAGTCTCAGTTACTGTCATTCACAATGGACACTTAGGTATTCATTTGGAAGTTTGAATATACTGTATATATAATAACTTTAAGAAAAAAAACATTGATTCATGTTTTGTTAATCTATATGAGAAACAAACTTTATTTTCCAACATCTTACAACCTCCATTTTATCAACACTCATTCATAAAACTGTCAATTGATCAAAATATTGAATCGTGATTAATCGCATGATTGTCCATAATTAATCACGATTAATCGCAAATCAATCACACATTTTTTATCTGTTCAAAATGAACCTTAAAGGGAGATTTGTCAAGTATTTAATACTCTTATCAACAAGGGAGTGGACAAATATGCTGCTTTGTGCAAATGTATGTATATATTTGTTGTTGGAAATCAATTAACAACACAAAACAATGACACATATTGTCCAGAAACCCTAGCATAGAAAACATGCTCAAATCATAACATGGCAAACTCAAGCCCAACAGGCAACAACAGCTGTCAGTGTGTCAGTGTGCTGACTTGACTATGACTTGCCCAAAACTGCATGTGATTACCATAAAGTGGGCATGTCTGTAAAGGGGAGACTCTTGGGTACCCGTAGAACTCATTTTCATTCACATATCTTGAGGTTAGAGGTCAAGGGTCAAAACGTTGATCCATGTTTTTATTTCTGTTTATCTATACGAGAAACAAACTTTATCTTCAAACACCTTACAACCTCTATTTTGTGTGCACTCATTCATAAAACTAATAAACCCTAAACAGCCGTACCTACAGAACTGTACATCAAAGCAGCAGAGATCATGAATTGCAGTCGAGTGTGAGCATGCACATGTACTTTATGGTTGTGTATGTTGTGAAACAAGGACAGGCAGAGGTGGAGGGTTATTGTCATCATTATTAATATTCAGACGGTCCTGCTGGGTGTGTTTACATGATGTATGCAGATGAAAGCGGTGAAGTGAGGCCAATGGAGGCCGGCGGCCGCCTACTAACCTCATCCACCACCAAATTATCATCGCTCTTATCTGCATCGCTGCCCTGAGAGAGAAGAAGAGAGGAAGTGAGATTAGATATTCCTGCTCTGCTGTCTGATGTATGTAGATTACATGCAGAAATATACAGCCCACAAAGTCATACGCAAACAGAGGTGTGTGTGTGTAACTTAACAGTTTTATAAACCTTTTTTTTCTTGAGACAAAAAAATGTTTTATAAAACTTTTTTTTTCTTGAGACAAATTTTTTTTATAAAACAATTCTTGTCTCAAGAGCTTTAATTTGTTATACTGCAAATAGAGGAAAATCTTATCTTAACATTTTATTGCCTGAGCTGGTTGGAAGTAAATGCAATGGACAGTGCAAATGTAATTAATTAATTTTAGATGTTTAACTTGGAGAGGTGAAATCCTCTGAGGTGCTGCTGTTTTTTTTAATATCGCAGGTCTTCTTGAACAAAGCGATAATGCTGCACTTGATAATAAAATAACTACCCGAGATTCATTTATCTCACAATAAAAATAATCCCTTATAGGGTTTAATGTATCTGCTTTTCCACAATAACACCAATAATACAGTGATGACAGCACAGCAGGGAGTGTGAATATTTCAATTACTGTCTAAAAATAGACACCACAGTACAGACACCACAGGTCTTATCTGGCGAGGACCGGCAGAGTTGGGTGAAACTTTCCTCCAGTTACTTCAAGATTTAAGAGTGTTATGAAAGTGCCTCACATAGTCGGTCATGAACTCCTTCTCATCAGCTTTCCTCTTCTTGCCGTTGCTGAGGTAGTCTGATGGGCGACCCTTATCCCCATTGGACAGAGAGCTCTGCAGAGGGAGAGAGAGGGTGAGAAAAGAGAGCAAGACAGTGAGGCAAAGAGCAAAGAGGGGGAGGAGGGGGGCACAAAGAGGAGAAGAAGGAAGGAAGGAGTGAAAAAAAGGAGTGAGGGCAGAGAGGGAGGAAGAGGGTGATAATGAGGTGAGAGGGACTGCATAAATCATGTCGGGCTCATAAGCTGCCGAGATGAATGTGAAAGAATATCAGCCGGCATCGATCGGCCGGCTCACTGTAGGAGTGAGAGGAAGAAAGAGAATGCTTCAAGTTTTCTTTAAGGCAGCAGAAAACACTGTGGAGCAGTTGGTGTTGTGGCACTGATGCATTCTTTTTTAAAACCAGTATTGTCACAATTTTATAGGTATTGATATAATGTTGAGGTCTAAATGGTTGCCATGCAGGGTTCAGCATCAGTGACTGTAATTATAGTGTATGAAAGCTAAATTTAAAGGTATAATATGTAACCGTTGTTGGTTGCTGTTTGTAAAGACACCGCATTCAAATTTGCCCCCTCCTCCTCGGCCCAACTTAGCGAGCGAGGGAGAGAGAGAGCAGCAATGGTGGAGTGAGCTATAGAGTGACTGAAGAGAGGGAGCAGCGTTAGTGAGAACAAAGCAGCAAATCTGAGAAATAAAATGTTATTTTCTGATTGTTTCGCGGCGGTTACGTTATAAAACAAAAATGTGATAAATAAATAACAATGAATAAATATCTACTTGGGGTTAAAATGGAGTACTTTTTTAAGGAAATATTCCGATTTTCCCTATAATGAGTACCACATTATAAAGCTCTTTCCAGGAAAATGATAACAAATTGACTTAAACATTACATACCCGTACAAAAGAAAAACATTTTTTCCGGTTTACAAATTTCCTTTTTTTTTTTTTTTACTGCATATCAAATACAATATTAATATATAAAAGCTTAACAAAAATATGTCTAATATTTATATTTCTAACTTATTATTTGGATTTTTCTATAGTTTTTTTTTTTTACAGCCTTAGAAAACAAAAAAGTTTTGTGGCGTGGATACCCTCGTACAACACTGAATTTGCCTATAATCAAAAGCTGCCGAACAAGCGGTTGGACAACGGTGAGTGTACTTGATAGAAGTGATTGTGCGGTAATTTGTACTCACTGGTCCTGCTTCACGGTCTGTTCATTCCAGGCAGAAGCACCAATCACATCCAGGTACGAGGACAGCAAATGCAGATAAGGACACAAACACACAAACACACACACACACACACACACACAAATGCAACATTATCTGCCATCACTTTACATCACTCTACAGCTGATGACTCAGTGGGAAAATATCCCTGAGGAGTGTTATTATCAGCAGCACTCCTCCTGTGCCCTGCCAAAAATCCAAAGCAAAGCCAATCATCAGGATCCATCGAGCCAAGTGTTTACCCTGCCCCCACCTCAGAGAGACGTTTTCATCTCTAAGAATGCAATCCAACTCTTGTCCCAGCTCTAAACTCATCTAGAGTTTTACACTTTCTGCTTTGAGGAACACAAACAAAGAAAAATAAGGCATCAATTTAAAGTGTTCCTGTACCTCTATGGTGCTCTGCGGCGGCAGCGGCGGCTGCTACTGCCTCTAGGTGAGCTCTCTCATCCTTGGCAGCCAGTTGGGCGCCCAGAGCCCCAGACAGGGCCAGCAGGCCGGACCCTCCGCCGAGTGCCAGGCCGGGGTGAGACAGTCCTGACGGGTGCGGGCCCATTGGCAAACCCTGGGCATGCTGGGAGAGGTGCTGGGCCTGAAGCTGCTGCTGCAGAGAGGAAGACGGTAGGAGACAGAAGAAAGAGAGATTTGGGGGACTTACAAGCAATGGAAGAAGTGGCTCAACAGGAAGTGATCAAGAGGAGGAAGGAAGGAGAGGGAACTAAGTGCTGCGATGTGTACGAGGGGAGAAATGGTGGCTCTTTAGGAGGGGAAGCTCTGCGTGATCAGCGTGATGGGAAATAAAAAAACAAATAATGAAAACTGAAATATTATTTAAAGTTTTAATTCTCTATTAATCATATTTGCATTTAAAATATTTGGAAAATCATACGGGACATTTGACAGGACCCGTCATTTAATTGTTGATGATGTTCAGGTAGCTGGTAAGCCCACAAAAAAAAAAAAATTCAAAATAGTCATCCATCTTTATGAAATAAATCTGTATATTTTAGAGTGGGCAAATGGATGTTTGCCTCAATAAAAGAAAAAAAAAAAAGGAGGAAAAATAAATAAATGGGAGGGTAAGGTACACACGCTATGAGGCAGAGGGGGGAGCCCACGTACCCCTATCGAAGCATTTAGCTCCCCCATGGTCACCTGTTTGGCGCGCTCCATGGCCTGGACCACCTGTTGTTGGTGCTGTGGAACAAACCAAGAGGTCAGTGAGGGCAGGTGGATTCACAATTAAATGCTTCAAATTCAACTCTCTGTAAACTGAATCAATATTAATGTGGCGTAACTTTTCTTAATTAGTGTGAAAAAGTATTCACACTCACAAACAGCATATTTGCAACATTTTTTTTTCCGCTCTGGGAATCATGTGAGCGATGCAACCATTTGGCGATCGAGGAATGTGCTTTGAAGTTCCGTCCATCTGTGTGTGTGTGTGTGTGTGTGTGTGTGTGTGTGTATGTGTGTGTGTGTGTGTGTGAGTGAGAGAGTTATTACTTATTGTGTGTATGCATGTGTACGCCTTCTGTGTGGGCTGCTGTCAGACAGCAGAGAGACGGCTGTAGTACAGTGTGTGTGTGTGTGTGTGTGTGTGTGTGTGTGTGTGTGTGTGTGTGTGTGTGTGTGTGTCGTACCTCCTGTGACAGGAATGGGATGAGCTGAGCACAGATCACGTTCAACCGCTTGGCAATCTCCGTCTGAAAGGAAAAAAAAAAAGATACTGTTGCTTTGATGAATAAACACGCGCACACACACACAAACATTCGCAAAGCCAAGATTGAGCTCGAACAAAAAGAAAACACACACTCAAAGGTTACACACACACACACACACGCACACACAAGCGGCGCGGCTGTGGCCTGCTTCTCCCAGGGCCAGTGTGGTAAATATTTCAGCTGCTTACATTTGGTCCATGCAAATGGAAACTCTGCCAGGGAGTTTGGCTAAAATATTCATGGACAGCATCTGCTGCGGCCTCAGCCAGCCCACACAGTGAGTGAGTGAGTGTGTGTGTGTGTGTGTGTGTGTGTGTGTGTGTGTGTGTGTGTGTGTGTGTGTGTGTGTGTGAAGGAGAAAAGATGCAAGATTCACCATCTTTTCTCAGTGTGTGTGTGTTGTGTGTGCATGTGTTTCTCATGTGCCCTTGCATGTCTGTTTGTCTGTGTGTGTGTTTGCATTTTGCATGCTTGAGTGTGTGTGTGTGTGTGTTTCCTGCTGGGGGTCAGTGATTCTTGCTGTGGGTGTGTGTCTGTCTCGATCTGCTCTACTACACAGCCAACAGCAAACTCTTCCTCCTTCCCTCCTTCCCTCCCTCCCTCCCTCCCTTCCTCCTCCTCCTCCTCATCTCTCTTTCCATCCCTCTCTACTCTCCTTTCCATCTTTCTTTCCATCACACTCCATTTATCGCTCTTTCCGCCCATCCCTCGTTCCATTTCTCCCTTCCCAGTATTAGTACAGTAATCAGTGTTGCGAGCGCCGTCATGTGATGTCCAACGCACACACGCACGCACGCACACACACACACACACACACAAACATGTTTAGCGGCAGGCCCAACAAGGCCGTTAGGGCCAGTAATGATATGCATGCAGAGATCATGACAACATCATTATGGCCGCAGGCTGTTTTTCTTGTTGACGGCTAGACTCGGCTCTGTGTGTGTGTGTGCTAGCATGTGTGAGAATGCATGTGTATGTGTGTGTGTGATGTGTGTACAAATACACACACACTCTCCCCATCCCATTCTCTCTCTTAAGTGATTTATTGATGCCGGACTGAACTTCCACCCCTCCTTTTTCTCCCTCTCTCTCTCTCTCATTCCTCTTGCTCTCCCTCCCTCCACTCTCCATTTTTCAGCCAGGCAGCGTGCTCCCCCCCCCACCTCCTCCTCCTCCTCCTCCTCCTCTTCTTCCTCCCCTCCCCCATTCCCTCCATCCTCTGAATCCATCACCCCCCACCCCAAGGGAGACACAATGATTTCTTGTTAGAGAACTCCAACTACTAAATGACATCTTCAGGAGAGAGAGAGAGAGAGAGGGAGGGAGCGAGAGAGAGAGAACATGAGCAATCGAGAGAAAGAGGATAAAGAGGGGAGGACAAAATGGGAGAGTGGAAATGAAAAGAGGAGGCGGAGGAAGGAGAGGAGGGAGAGGAGGAGGAAAAGGGCAGATTGGGTTGAGGAAATGACAGCCAATGAACGAAGGATGTGGGAGGGAGAGGAGGAATAGACAGAGAAAGAAGAAACAGAAGGAAGGCGGGGGAGGGAAAAAAAAAAGAAAAAAAAAAAAAAAAAAAAAATCGAGATTGGGGGGTGGGGTGAGGGGATGGAGTGGCGGCATGACAAAAGCGAAGCGATTGAGATGGTGAAATGAACGAGAGAGTGAGAGAGAGAAAGAGTAGACGGTAGGAAGGCAGTGACCTGATTTAAAGTGAAATTCAGCATGGACTGTATGTCTGTGAGGAGACAGAGGTGGAGGGAGGGTGTGTGCAAAGAAAAAAAAAGAGGGATAAAGAGAGAGAAAGAGAAATCAATGGGAAGGAAGGGAGACAGAGACAGGGATGGTGAAGAAATGGAGATTAAGAGAGAGGAGCATTAAAAAAGACAAAGTAAGACAGCAATTGAAGGGAAAGGAGAAAAGAGGGCTAGAGGATGGAGGAGCAGAGGAGGGATGGAGGGATGGATGGAGGGGGCACAGAGGCAGTACCAGACTGGGATTTATGACTGGTGAGTCTGTCTGTCTGTCTGTGGTGGAGAAATCAACTGTTTGTGGATCCCATTATCGTCTCCACAGCATAACGGTGCTATATAGGTCCAACAGAGAGAGGATTGACATTACAGTGGTAGAGAGACACAGAGGTAAAACAAATACAAGACTCAGTCAAAACCGAGTCATGTCTATAATGTTAAATGCAGCGGTACATGTCCACCGGGTGCGGCGAGGACACTAGGGCAAAGAACGTATATTGCCAAGATGTGAAAGTCAATTGTTCGTTCCACTGCAACATCAGCACCCAGCTGTAAAGCTACGCTTCCACCATTTTGGACTGAAAGCGACTACCGGACGCCAGTAAAACGTCCGCCTAAAAAGTGCCGTAAAAAGTGAAACAAAATGATAGCTATTCTATTGTCATATTCTACCGAAATGGCCTGTGTTGAAATAAAATAATAATAAAATATTATAAATATAATAAGCGTTTTCAGTCCAAAATGGCGGCAGCGGCTGTTGTCAAAAACTACTGGGGATTCGTCTCTTTGTTTCTATACTCTTTGACTAGGGGACGCGCTGCTCCACTCGACTGGCCGTTCAAGCGGTGACGTACCCTGTCGTGGAATGCACATGATTGTTCGCTGGTTTTCTGCTTGCCTTTCCGAACAGGAAACAACATGGCGGCCTGCTCGTAAACTTTCTGTTATTCTGTCTAAACAATCCACCAAAATCTACTTCTGAAAACATTTTAAGCGAGAAACAGGCGATGCCACTGCTGAATCTCATTTCATTTTAGAACTAGATCGCCTAGTCTGACAGCTTGGTCCAAGTTTCGTGAGATGGACGCGTCTTGCTGGATGGGCTCATTTGCATAAAGGACTGCTTCCGCCTTTTCATTTTGAAAGAGCAACGGCCAAAGAGGAAACTCCAACACTCGGCCGACCAATCGTGTAACTTCATCACTCAGTCAGTCAGTGAAAGACTTTTGCATCAGTAGGGCTGGCCCTCTGCGGTCCAGCCAAAAACAGAAAGAGAGAGACACGCAGATTTTCTTGAAAAATATTAGTTATTTTGAGTAGAGCTGATTGAGGGCAAAAGAAAGGAGGTGGAGGCAGTGAGAATAATCCAAGAGAATAATGCAAAGCTTTAGGAGGGATTAGAGAGACGGAGCGAGACATATAGAGAGGCAGAAAGAGAGAAAAAGCTGGAGCTCACTCACCTGTTTGTGCATTTCAATGTTAAGGCCGTAGGACATCTCGTAATACTGAAACACAGGGGAGAAATATCAGTTAATATGCATGATTGTACATAAAGAATATGAGTTGACTGACATGCACAAGCTTTCATGTGTGGAGTACATAAAGGAGGAGTTTTTTAATTATTATTATAATATAATGAGTATTTCCCATGTGGATATAGGAATATGGATATCATTTTGACAGACTGAATGAGGAATGCAGACTTTATGGGAATAAAAGCAAAGCAAGGCAATGCATTATTAATCTAAACTCAATCCATACTGTACATAAAACATAAGTTATGACAACGTCTGCATCTTTTAAATCAAATAGAAATCTTAAAAGTACTATTATTATTATTTTATTTTTCAATTTTTTTATTATTTGTATTTTTATTATTACTATTATTATCATTTTCATGCTTGAAAGGTTTTCCTAATCATGTGGTGTCAATTTTGTCTATGTAGTTTCTGTTCATTTTGTATCTCTAAAAATCAATAAAAAGAGAATTACAAAAAAAAAGAAATCTTAAGAGTTAAATCACTACACCGACCGACGACTCCCAAAAATGACATGTTAAATTTACAGCACATTATTTTTTCATCTGCTATAACTGTTGGAATTATTTGTATCCCAGCAGCTAAAAACAGATGCAGTGAGGCAATTTAGTTTTATGAAATGATGAATGATGAAATGCAGAAGTGTTACAAATAATAATAATAACATCATAGAACACAGAAAAAGTGATCTGGTGATATTCTATATTTTCTTATTGGAGACAAATCCCACGAAAAGCCTGAAAACAACAATCAATTAATCCTACAGTCAATCCAACATACACAGACATGTTGGTGAAAATACTCACTGGAACGCCAAAGATGTATTAATCCGCGGCTGAAAACAGTCCCCAACAAATACACTATTTACTCCTGTTTGATTAAAGTTTTCTGAACGCTGCCGTGCCCAGCTGTTTTTGGAAATCACTGAGCCTTCTTTAGAAATGAAACTATACATTTGTGACCTGTTTTTAAAACATTAACGTCCTCATATCCATCATATCGTAAATCATATAAACCAAAAACCCAACAAAAAACACACAAATATTCTTTCTTTGAGACAAGAACCAGTGACGAGTTACCCGCCTCAAAACATCTAATTTCTGCCTTAACTTACGTGTGATGTTATATTGACAAATTGGCAATTCAGTCGTTGTTTTTACACAAATAAATTCAACAGTGTGAGCCCAGAACCACTCTTAAAATCTTTTCTTGCTCCTCGCTTCAGACTGTGCCAGCCATCGCACGTGCACTCTGAAGTGCACATATGTCCCTAAAAGCACATTGCCACTAATTTCACCTTGACTCCGCCGAAAGTCAATGGCACTTAAATGACCCTGAGGTGCGTTTCGGAAGCCAGAAACCTGAAGCGAGGCGGGGAAATTGTCGCCGGGCAGAAGAAGGTGACAGACTATTGCAATAATCATGTCTAATGTGAGCTATTTGACCCTGGCTTTTACCCGAAAGTACAAGGAGCTGCGAGCAACGCGGGAGGAGATGAATGCCACGGAGAGAGACAGGTGAGGGTCTCTCTCTCTCTCTCTTCCACTCGGTCTCTCTCAGTCTCTACCTTGGACGAAAAAGGGGAGCATTTTAAAGTCAGATGCCTCGAAAAGTGACAGGCTGACATTTGCTTTTCAGCGTGGCTGGTTGTGGAGAGAGGAGATTGGCAGCTAGGCAGCCAGAACAGGCTGGCAGGATGGGAGAGGAGATGGCAGGGGTCCTCTCTCTCCAGACATCTTTCCTGGCAGTTAGCACGCGCATGTGTGTGTGTGTGTGCAGGTGTGTGTCTGTAGCACAAGCCTGCAACTGTGTAGGCGTGTGTGTATCTGTGTGCTTTGTGTGCACGTTTCCCTGCGAGTGTGTGTGCACTCCTCGTTCTGTGTGTGCCACCATAAAAGACGCCTTTCCTGGCAGCTGGCGGCTCTGCTTGGCAGTTGGTGTGCCAAGTTTCGCCTGTTGCTTAGCAACATCCAAACTCATCCAAACCCAAATCATCAGCCAGGAAAGGAGACCTGGCCTGTGCTTGATGCCAGCTACCCCCCCATCCCCATCACTAAAACTTCAATTCCCCCCCCCCCCCCACAAGTCTCCGCTCGGTGCCAAGATTGCCACATAGCTCTTTTTTGGCACAGCGGGTTCTGGGCAGCCGACACTCAGTCAGCTGTGGTTGTGTGTGGCTCTGATCACAGGTAAAATCAAGGCTGCAGGTTTGCAGACTTAAAACACAAAGAAAGACAAAGAGTTTTACCCTTTCCTTCATCCAGAAAAACAATCTGCTGATCGTGTATCCGTTACAATCATATGGCCACAATTATTCACACAGTGCTGCCTCTGAATGGCACAACTGCAGAGGAAGCAGCTTCCCTGTACGGCTGCACAATTAATCAAAATTTTATCGAAATCGCAATATGGCCGACTGCAATTTTGCGCAATATTTGTTTAAGGCAAAATTAGGGCCGAGCGATATGGCCAAAATCTTCTATCCCGATATAGGTCATTTTATATCCTGATAACAAAAGATATCACGACGTAGCATGTTTTCTAGTAATTCAATAAATAAATAAATAGAGTGCTCCAGGGATGACGCATTTTTGTAGGTCAACCAGGAAGTTAGTATCACACTGGTTCCCTCAACAAAAAGCCAATGGGATTTTTCCGTTGGATTTTGGATTATTGCAGAACATAAACTCTGAGGAAAACTAATGTGTATGAAACGTACAAGTTTTGTTCAGTAAGATAATCTTCACAAATGAAGAACATTTTTATGATTTTTGAAGTGTGAATGCAATCGTCAGAACTAAAAAGCTAACATTGGGCTATAAACGAACTAAATCGCGGTCGCATGAGTGTGAGTATACACAACGAGTCGGCATGAAGACGTTTAGTAGTCTCATTTAGCCAATTGTTAGCAACTGCCTTTTTTAAGACATAAAGGCTTCAAACGAGTGGGATATTTATTGATGAATTTTATGTTGTAGAAGAAAACGTTAAAATCTCTTAAGCTTGTGTTAACCGCAGACCTTATTTCAGGCATCCAACTAAAAACCCGTTCAAAAAACCCATTGACTTCCAGACAGAGACTTCTACTAGAGGTAAAAAACTCCACAGGTTACCTTTACGTTGATGATACCATACACCTTTAAAGGGATAGTTCAGGTGTTTTGAAGTGATACTTGATTACTCAAAACAGTAATTTTACCTCGCAACGTGTTCTGCGAGGTAAAATTACAGGGTTTTTTTTTTCTATGGAGTCTGGTGGCTTTGGCAAGAGCATAGATGGATACAATAGCTTCAGTTCCCCGTCAGAAAGGGCTGTCTGACGGCAACGTAAAGTGGTGAAAATATTCTAAATATAGCGTACACTTAAACTGATATAGATTTTTTTAGGTGAACCTTTAGGTGGAAAATATGTTTTGCTGTTGACCCCGTCCACAGCAGTACATCGCTTTGGTTCTGTGCGGTAACTCCTGTCTGCTTCTCCCAACTGGGAGCGTGCCGACCGCCATCTACTGTAGGTAATACACTGACTATGGATAAGTACCTCATACAACCCCATTTCAAAACACCCGAAATATCCCTTTAAGAAGAGCATATTTTGTTAAATGTTCTATTTTGAGAGATTCATACACAAACACAAATGTTACGGACACTAAATTGAGGTGAATTTACTATTTAACTTTAAGCCAACTCTAACAAACATGTGAAGATGTTTGAAATCAACACTTGTACCAATAGGATACCCAAGGTTTGGCATTTTTTTTGTGTGTAATCAAAGAATAAAGAAGAGTATGAATCAGACCAGGCATTGGATGCCAGCTTTCAGCACTTAGGAGTTTGATACTCTGTGGTATAAACTCGGTATTAGACTGTAGACTGTATATAAAGATGGTTGTTACCAAAAGAGTATGAGGTTCTGTACACAGCTGTAGACAGATGTGGACACATTTCAGCTCGGTATAGCCCCAGAGTACATATCTTGGAGACAAAAAGAAAACACTTGCAAACACAAGCACAAGATTGCCCGCCCATGTAAGTGCCGTTTATTCTGCACCATAATATGTGTGTGTGTGGTAGTGTGTGTGGTCTTGCGTGTGGTTTTTGGTGGGTGTTGTTTGGCAGCTGTTGGCAGATGAAAGGGTTTTAGCGGACTTGGCACTGCGTGTGTTGTGGAGAGACGTGGCCTCTGAGTGTCTCACCATAACGTAGTGCCTCTGGATCTCCGTCTTCTCTGTGGCCAGTTTCTCACATTCCATTTTCAAACTGCAATCGAGAGAAGAAATAAAAGACGGTGAGTTTTCAGTTGTATCAAGTAAAAATGCACAATGCAATTAGCAACATGACAACAAATTACTCTCTACTCGATCCCTCTCGCCGTCACCTCGCTCTCTCCTTCTCTCTCACACTCGGTGGGGGGGGGGGGAGGAGGGAGCAGGGTGATGGGGGTGCTGACAGCCCATTATCACCTCAGAGCAGAGCAGAAATAGACGAAGTCACGCTTGGAGCCTGAAACCCAGCCAAGACTGCAGGCAGGCACATCCAAGGTGTCTCTCTCTCTGGACAATTTTCAATCTATCCATGTGCCCTCCACTCATCCTCATTTTGTTGCTTCCCCAATTACCAGCCAGTCTGTCTGTCTCTCTCTCTCTGTCTGTCTGACCGCCCCCCCCCCCTTCTTTCACCTTCGACAGCGCACTCTGCCAAGTTTCACCCAAGTCGAAGCTTCTGCTTTAAGTGGGTCAAAAGTGCCAGCTCTGTCTGGATGTGTAATAAATCTGCCTTTTTTTCTGTTTTAACAATCTTCTGCTCAGGACATGACCTGTGCATGTCTCTCAGTCTGTGTCAGGCTGTTACAGCTACAGCGAGGCCTGGCGTGGAAGCTCTCACACACGCAAACACACACACACATCTCTGAAGTGATAGAAGCCAAACACCTCTCCCATGTGCCCCATATTTCTGTCTCTCCTCGGTGTCTGCCTGTCTCTCCTCGCACCCAAACCAGTCCCCGGTGTCCTCTAAAACTGGATAATGCCAATGGCTGGATTTGCAAACACACACACACATCCATCCATTTCTAAATGTGTTATATCAGGTCCAAGCACACAAACACCTCCCTTGTTACCTCTGCAACTCTCTCCATCTCCTCCGACTCCCCCCTCCCCTCCCTCCCTCCCCAGAGAGGTAGTATATTTAGGGCCCTCGGCAGTTTACGCCAACTTGTTTGCGGGCGGCAGATAGATTGATGGGGGGGGGGGGGTTGTGGTGTGGTGTGGTGTGGTGAGGTGGGACGTTAGAGGGAGGTGGTGGTGGTGGTGGTGGTGGGGGGGTCGTTTGGCGGAGGAAAATTAGAATATGATTAATACCGCAACATTACCCCCAGCCGCAACAGGTAATAACGGCCCCATCCGCTCCCCTTCGCCAGCGCCGCGTGCGCACACACACATAATTGACTCATTTATCATTGCCAGTCAGTTGAGGAGAAGAGGGACGAGGGAGGAGAGTGAGAGAGAGAGAAAAGCACGACGAGGAGTGGGAGAGAGGGCGGTGGAGGTGGTGGGCGAGTGGGGTAGTGAGGATTAAACCCCCCCCCCCCCCCCCCCACCACCACCCTATAGATTTTATTACAGTGGAATTGCCTCTCGGCAGAAGCCACTCACAGCTGGGCTGAGGACTAATGCGACTGTGTGTGTGTTTGTGTGCACGACTGCCAGTGTGTTCATCACAACATAAACTTGGGATGAGCTTGGAGAAGCAGAGTAATCACTAGACACACAGACACACACACACACGCGCACACACACACACACACACACGCGCACACACGCACAGCACATGAACAGTTATTGATCGGCTCAGAGATAATGATAAGAGATTGTTGTGGAATTCCTGTTTAAATTGTGTTGCTGTGATTAAAACTGTACTTAATTTGTCTTCATTAGCAATTAATCAGTTGGTTATTAGTCTAGATAATTTAAAAAAAAAAAAAAAAAAAAAAGGTCAACATTCTCTAGAGCCCATGCTGACATCTTCAAATTTTTTTTTCTGTTTGACCAACAGTCCAAAAACCCAAAGACTCAGTTTATATAAAGCAGAGAAAAGCATCAAACCCTCACATTTGAGAAGCTGGAACCAGAGAATATTGTTTGATAAACGTCTTCAGCAATCAATTATTAATTGTTCCCGGACTACGAATGTCACGATACCAGATATTTAGTAGTCAATACCAATACCAGTGAAATTCCACAGTTCTCGATATCAATTCGATACCACGGTAAAAAGCAAAAGTAAAACAAAAAAATCCTATGTTCTTCAACATATACTCCTTTATTACCGTTTGCATACTGGTTTTTGCAAATGTATTATTAATTCCTGATGATCCGCCTCAAGTTTCTCACCAAAAACAAAATTTTACAAGATTATATTTGAACACATCGTCTCTTTGCTTCTATACTCTTTCCTGTTAGTCTCAAGCCCTGATCCCCAGTACCTGTAGAAAATGAGTACCATCACGTTTTCAGAATTTTGGCATCGATTTGGTACTTAAGTATGGGTTCTTGTGACATCCCTACCCCTGACAGTTCGAGTCCGGCTAGGAACCTTTGGTACATGTCGTTCCCCATTTTTCTCTACTCTCACCCATCTAACAAAGCCATAAAATGGCCCAAAAAATACATAAGAAACAATTGTTGTCAATTCATTTTCTGTAGATCCACAGATCAATTTATCAATCATTTCAGCTCCACGCATGATGTTTGGTGTCAACTTATGGTTCAAGGAAGCATGCTTTCTCAGGCTATAGAATTCACAGCAGGTCAGAGCATTTGTGTAGTTTAAGGGGCTTGAAAATGACCACGTGGCTCATCAGATTTTGTTTTGCAAATGAGCAGCAACCAGCCGTGCTATTAAATACCACTAAGGAGAGTCAGGAAAAAAAAATCAATGTCTCTATACCCGTAAAATCAGTCCTCTGTTTTTTGGCAAGATACTCCAGAAAATGCACAATAGCACTACAAGGTTGCATAGCAAATATATATATACACACACACACACACACACACACACACACACACACACACACACACAGTGTGCAGACATACACTTCTTGTGCTTACAGGAAAGACCCCAAGGTCGCACTCAGAAAGAAATAACCATTCCCCACAAAATGGACTTCAAGGAATGAAATTACTCTGCGTGTGCGTGTGTGTGTGTTTCATTATGTGACTGTAGGAGCATAAAAGAGGAGGGGGAAGAAAATGAGGGAGAGAGGGGAGGAGAGCGGTGAGCAGGAAGTGGGTATTTCATGTCGAAATGATTGCCTGTAATAATTAGTCTTTGGCTCAGCACCATTTACTGAGAGGGAGGGAGGGAGAGGAGGGTTGGAGGATGGAGAGAAAAGACACAGCAACACGGAGAAAAAACAAGACTGAGTGAGTGAGCGAGAGAGAGAGAGAGAAAGAAGCGGCAAGAAAAAAGGAGATCTGACTGTGTGTGTGTTTGTGTGTGTGTGTGCGTGTGTGTGTGTGTGTGTGTGTGTGTGTGTGTGTGCGCCACGGTGGGCTCGGTTCCTCCAATCTTTCACTAGCGGTGACAGGAGATAAGATGATCAGCCGAATGCGCTACAAATCTGCAGCCTGCCAGCCTTCAGACAGCTCTGTCAGTGCTGCACTGCTACTGAACACACACACACACACACACACACACACACACACACACACACACACACACACACACACAGACATACCACTCGGAGCATGGAAGCATTTAGGTGTATGTGTGTGTGTGTGTGTGTGTGTGTGTGTGTGTGTGTGTGTGTGTGTGTGTGTGTGTGTGTGTGTGTGTGTGTGTGTGTGTGTGTGTGTGTGTGTGTGTGTGTGTGTGTGTACACACTAAACCAACAGACTTACAGCATATACTGCAGGCATGTAGGCACACAGAACCAAAACGCACACATGCAGTATGCACGCCCCCACACATGCACACAAACCTGCTAAATAAACACAGGCCTGAACACACACACAACACACACACACACACACACACACACTAACAAGAGCCTACAGACAGCGAAGCATCTAATTAAGATCCTGTACTTTGTAGAAATGTGCCGACTGCCTTTTTAGTCTCCATGTTTGAAACAGGCGACTGGGTATTGTAAAAATATCAACGCCTTCCTTTCCAGCGTTCGTTTTTCTTCTTAATACTTTTACTTTCTCTCATTGATTATTTTACTTAAGTAGTTTCTGTGTTCACAGAAATATAATTGAAGAAGAAAACATTGATTTTCTTTCCACAAAAAGGCATCAGCGTGAGCAGGACTGCAGAAACAGAATAATTGAATTAGTTGGTTCCACCTGATTTATTTATTTATTTATTTTTCATGAAAAATAATCAGCTGTACAATTTTCCTGTCAAGTATACAGTAGAATTACAGTGATTTTCCTACACGCGCTGGGCAAGCGGCACTCCAAACAGCCATTCAAGTTAAAGGAAAACAAGTTAATCTTCTCCTTCCACCTGCTAACTGTGTGTCTAAACAAGCAAACAGTCGGAGATGTTTGAAATGAGTAGAGATGTCACGAGAACCGATACTTGGGTACCAAGTCGATGCCAAAATTCTGAAGATGTGACGGTACTCGTATTTCTACAGCACCACAGGTACTGGGGCTAACTGCGTCCCAGGGACAATAGAAAATTTCCCTGATAACGCTACATTGTGAACAACAAATCTGTGTTGCAGGCTGCAGGACGAGAGCTAGTTAACGTCAGCTGTTAGCAGCCGGTGGGCAGCACAGTCCTGCTTGGTTGCATTGAGTTACATCATGATGCTCTATTCAGTAAAACTTTGTATTTGGTGAAGGTAAATTGTAATGTTATCATGATGTGTTCAAATATAATCTTGTAAAATTTTGTTTTTCGTGAGAAACTTGAGGCGGATCATCAGGTATTAATAAGAAATTCGCAAAAAAAACTGTATGCAAACTGTAATAAAAGAGTGCATGTTGAAGTATATGGGATTTACTGTTTTTTTTTTACAGTGGTGTTGAATTGCATATCAAGAATCGCGCGATTTCACTGGTAGGCCTATTGGGATCGACCTATTAAATTTGTGGTATTGTGACATCCCTACAGAGTAGAGGGGGCTGAACTGAAGAGACAAGGGTAGAATGGCTTTACCAACATAAAAGTTTAATGCCATGGCATAGCACTGGTCTATTCAACACTGTTATCCAATGATATGAACATTTTATAGTGACAGTCATAGGGCTCGGCACAGAACCTCAACGGTAAGTTAAGTGAAAGGTAGATCATATTTGATCAACAGAAAATCAATCTGCAACAATATTGATAATAAATTAATTGTTTACATCATTTTTTAAACAAAAATTCCCAAAATCAAAGAGGTTTACAAATGTGAATATTTGGGTGTGTTAAGGTTAGGATTGGTAATGTTTTTCAAAAACATTTTTTGTTATATTTCTTGAAATTCTTGTTACATCCCGACGACAATCAATAAATCAAATGCTCTGACAAAAAAAAAAAAGGAAAATAATTCGGTATCTCATTGCACGTCACCAGAGTCTTCAACAAGCTGCTAGCTTGACAGCTGCGAGTACTCAAAATAGCCATGTTCGTTGTTTACGTTCGTAATGATAATTGTGGGGGAGTGGCTTTGGAGGGAGGCCTGAAACGACAGACTGTCAGTGTTGCAGACTTGGCGACTTTCTCTCTAGATTTAGGGACATTTGACCAAACAACTACTCAAAAATAATCAGCAGATTAATCCATGACAAAAATAATTGTTATGTGCAGCTCTAAAAATCAATGTATTTTGAGTGTGTAGCACTGAGTATCCAAGACTGACAAGTACTGAAAGCAGCATTAAATGCTTGGTCAGATTCTCAGTCTTCTTGATCAATTATTTTGTATATTTTCTCATATATTATTGGTCAACATTTTATTCTAATCTTTTCTATCTCTTGTCTTTTCTGTCTTTATAAAAGTTTTTTAAAAACGTATTCTTTGTTTTATTCTACCATATGTAAAGCATCTTTGAGGACTTTGAAAAGCGCTGTATAAATCGGATGTATTATTATTATAAAATCAATTTTGGTAATTTTACACTACTTTATTAAAACAAAAGTTGTGCTAAAACCCAAACACGGATGAATTTGAGGAGTTGTTTATTTATTGTTAAAATTAAAAGGGTTTTATAGAAAAAAAACATTTATTTATGAAAGTGCGGTATCAAAAACAACATTGATTGGCATCAGTAGTGAAGCTCGGGCATCTAAGGCTGCAACTGATGGTTATTTTGATTATCAGTTAATCAAAACCTTGCTAAGACACAATCAAACACTGATGAATTTGAGGAGTTTTCATTTTTGTTATTTTCTTAAAATTAAAAGGCTGCGACTAATGATTATTTTCATTATCAATTAATCTGCTGTCTATTTTCTTGATTGATCAAATAAATATTATGTTTTTTGAAAAGTCAGAAAATAGTGAAAAATGCCCATCAATGTTCCCAGAGCCCGAGGAGACATGTTGTTTTGTCTTACAGTCAACAGTTGAAAACATATTTAATTTGAAATGATATAAAAACAGAGAAAAGCAGCAAATCGTCACATTGGAACGGCGGAATTTATTACAAAAATTGCCATCAATTAAAAAAGGACAAATTGTTCCAGTGCTACATTTCACAGCACAAAGCATACATCCTGATAAACATAATTTTCAAAGTAAAAACATTTCCAGGCAAATCAGTCAGCTCTAAACCTTCTGATCCGTATTAATCCCGACATGCTGCTACCAAGTCTGCTTCCATCTTCAATTCACAACTTGAACTTGTTCTGCAGTCTGGAGCCCATCGTTGTCTTGGCAAACAAGCATCATAGCTGACACAAGTGCTATACAAATACTGAGCAGCCAGCCAGTAAAGAACACACACACACCGTTATACACACACTGATGGGAACCATGCAGCGACGGCACCAGCGTCGTGCCTTTACAGTGTCAGGACCATTTAGCCCGCCAGCCTGCAGGTATGTGACTGTTCACTTTACATCACATTAACTATTGATCAACCTTTCCTCTCTGCTCCACTGGAAAACCTCCAGCCTCTCTCCCAGTCTCTTCAAACACACAAACACACACTCACACACACATACACCGGGGACCCACCCAACTCGCCTGTGTACTCTTTCATCATCTCTCAAGGGTGTGTTGAGAGAGCAAATACACACCTACACACTCACACATACACACAAAACAAAGCTGGGATCTTGTCGCACAATAGCAGGCCAACCGTACCCCTCTCCGCTGCCAGACCGCGACACACACACACAGAATTAAAACAGGGAGAGGTTGTAGCACACAAACCAACCCACAAATAAAATGCACATGCAACTATAAACAAATGTCAAACCCTCAACCGTCCATAAAGCAAATATAATTTCATCATTTGGTGAGTGAGTGACAGACAGGCAGTTAAACTTAAATGTCTATTTTATGTCATTATAACTGTATATAAACAGACGCAGGATTCTGGATGCTACACCCTAAAGATATATTCTATTCAGACTCGACTCTTCGAGGCTTCCTCCTCCAGACTTTATTCAGTGCAGTTCAGCTCTGGTGAACAGGTATTCCCATTAGGAGTGGATTTAATTAATGTTGTTGATTAGAGCCGCAACGATAAATTGATTAGTTGTCAACTATTAAATTAATCGCCAACTATTTTGATAATCGATTAATCGGTTTGAGTAATTTTTTAAGAAAAAACAAAAGTCAAAATTCTCTGATTCCAGCTTCTTAAATGTGAATATTTTCTGGTTTCTTTACTCCTCCATGACAGTTAACTGAATATATTTATGTTGTGGACATAACAAGACATTTGAGGGCGTCATCTTGGGTTTTAGGAAACACTGATCGACATTTTTCACCATTTTCTGACATTTTATAGACCAAACAACAAATCGATTAATCGAGAAAATAATCGACAGATTAATCGACAATGAAAATAATCAACCAACCGAGTTCCCATCCGCTCTCTCCTCACTTTCCAAGACTGCGGTAACGTGAGCCGCAGAGTGCTAAACTATGGTATCCTCGGTCGCCTCCCTCAGAGGTCATCCTTACCATAATAACACTACTTTAGATGGAACTACGGAAGACAGCGGCTGGCAGTACCACGGTTTTACACTCGGCAGCTCACGTTACCGCAGTTTCACAAGAGTGTTGGAGAACTACGGTGGCCTTCAGGTAACGTAAAAACGTGCTAGAGCCAGTGTTTGGTTTGTCCGTTCTGGGCTACTGTAGAAACATGGCGGAGCAACATGGCGGACTCCGTGAAGAGGACCCACGTGTAGATATGAAGGGTTCATTCTAAGCTAACAAATACACAATTCTTAGTTTCAGGTGGTTATACACTAATGAAAACATAGTTATGAATATTATATTCCATTTATGCTAATAGATCCCCCAAAATACTACACAGTGTTCCTTTAATCTACCATCAAAATAGTTGCCAATTAATTATCTGCCAATTGACTAATTGATTAATCAATAATCTTTTCAACTCTACTAATGATTATTTTCATTAACAATACACCTATGATGAAAAGTGAACATTCCAATTTCTCAGTGTCCAAGTTGACGCCTTCAAATTGTTTGTTTTGTTCAACCAGCTGCCCAAAAAGCAAAGAAATTCAATATAAAAGAGAGAAAAGTAGCTCATCACTAGCTAGAAGCAGCCAATGAGTGATAAATGACAAACTATCAACCACGATTTTTTGTTTATTGACTTATCGATTAATGAATGAGGTCAAACTAAAGTTCAGTATGTGTTCTGAGGTACATCTGGCCAACATCACCAGTCTCTCTGTTTGTTATTGCAGCAAAATGTAGCATTTGATACGTTGACGGACAAATATTTTAAAGACACTCAGAGTGTGTGTGGCAGTTACTACTGCTGTGTAGTATTTGGGCAGAGAGGAGTGGAGGGGCTCGTGAGTGATGAGTGGCAGCGTGTTAGCGCCAAGTGGAGAGCCTATCTTACTCTACAGACCACACACACACACACAAACACACAGCAACCTCTGTGTGTGTGTGTGTGTGTGTGTGTGTGTGTGTGTGTGTGTGTGTGTGTGTGTGTGTGTTTATAGAGAGAGAATTACAGTAATGAGAGCTATGTGTCAGCAGCTCCTCCCATCTCCCCTCAGTCTGCTGATTACAGCCCGTTTAGATAGTTAACACACACACAAACACACACACACACACACACACACACACACGCACGCACACACACGCACACACACGCAGCAAAAAAACAGCAGCTGACCCTCCAATGACCCTTTAATTAATTAACCCTTCTCTTTCTTTAGCTTCCTTAGTAATCTCTCATCCCTTCATACCAACCACACATGGCACCAAAACCAACACATAAATTTAGAAACACACCCTGCCTGCCACCCATCCATCCTCCTGCCCACACACACACACACACACAGTTGCAGCTCATCAGCGCTAATCCCTTCCCTCCGTCTCTTTCCTGTCGTCTAATCCAACATCTATCAGAATCCAGCCACCTTCGCTGAAGACAAAATACACAACTAAGCCCCGCTATTTCTAGACAACATCTATTTGTGTGTGGAGATAATTGGGGAGGCCCGTGCATGTGTTAAGTGTGTGTGTTAAGCACATGCACTAGATTGGGAGTCTGCCCGAGTGGGCCGGTGTGTTTGTGTCTGTGGGCGTTCAGGTCATGTTTTCCCCACAGTGTGAATAGTGTCCAAGTGGGTCTGATTACATGAAGGTGAAGCATGCAATCAGATTCTGAACCGTTTGGATCTGTGCTCCGACCCGTCTGCTGGAGGACCAAACAAGGTCACCGCTAATCCTACTGACCGCTGTCTGTCTGGACCTCTTCACAACTGACTTTTTTAGGGTTACGTTTGGAAAGCAAACTGGCATCTAACAGCTTTTTAAACCAAAGTTATACTTTCCTCATCCGCGACGGGCGGCGTGACGTAAATTTTTGTCAGAGGGTGTACACATAGGCTCTGTGTGGACACTCGCGTACCGTCAATATGTTGTGACAAACGACTACACTACCACTTGTTGCGTAGTGGTCCGCGCGGCCACTATGCAACAAGTGATAGTGTAGTGATCTACTGTGCATGTGTGGAACGCGTCTTGTAAATACGCGTTATGTAAATATTTTTTTGTAAATGTTGTTTTTGTCATGAATACTTCACACAAAACGTGAATGTTACGCGGCGAAAAAGCAACACTTTTTGTTACGGAACGAGGTTGATTTTCTGAGCTTTCGCAACGCAAATAAAGGCATCAACCAATCACGTTGTGCGGAACAGGTTGAGTTGCGCCTCTATTTATTAAACAACAACACGGAGGCTCGGTAGTCCGACCAAGACGGCAAACTTTATTACTCCTTTCAACCTTGACAAAGGCTTTCACAATAAAAGCCCTGGACCTTTAATATTCACGGGCAAATATTTAGCCTTTTTGGTGTTGTTTATTCGTCATGCCTCCGGTGTGTAAAGGCCTTAAGAGTTAGACCCTTATGGGGAAAGAGTCAAGTGGGTCTACTGTGCTGCTTGCAATGTTAAAGGGTAACTCCTGTTTTTACAACATAATGGTGGTTTTTATGACCTGAGAGTAGCATATGGCTCAAGAGAAGTTGACATGCATGACTGGGCTGCTTGGTGATTGCCATACACACAAGCACAAAAAGTAAAAGCCAGGTAAAGTAATATAATAATTTCCATCCATATTTCAGCTGCAAGTGCATTTCAAATTACATCAGCATAGGAATGGGCGACATATTAAGCATAACATTTGTCCAGTAATAGCACATAAACTCAGTGGCCACTTTATTATCAGGTACACCTGGATAATATTTAGTCTACCTTTGGTGATGTAAATGGGGCAGACAAAATACTAGAAACACTTCTCTAATAAAAAAAAAAAAGAACACCAACATCAACTGCCAACAATAACTGGACATTACAACCTTCATGAAGGTAGGAATTATTGCTGTTTGTAATTAGAGGGCGTGACTTTTAGCTAGGTGTACCTAACGCACTGGCAACTGAATGTATGTTGAATATATGCAAAGTCACATAATAATATTGATGTCCAATGCAATTTTTTGCTTTATATATCAGACAAAACTCTTCAAATGTGGAAAACAAAACTGTAAAAAAAAACATATGTTTTTAATTTAACTTTGCTTTATCTGAGAAAAAAATGTAATTTGTGATTTTGTAAATTTGTAGATTTTATGAGAAGTTGAGATAATCTATTGGTGGGAAAACTCATCTTTTTGTAAGAAAATGGGAGAAACCTCTGAATTGTCTCGGGATTAAGTGCAGTTGGGTATGAAGATAATTGACTGTGCTGAGGGATTGTTTTGTTCATGTACAACACCGTATTTTAATACTTTTGTGCTCTGGTGACTAGATGTATGCTCTCTGTGGTTTCCTGGACCAATTATGCAAATACTCTATATATGGCACCGAGTAGTTGTTATTTTGTTTTTGACAATCGAAATTGATAACACTATGTGATCATATCATCACAACACCACTGAAAGTCCTACTCCAGAAATAGTTTATGTTCAAAATCTGTTTGTTTAAAACCAAAAGTGGTGGTATTGTTGCTGACTCTCTAAAACATGACATGTTAAGTACCGTTTGTATGGCAATTATCAGCAAGCAAAACCAGTCATTCTAATTAGCAGCTTCGTACCTACCTGCCAGGTTAAATCCATTCAACAGATACGTGAAAAGCCGTCTGACAACACAATCTGTTCCGATAATTGTTGGTATTGTTATGAGCTTTTGTTTCAGCACTATTGGTTACATACAGTGTATTAATCTGCTGGGTTTTTGTATCAGAACAGCCTGTGGGCTGTTGAGGAGCTTGTAGGGAGGTTGAACAAAGCTTTCCTGGAAACCTGAACCAGGCCTGCTACAACAGCCTGCTGTGGTATCCAAACTGGAAGATGCAGATGGAATCACAAGCTCGCTCTTGCTCCCGATCGTGTTCTTAATCTCATCACTCATTCATTGTTTATCCTGCTCGCTAGTTCTCAGTACCAGTGCTTGGCAGGAGGGCCACGCTCCAGGTGTTTTGTAACATGAGGTGTAACGTTGAACCGCTGCCAGTAGAGCTGATCACACCCAGTCGCACCTGAATACTTACTTCAGGCCCCGGGGCTATAGACGTTTCGGAGGCCCTTCCCTTCCTTCACAATGTGACACGACAGCATTAATTCAGAACCACCCCGTCAATGGACAGCGACAAATAGTTCATGGAGTGCGAGTGCCCTCCTAATCACTAAACTCATCAATATAAGACAATAATACATCAACAATAAGTCAAGCATAGCTAGGTTGTCAGCCAAGTAGGCCTGTTTGCACAGCAGCCACACGAGAAAAATCTGTCTTTTCAATTAAAAACCCGCAAACATTACAAGCAAAGAACCGGTATAACAACTGGTATAAATCCGGTTAACAGGGTTGGGCGTTTGGTAGAGAAGCACCCATCCGACTCTTTCAGTCCCGATACCGATAGCGATTCCTGGGCTTTGGGTATCGGCCGATATCGAGTATCGATCCGATACCAGCGTTTAATTAATTAGCTGTATGCCTCACTGTGTGGAAGTGACTGAGATCATTCTTTAATGTGTAAGGCAACATCAGGCCTGACTTTAACATCACTTTCTTAACTTTGTAAAACAAAATGTAACAAATAAATACATAGATGCAAATTTAGTGAATTGTTATTTATTATTAGAATAATAAATCGCACACCAGAAACACCAGTAAAAAATCTTCAAAATTAACAGGAATTACAATTCAAGTGGAAACCTTTTTAATGTTGCAACAGATTGGTCAAAATTTAAACGGTGATCAAAATTCGAGTATATAATGTATATAGTATATGAAAGTATATAAAATAGAACTGAATTGAATAGATCGACCCCATTGTCACCGAAATCCGATCAAGCTATTGGAGTCAGTATCGGTCCGATATCCAATCCGATATCAGTGTCAGTGCATCCCTAGCGTTTGGACGAATATATCAGCTACCGGCGATTGGCTGAGCACATCGGCGGTTGTTTTTTTAGGCGATGTTTGTCATTTTATTTTGCTAACTTAATGGTCCGCCTCTGAAGAACAAGAGTCGCTCAGCTGCTGCTGAGTGGGCAGAGAGCGATACAGCGGGGGGAAACAACATGTAGAGACAGCATATTTTCACATCTAACTTGGTGAAATAAGGGTTTATGTAAATATTTGTTTTTCTTATCGAGTAATATACATGTGAGAGAGTAGAATATAATGTCCGCTGAGCTGCACGCTGTCGTGGTCTTGCTTGTTTGATGCGTAGCGCTGTCCATGGTGCTGATCATGCAAATGTCACGATGTCGCTGTTTTAGTGACTTAGTTTTGCGCTAATAACTGACTCAGGCCTCGGACTGCTTGTCTATGAAATTCTAACATTTTAATAGTGGAGTGAGACTACACAACTTTAGCATACTTTGCCATTCTTAAATATCAATCAAATGACAGGCTGCACTATCGGGTCACAATTCATTCATATTCATGTTCGAATGAACTGAATTTTAAGTGTCATCATTAAAATATACAGTAAATAAGGGTATAAACCTACATATGAACTATTCAATATGAATCCGTTGTTGCATTGAAAAATCTGACAAACGAATAACTTTGATTGTCAGGGCCCGAAAAACAAATGCCTGGCCAGTTACTTTCCTTTAGCGGCGGGGGTGCAAATTAGGGATGCAAAACTGATCCGTAAAAAACAAACTGTTCAATGACGTACAAACCAAACTGTGAGCTTATTGAACTGTTGCACCACTATTAAATACAGGCCTGCTAATTATTTGATGAAGTGCCAGAGACATAGAAGAGGCAATGATCTGAACATAAGCCTACTTGACCATTAAACAGCCTGCCTTCTGTCTAGGGATGCACCGATACCAGATATCGGATATCAGGCCAATACTGACTCAAATAGCTGGATCCGGTATCGGTGACAATGGGGCCGATCTATTCAGTTTTATGTTTATATACATTATATACTGGCATTTTGATTCCTATCTAAGTTTTGACCAATGTGTTGCTGCATTAACAAGGTTTACACTTGAATTGTAATTCCTGTTAATAAATAATCAACAGATTAATCGACAATGAAAATGATCGTTGGTTGCAGCCATGAAAACAAATCGTCAAATTACGAATCTCACTGTCCTGTATGAACTCGCACTGAAATGTTCACCTGCAACAACCAGTGACTTGTAACCAACCAATCAGCCAACAGGAAAAACATATCAGGAGTGAGCCATCATGATAAAGGAATTTTAATGTATTGCAAAATACTTATCTGTACATTTATCATCATGAAAGTAAAGCTTTTAATAAATCCTGATTCAGAATTGAGGTTCTATGTTTCACACATTAATGTTCCTGTATGTGTGGATTCAGGCATTCTAGGCTCAATGTTGACGAGCAGAACGGACAGACAGATAAAGACACACACACACCCACCCACACACCCACACAGGCATTTGTGTGTAGAGGGAAGCAGCAGTAGCCACAGGGGTTAGAGGGGCTCTGGCCAGGGGCACCGTACAAAAGAAGTTTGAAGTGGGACAGAAAGGGAGGGAGGGTAGATTCTGGCCGGCTAAATCAAAGCAGATGAGAGGAGAGGAGTGGGGGGTGTGGGGGGGGTGAGGGGGACCCTGTGAAGGTGTGCCACGAAAACAGAGAGGGGAGAGAGAAGGCTGGGCCGCCACAGCGAGCCCAAATCCCACATTCAAAGGCATTCTGGGCACATTCCTGCACATTCAACACACCATACAGTAATGCAAAAAGAGTAGCCTGCATTCTCATACTGGCTGGTAATGTTGGGAAACTAGCAAGAGTACGCTACATTTTTAAAATTATCCAACCGGAAAAACGCAGCCGAGTGTTGCCAACTCTTTTCCAATGAAAGTAGCTAACAGCACTAGCTCCAAAAGTCCCTAAATCTGGCGAAAAAGTCGTCAAGTTAGCAACACTGACAGTCCGCCTGTTCAGGCCTCCCTCCAAAGCCTCTCCCCCAAAATTATCATTATGAACGTAAACAACGAGCATGACTATTGTTAGTACTCACAGCTGTCAAGCTTGTGGAAGAAGTGACGTGCAATGAGCGCAAGGACAGTAAGGCTGGGTATCGGTACTCCATACCTTTGAGGCATTGACCGAAATAACCCGGTACCAAGTATTATCGAAACTTCTCCAATCAAATGATACCTGCAATCGATCCTTTTTGTGCCCAGATCTAGAAAAAAAAGACTATTTTCAGAGCATGCGAATGGAGCGGAGCGTGAGCAAGCGGGGAGCGTGAGCTGAAGGATTTTGGATGGAGCATAGAGCGTTTTTTTTTAAAAAGTTGGAGCATCGGCTTATCTCCCGCTCTATTCAGCTCCAATTGAAAATGAGTGCACGGGCAGAGTGCGCGCAGGCAGGCAGACAGGTAGCCCGTCCAATCAATACATTTGTACGAAGAAAGTTAGTCAAAACATCACATAGCCTTGACCGCTACCTGCTGTTGTGGAGAGTTATTTCATCTCATTCAGGCGCAGAACGTACGTGGTAGTTGGCCGTCGGCTGCAGTCTTTGCGGTGTTTTCGAGTGCAACGGTCGGCCTTCGTCGCCGCTAGTGCTTTGACGTCGGGTTGGTGTGTCTACTGTTTACCTCTCAGTCGTCCATACGGAGCATAAGACGACAGTCTCTGTGATAACTTTGGGAGTTGTAAAATCCTGTCTCAGAGTATTATAAACCGCTGTGCAGTGGTTTGGCGTCTGATAAGCCTTCAAACTCATCGATCTATTACCCAAACCGGCCTTCCTTGATCATATTTCCTTGCATTTTTTAAACACTGCTGTTTTTGTTCTAAATGCCCAGTAACACAGAGGGAAACACCAACAAAAACACTGTAGAAAACACCCACCTGTGGTACTGGGTCTGGAGGAACTGAAACTCCTCCTTGATGCGGTCCAAAGTTTCTGGGTAGGTTAGTTTCAGCGACTGGGGCGTCCCCGATGCCGCGGCGGCTGCTGCTGCTGCGGCCGCCACCACTGAGGCGGAGGACCCCGGGGGGGGCTGCAGGGGCGCCTGAGAAGAGAACAAGAGGGCCAACTTATGGATTTTAATAACAGAAGAACAGATTTAGCAGTACAGAAGAGTTACAATAATTCTTGACATCTGATTTTAAAATTGCGTCAATGTGCCAGGGTCAATGGCTGAGTCATTTCTGTGTAATATGACTCATTTGGTAAAAGAAAAGCTCCACTCAAACAGTTTCTTTAAATTGGAGCTGCATCTAAATAGAACATTAGAAAACAACCACGGAAAGCACAGATCTACATGAGCACCACATCTGTACATGCACACCAAGATGTACGTGTGTAACCATTGTGATCGGCTGTCTATTACAGAGACGCCGTCATCGCCAAGACTTGGATGGGATGGTGGAGAGGTACAACAGCTTCTTAGCCAAATGAGCACGCTTTTGTATAATTGGAAGTCTGAGTAGAAGAAAGAAAGAAATAGAGCGGTGGGAGGGAGAAAAGTGGAAGAAAAAAGGACCCCCATCATAACTGAAGACCCCTCCCAACCCTGTCCTTAGTCTCCCATCTCTGCAGGGTTCAGAGCAATTAGGAGTCTACAACCATAGGGGTAATGCTGCGGGACAGGCAGACAAAAGGGGGCTGAGAGCTGGACTAGGAGGGTGGTGGTGGTTGAGGGGATGGGGGGGCAGTCCGTCTGTCAGTCCATTTGGCTCTCTGTCAAAATAACAGAGTGCAGAGGCCAACGGGGCGCGAGACAGACGGTTCACAAGCTTCACGTTTGTCAAGTGCGACGGTGAGGTTAAGTGATAGTCACATACTGTAATTTTCAGGAAAGCACAAACTACTTTTAATATTATGACTCTGTTAGTTTATTAGAGGCCAGAGTCTTGTCATTGACTCTTTTTTCAGCCTGTGATGGGAGGTATAAAGAAGAGGGAAAGTTGTAAGAGGACATAGTTGGATTCCTTGCCAAGTAGGACTGCTAGATCTGATAAAAACCCAACAACTATCAAGTGTTCTAGGAATAAGTCTGTAATGTTGTTGAATTTCTGGTGGCTTTTCATAATACAGATCAAGTTGAATTCTTACAGATTTGTAACATTTGCCGATAAAATTTCAAACCTTGACAAAAGCAGTGCCGACCAGAATCACTCCTTCCGTTCTTACCTTTCACAATAAAAGCCCATGACATATAATAATCGCAGGCGAAAATTTTGCATTTTTGTGTCATTTATTCTTCACGCCCCCGGTGTGTAAAGGCCTTAAGAATAACCAGACTAGACAGTGAAATAGATGAGAATTATCTTCCCATCTTTGGTTAAAATATTTCTTCCATTTCCAACCTAGTTCTGGGACTTTTCCCTTTGCTTACCGTTCCCCTTCCCTTTTATGCTCTTTATTTTACGATTCACTTCCACTAATGCGGTTTGGTTCAAATTACAGCATGCCAGTGAGCATAACACATTGAAAAGTCCCACGGGAACACCAAAAACAATCTGCCCACTTTTCCACCTCAACAAAATATCCTACAAGCTGAGTTCAATAACTGTAGGCATACATGTGGGCAGCCCTGAATTACAGCACTAATGATTCATTTGTATTAAAAACAACAACACACATCTCACATCTTCACATCAACGATGTCTGTCACACATTAATGATGTTTAATTAACCACTTAGTCACAACATCACTCAACTCCAAATGCCAAAAAGAACGCCGGGGGGAGTGTATGAAAGATGTTCAGGGCGTCTGCGTGCCTCCACAGCACCTACAGTGCATACATGTATGTATGAAAGAAACACGTAGGTCCACATGTGCGTAGATAAGGGACAGCGTGAGATGTACCGAGAGGGAGAAAAGGACAGAACGAAAGCGTGGGAGGTGTTTCAGCAGGTGAAACATTATCAGGAGAGAGGAAAGCAAATACCGAGGAAAGAGGAGAAGAGTGCGAAGAGAGATCGGAGATGAATAGACCGGAGAGGTTGAAGGAAAAAAGAGTAGGGCTGTCAATCGATTAAAATATTTAATTATGATTAATCACATTTTTTATCTGTTCAGAATGTATCTTAAAGGGAGATTTGTAAAGTATTTAATACTCTTATCTAAATGGGAGTGGGCAAATATGCTGCTTTATGTAAATGTATGTATATTTTTATTATTGGAAATCAATTAACATCACAAAACAATGACAAATATTGTCCAGAAACCCTCACAGGTACTGCATTTAGCATAACAAATATGCTCATATCATAACATGGCAAACTGCAGCCCAACAGGCAACAACAGCTGTCAGTGTGTCAGTGTGCTGACTTGACTATGACTTGCCCAAAGCTGCATGTGATTATCATAAAGTGGGCATGTCTGTAAAGGGGAGACTCGTGGGTACCCATAGAACCCATTTTCATTCACATATCTTGAGGTCAGAGGTCAAGGGACCCCTTTGAAAATGGCCATGCCAGTTTTTCTTCGCCAAAATTTAGCATTTGGCTAACGTTTGGAGCGTTATTTAGCCTCCTTTGCGACAAGCTAGTATGACATTGTTGGTACCAATGGATTCATTAGGTTTTCTAGTTTTATATGATGCCAGTATCTACACTCTAGATTTAAAACTGAGCCCAATACAACCTAAAAATCACAAGTTGTGTTAAAGAAATTAGTGGCGTTGAAACGAATTTGCGTCAACGCGTTATTATCGCGTTAACTTTGACAGACCTAAAAAAAGATAAGAGGGATGGAAAGACAAAATGCAAGTGAGAAAGATGGAAATATGCAGAGAAGAGCAGGAGTAGATGGAGAATGTGTTTTGAAAGGAGATGGAAATAAGAGAGAAAAGGGAATAAGAGAGAAAGGGAACAAGCGAAAGGAACAAAAAAAAGAAGACAGGAGAGGGGCTGTGGCCTCATTGTTCCTCTTTCTAACAAGCTGCTCTCAATCTGTCGGCCAGATCCCCCTCCTAGAACACACACACACACACCACTTTTCCTTTACACACACAAACCCACAGCTATACACACACTCACCCTCACGATACACACACACACACACATTTTGTAAGTCTTGCTCACACATACACACTCCACTTTTCTCACACAAAACCCCATGATTAAACACACACACATACAGTCTCCCCTCCTCTTTCACACAACACAACACACACACACACACACACACACACACACAGAGCAATTACTCTTCACAGTGGGAAAAAAAGAGCACCAAGGCCATTTTATAAGGAGGATGGAAGGAGGAAGAAAGAGGCGACTATCTTTCTTCTCTCTCTTTTTTATCGCACCCTTCTTTTTCTTCATTTCTTTTTTAACGTGTCTCCAGAGGACAGGTGAGAGGAAGAGGGAGCGTCTTCCTCACAAATGGAGGCATGGATGAGGCAAGGGAGTCTTATTTTCTGATATTCAAGAGAAAAATAGATTTTTTTCTTTTTTTAGGTGGAGGAAACCACTGTCTCTCTGCTGGCTCAGCCACTCAGGACCTTCTCCAGACTGCTGGTTAGGTTTGTTGTTATGGATGATTCACACCAGACTAGACTGGACGCACAAGACAGATGCTGTCTCGGAAACACACGCAAAGCACTAGATCCAATCCCAGCATGCATAACCTCTTTCCTCACAATTCCTATGAAGCGATTGCGATTAGCCTGTCCCAACTCCTGATCAGGCAAACAGCTGAGCAGGCTTTAAAGTGAGAGGTCAGGTCGTAGCGCTGACCTGGTGACCTCTGGGAATGGATCTAGGGCTGGGAGCCTCACCTGATAATCCTACACTCAGTTATTCCCTCCCCTCTCGGCCTGCGTCCTGGCTTCGAAAGCAAACAAGAGACACGCCGTCTGCCCTTGAACAAAGCTTACATAGACTGAAAATCGCTGTTACACAATTACAGACTAGATCTTCCCGCGGCTCATACAAAGTCAGGTTCTGTAACGCTGGGGGAAGGATTGCATGAGGTTCGTGCGGCATGAGGAAGGAAAGCTTTTCCCTGATATGATTAGAGATCATCTGATTACTCGTCTGTTTAGATAAATCAGCGGGGAGGTGTTTAAAAGCCCCCGAACAGCCTGCCGTTGTTAAGTTGTGATCTGTTCCGTTCCAGACAGCCAGCTGAGAAAGTTCGAGGGTTTAAGGCCACCTATTGCACAAGCTGAGAAAAACCCAGATATGACCCCGTCACATCAGATGTATGGGCACGCACACACACACGTTCACACTAATCTCCCTCTTAGCCCTGGAAGGCCTAAGTCAATTGCAATGATTAAATGAGGACCTGATGATGAGGGGATGAGAGAGTGAGAGAGCGTGAATGAGTCATCTATGGGAATAGATTTAAATTAGAGGTTGACCGATTAATTGGTTTGGCTGATTAAAGTGGGGGTAGGCGGAATGTTTTTGGCATCATTGGGCATAATAACCTTTCAGCATATTGTAAGTCAAGTGTTCTGAGAGAAAAATAGACTTCTGCACCTCCTCGTGGCTCTGTTTTCAGGCTTTAAAAAAATCTAGCACGTGACGGGAGACTTTAGACAATCACAGGTCACTTCGAAGTTTGCTCCGACTGGTGGGCAGTGCTTGGTATTTCCTCAACTGATCTCAACATGGCTGCCGGGTCACAAACTTTCTCATTTTACAGCTAAACAGTACACTACAAGATGTTTCTGAAAACATTTTATGCTAGAAATAGGCATTACAGTAACAGATTATTGATTCATATTTGATCAGCGCTGCCTAGTTTGACCGTTTGATCGGAGTCCGCGTGGGATTGACAGCTGCTCAGAGACGGCAAGGCTCCAGCTCGACTCCGATTGGTCGTTCTCCTCCGGTCTGTGAAATCTTGCAGATGCCGTTAGGAGCACCGGAGGACACCGGAGGAAACAGAGGAACATGATTTTTTTCAGATCACCTGTCTCATGCATAACTGTCAGGATATAGTGACCGTTTTATAAAAATAACTTTTTGAATCATATTTGCGCCAATTCTACCCACTGAAGCTTTAATCGGCGCTGATAGGATGTTTTACAAACAATCATTATCAGTGGAACTGGACTCTGATAGTGGCCGATGGCTGTACAGCCTCCTCCAGTCATACGGGGACATAGATCACCGTTTTGCATGGCGGCTCCATACGCAAAGTCAAGGTAGAGAGGGAGAAAAAAAATTCCCTCTCAAATATATAACGCAACACTATCAGCTCTTTGTCCATGATACAAGACAGGCAGACAGGGAGGAAAATAAATCATTCACTGTTACTTTAACTTGATAACCAATTTGGCATTTTCTCTTCTCTTCCAAATAATCCAGCCACGTAACTATTCATGAAATGAAATCAAACATTAATGGTTAATAAAAGTGGAATTTAACAATTTAATGGAATGCACAACAGAAGTAATCCTGGCCAGTCGTACACCACAGAACAGCGCATCGCCTATTGTAAATAAATAGAACATATAGAGTGCAGCAGGGATGACATATTTTTGTAGGCCAACCAGGAAGTTAGCATCGCCCTGGGTTCCCTCAACAAAAAGCCAATGGCATGTTTCTATTGGATTTTGGATTATTACAGAAAATAAGCTCTCTGGCAAACAAACGTTTATGATACTTACACGTTTTGTTCAGCAAAATAATCTTCACGAATGAAGATTAGGATTTTTGAAGCGGGAATGCAATCGTCAGAAGTAAAAAGCTAACATTAGGCTAAAAACGAACTACACCACGGTTGCATGAGCGCGAGTATAAACAACGAGGCTGCAAATGCGGACGAGTTGGCGTGATGATGTTTTGTAGTCTCATTTAGCCACTTGTTAGCAACCGCCTTTTTAAAGACACATAAAGGCTTCAAAATTCACAAGTGGGGCATTTATTGATGTATTTTATGTCGAAAAACCAAACTTTAAAATCTCTTCAGCTTGTGTTAACCACAGACCTTATTTCAGACATCTAACTAAAAACCCATTCAAAAAACCCACTGACTTTCAGATGAGAGAACCGGAAGTGCTAAAATGCTAACTAATTTCCGGGTTTTAGGACTCATTCCTGCAGCAATCTATTCCAATGATATAATCCACCAAATCCCACTTCAGGATGTTCTCTTACTGATGATTAAATTCACAGTGACAAAAAACTGATTTATTAAAAACGGTGTATGCAACTAGGCTGCTGCAGAGGTAAAGAAGATATCGGTTGATTAATCAGAAATCTGCTTTTTCCGGCTCCAAACTATCTATAGTTATTATATCGGCCTTTAAAAATCCACTATCGGTCGAGCTCTAATTTAAATCAGACCTCACATCCCTTCAGCGGGATAGGATAGGAAACAATCCAATAAGGATGTTTTTAAAATGCTTACTGGGTGAGAAACAGCTGAACACCAACCACAGCGCTGTGCTAGCAACATAACAGATCAGGTTATACGCTCTAGTCTGCACACACATCGCATCCAAGGTGACATGCAACAAAACCCATGAATGCACATACACAAATGCACAAACAAACGTGCGCATGTGAAAAAAACTGGTGCAGAAAAACATCATCAGTGCACACATTAAATTCTGAAGTGAAGGGACCATTAACAGCGTGGCATTCCCTGAATGAAATCATTCCTGTTTTCATTTGAGTTACCACTAATTACACCGCAAGCAACAAACCACTATGACCTCACATCCTTGCTCTAACCCCCCCACCCTCAAAAAAACACGTGCGCGCACACACACACATATTGACGAGACTACACGCCCACACACGCCCCCTACAAACACTAAGTGGATGTGTGCACGACGCAGTTTCCCACAAGTATTTACAAGCACACATGCACTTTATTGTATTCACACATGGCTGCAGCTCCTACGTCAAATATCAATGGGAATCCGCAAGACGTGTCTCAATCCTCACTGGCCACACTGACCCACAGAGTGATACGTAATTTGCTAATGGAGCTGAGATGGGGCCATCAGTGTTCTTATGTGGTTGTGCGACCGTAAGAATATTCGGTTCACTTAAAAAGAACACTCCTCTGTCTTCTTCGTACGTCTGCAGGGGACGAGCGGAGAAATGGATTTCTCTCGGATGACCTCTCACATTCTCCTTCACTTCTTTTGCAATTTTCACCACTGACAATGCGTTTTTCATATGTAGCATCAAAGAAAAAATAAAAAGACAAGCTTCTTCCAAGTTCTTTCATACACAAAGCTCCCACTACTTTGATATGGTTGCCACGTTCTTGTCTCTTTTTTGCCATATTGCGCTCATTACAAATCCTCAACACTGATTGTGCCCAGAGAATCTAGCTTATAATTCCACTCATAGCTATATAAATTTAAATTAAACACAAATTTGGCCTGTTCATACAAAAACAAGACTAGCGAGTTAGCAGATATGCTAACAGACATGCTTGCAGCTCTGTGAGACTGTACTTAGGCACAGTGGAGCTTTGAGATAAATGCTAACGTCAACATGCTAACATAATCACAAGGATGATGATGCTAAGCAGGCGAAATGCTTAACATGCTCATCATTTTAGTTTAGTGTGTTAGCATGCTAACATTTGCTAATTAGCACTAAACACAAAGTACAGCTGGTGCTGATGGGAATGTCTTTAGTCTTTAAGGTATTTGGTCATAAAGTAAAAACTAAAGATGAAAATTTTAAATTTAAAAAAAAATTTTTTTTTTAAATTGCCCGCCCTTTTCCAAACAGTTTCTAATGACGGCTTCTCAGATGGTTCTGTGTAACAAACCGTCTTGTGCGTCAGGTTACCTAATGATGGTACTAGATGAAAAGTAAAGCGGTCAAAGGAATTATTTAAAACCATTTTGAGGGGAACATGAATTTCTGTAACAAATTGTATGGCAATCCAGCCTATAGCGGTCAAGACATTTAAAAATAAATTTGAACCTCATGGTGGCACTACAGGAGAAGTCAGAGCATCACAAAGGTCTGTAGGATTCATCGCCTAGGAACCATGAATGTCACAAAATGTGCCAATTCATGTAGTGGATGTTGAGATATTTTGCGGTTTAAAGGAACAGTGTGCAGCATTTAGGGGGATCTATTGGCAGAAATGGAATAAAATATTAATAAGTATGTATCTTTATGGTATAATTACCTGAAAATAAGAATTGTTGTTTTTTCGTTACCTTAGAATGAGCCGTTTATATCTATATAGCCTACACAGCCGCCATGTTTCTACAGTAGCCTAGAACGGACAAACCAAACACTGGCTCTAAAGGGGCTATTCACGTTTTCGCGTCGGCCACCGTAGTTCTCCGACACGCTTGGCACACAGGAGAAGTTTCAGTTGGATGCGATCTGCAACCTCACCGCTAAATGCCACCAAATCCTACACACTGCACCTTTAAGTGAAAACACTGACCTGCTGGTGGCGCTACAGGAAAGACCAGTGGATAACCAATGGGCACCGTGAATATTTTTCAACGTATTTCATCTTAATCCAGCCAATAGTTGTTGAGATATTTCAGTGTTGACCGACTCATTGCCATCCCTAGAGCTATGCCGCTAGCATGGCGAAAAAAAATACCATGCCAAATGTTTGGATTACAGTTTCTTATTTGTTTAATCGGAGCTCTGTCTCTCCCTGTCTGTCTGCTTTAGCTGGGAAGATGGTGTGCTGCTGCCTCCCTTCATATAGCTCGGCCCATTAGTCAGGCCACTAATTACACTGCTTACCCACAGAGTCGATCATCAGAGTAAACACCCACCGAGCTCTCTCTCTCTTCCTCTCTCATCTGACTACCACCAAGGACGCAGTGACAGTAGGTCTAACCCAGAATAGTATTTCTGAATGTGTATCTCAGTGTATCCACCCACACACGCCTAAAAAACACACCTCCCCGTCTCGGAGGGCCATGAAACATGTCAATACACCGTCCTCTCTCAAAAGCGTTTGATGTGAAAGCTTCTTATATCAAATTATTCAAACGCGGCTGTCAACATTCGGCGGTGATTTGCATTGTTAAAGCGGCTTGCCGTGGGGAAGAGAAGACACAGGTTGCCCCACCTCCATCCCCCCCCCCCACCTTCCATCAAGTGGCTATCTGCTTGGCTCTGTGCTGGAGAAACGCACTAGTAATCTCTCAATGATTCCTGCACTTAGAGGGGCTGCCAGGCACCTGTTTCATTAGCGCCACACATCTTTCTTTCTCAGTTTTCTCCCCCCCCCCCCGACCCCCTCCGCATCCTCGTTCCTCTCTCCTCCCTCCCGCAAGCCTCGTTATTCAAATTTCCCTGCTGTCAGCCCACATTAGCGAAGCGCCACAGTTTGCCTGTCAGCTGGCTTAATTGCTGGAGGTGCCTTCTTTTATTAGGTAACCCCCTCAGCTCGTTTGTTCCTTCCACAGAGACGCACCTCCACAACAGCTTGTGTAAACCTGAGATCCATTCAGCCTCTTTTCCTTCGTTTTCTCCAGCCTTTTCTTTTTCTCCCTGCCTCCCCCGCTCTCTCTCTCCATCTAATCGGTGGCTGAGCAAAGCAGGCGAGCTCCTGATCGATAGCCACACTCTCACCACTGGACAACAGTGGTGATAAAGAGCTAAAAGCATGCTAGGACTTGGGGAGTGGAGGCTTGCTTTGTGCTAGCTCTGAGGACATGGAGAAGGCCTCAACTCAGTCACTCATACAAAGTACTCTCCCAAAAACAGTCTGTGTCTCCCACCTAACATTTTCTATATTCACTGACTAGATATTAGGGGCGGGAATCACCAAATACCCCACGATACCATATTATCACGATACTCAATATACGATCTTACTGCGATTTCAAATATTTTGCGATATGCTGAGTATTGCGATAAAATATATTGCAATATATTGAGATTTATTACCTGATCTGTTTTATCTAATAAGATACAGTTTTCACTCGGTTCGTCTCAGAGTTTTCATTCACATATCTTGAGGTCAGAGGTCAAGGGATCCCTTTGAAAATGGCCACGCCCAGTTTTTCCTCGCCAAAATGTTGCATAAATTTGGAGCTTTATTAAGCGTTCTTCCCAACAAGCTAACATGACATAGTTGGTGCCAACCGATTCCTCCTAGTTTCATATGATACCAGTATCTTCTAGAGCTGTGTGTTGGCAAGAATTTGTTGATACAATAACTATCATGATACAGGGGTGTGATGTAAAGTCACCAAGTACTTGAATATCAGTTAAAAAGCGTGAAATATGGCACCACAACATTCAATGTGTAATATGGCATTGCTGCTCCGTTTGGTTTTGGATTACATGATTGACTAATTATTACACAGCTTAGGTGACGCTGTCACGCTAACCCATTATACGAGTAAGAAAAGGTCTTAAGTGCAGAAGTCCGTAGTGTGCCAACAGGTTCATTTGATACAGACGTTGACAAGAAACATCTCTTTGACTCTGGAGTTGCCTCTGTTCAGTCCATGGAGACTGTGCCACATCCATTGGGACATGAAACAGTCAAACAAATCCAGTTTAACTGTAATCAAAGTTAATTGGAAGAAAATTTTACGGCCAACACACCCAAGCTGTTTACAGTGTGTACCAACACAGCACAGCTCTAATGACAATGGACAGTATGATTTAGTAGTTTAGATAATGTGACAAATGTGAGGGCGTTTTAGAAACCTGTCTGATCACTGTTTGCCCTAATAGATTATGAAACTATAAACTACTATAAAATATGTATGAACGATTGGATAAACTACAAAATTTTAACCAAGGTTAGTGCCTGAAATGGGTCGGTACTCACCAGTACTGAGTACCGGCATTTCAGATTTTTGTCCACATGAGTACTCTTATTTCTTATTGCGTACCGTCACCTCCTGCATCTAGGTGCGCACCCCTAAACACCTGCGTAACTGTGTCACTGTGTAAACACATAGCTAGCTTGCACTGAAAAGGCCTTAGGTATTCCTTCTCATTGTCCAATTTAATCCGTAGGTCACATTTTAAGTCGGACGTAGGCCAAATGCATGTAATGAAATGCAAACAAAAATACATTCGTATTTTTCGTGCTTTTTCCCACGAATGTCCAGCAACACGTGACGCATGTGTCAATTTCTGCTCCAGTCTTTTCAAAATAAAACTACTTAGGTGGGTTTGGTTAGGTTTCACACGGGACACGAACAGCGGTCTCCTGGGCGAAAGTCCTGTGTTTTTTTTTTTTTCATCCACCCCGACCTCCTCCCTACGCAGCGTTTGCCACTCTTTATACTTCCCGGTTCACAATTACGTGGATTACATATGAAAAGGCCATATGAATTGATTTCATACTGACCATCACAAAAAAAGTGAAATTCGTGTCTATGTAGACGAACCAATGCTTTAAATTTCCTGACTATTTCACGAACTGCTGTGCGATTGGGCTGCTCATTCAGGATCTAAAAATGCACCCAAGTGTGAAATGAATGTAGCACAATTCTTAATTATCATTTGCTAAATAAAATAACTATACGTTTGCTAATATGGGTCACATATTTATATAATATATGGGTCACATCCTTCACAGCACGCCGGTATCCAGTGATGACAGGTTACTGCCAGCCTTTTATTTCAGAGATTAAACAGTTTGCCGGGTTGAGTGGCCCTTCGCTCCGAGGTGCAAACAAGTGCTGCTGATGGTCGGAGACTTTCTGAGGACGGGTGTCTCTCACATGGTGCTGTTGAAACGAAGCGGGTCCGCTGGCCTAAACATTCCACCCCGGACCCGCCGCAGCCTGCTCCTCTCACCCCGGGACGCCTGCCCATACATTAAGATGTGGTTTGGAGCTCTCACAGGAACACAGCGAGGAGAGGCTGGATGAGAGGGATTGGGTTTACAGTGCAAACCACAGACCCACAGTCTGCCTCCTGCCCTGCCTTCCTGCAGTCAGCTACACTACATACACAGCTGCTGCTGTGTGTGTGTGATGTTTGGATAGAGGGGACTCACAAGATCCCGTTATCACTCAAAAGGAAGTGCAGGCTGAAATAATAAAATGCTTGATGCAATGCAAAGTTTAAAACAATGTGTTGTTTTGGTCTTTACCTCTACGAATGAATTTGTGAGAATAATTAAAGATGAAGTAGGTCGAATTGGAGAAAATATGATTAAAAAAAAGTTATTTTTATAAAACGGTCACTATATCCTGACATTAGTGCATAAGACAAGTAATCTGAAAAAAGTCAAGTGCCTCTGTGTCCTCCGGTGCTCCTGCAAGATTTCACAGACCGGAGGAAAACAACCAATCAGAGCCGAGCTGGAGCCTTCCGTCTCTGAGCAGCTGTCATCACTCGCCAACTCCGATCAAACGGTCAAACCAGGCAGCGCTGATCAAATATGAATCAATATTCTGTTACTGTAATGCCTATTTTTCGCCTCAAATGTTTTCAGAAACATCTTGTAGTGTACTGTTTAGCTGTAAAATGAGAACGTTTTTGACCCGGCAGCCATGTTGAGATCAGTTGAGGAAATACCAAGCACCGCCCACCAGCCGGAGCACACTTTCTCATTTTACAGCTAAGCAGTACACTACAAGATGTTTCTGAAAACATTTTACGTGAGAAATAGGCATTACAGTAACAGAACATTGATTCATATTTGATCAGCGCTGCCCAGTTTGATCGGAGTTTGCGGGGGATTTACAGCTGCCTCCGTTGAATGACCAGCCAATAGGAACGCTCTCGCTCTTAAATGACCTGTGATTGGTCAAAGTCTCCCATCACAGGCTAGATTTTTTTAAAACCTGAAAACAGAGCCGAGAGGAGGTGCAGAAGTCTAGTTTTCTCTCAGAACACTTGAATTACAATATGCTGAAAGGTTATTATGGACTTTTTTGCCCAATGATGCCAAAAATATACTGCATGTTTAATTAAAGTGGCATAGACACACATGAAGTCCACAGTGTGCTTAATCTGGTTTCAATGGCTGGGACGTGAATGTCAAAACACAGTCAGGGGTGGGGTGCAGGGTGCCATGGCTGAGGAATGTAGATGAGGGTTAGGCAAATGAGCAGGTCTTAATTGATACTTCACACAGCTGGAGGACCAGTGTTTATGTATTTCAGTCTGCTCAAAAGCTCTCCACCTAACTCGACTAAAACAAATTAAAAGCCGTGCGGCATGAATTTCGCTCATAACCTCGCAGAGATCCATCTAAAAAAAAAAAAAAAAGACAATTTCTTTCTCCTTTTTACAGCCACATTACGCACCCTTATAGAAGACTTTTAGGATACCTTCTTGAAAATCCAATCAGTAATTCAGGGGGCATGAATCACCCCCTTGATATGATTGAAATAAAAAGCTGAATTTTTGAAAAACAATGAGTGGCACTTGAGAAGGGCAGACCATTGAGTGAAGGTGTCAACAAGCCAAGCTGACTCACTCCCATCTATCTATCTACCCCCCTCACAGCCCAGCAGTGAGGAAGAGGACAAACAAACACACACTTCATCATCTGGGTCAACTCCACAATAGTGTGGGAATAGAAGGAGGCTTTTCTAAAACTGGTGGTGGTGTTGGTCACCAAGGACGTGAGATTCACACACAAAGACACGCAGCAAAGTTGGACTGACAGCAATCAGCCTGACCTTCATCACACAAAGATTACACATTCATATAAAGACAGACAATATGTACTATAGTATAGAGTAACATAATTCCCCCCACAAAGGAGTCCCCGGAAATGCACAGTAAAAGCATGACAAAGACGAAAAAAAATCAGCTTATTGAGGCTCAATACGGGTTTAAAAACAACCTACACATGTTGTATTTCATGCAGGTTCCGGATATAAGACAATAAAACGCGTTAAAAACGCGTGTAACACAGCAGCCTACTCACCGGTGGTCGGTTCTGAGGAAACATTGTCGACTTGTGCGTCTCCGTGTGCGTTTTTTTCGTCCTTCTTCTTCTTTTCTCCCTTTTGGGGCGGAAAGCTTCGTCGAGAAAAATGCGAGCAGCCGATGTACTATTGTCGGGTCTCAGAGAGGCATTTGGCCCGCTTTCAAAGGTAATGGCAAAGCTAGTCTCGGCTCGCTCATTCCTCGCTTCGAGACTCCTTTGTTCTGGGTTTATATCTCCGACCGCACACCGCACCGTGCAGCGAGGACGGGGGAGAGGAAGAGGGGAGAAACACCCGGTCCTAGCGAGGCGAGGGAGCTCCTCAAAAAAGTCCTCAACTTCGCGCTTATTCCGGCGAATTACAATGTCGCAAATTGGTTTCCCCACTCCGATGCGTCGTCGCCGCGCGTTGCGTAAAGGCCAGAGAGAGATGGGGGGGAAATGTGGTTTGCTTGTGGCTTCGGAGACGGACACACCGCCGGCACATTCAATGCAGCCGCAGCCTCTTTTGTCTCGCTCGTTGGCCTGCACTCTTTTCACACACACACACAACACTCCCAGTGCCTCACTCCCCCCTTCACTGATCCTCAATGGGACATAACATATGAGTTCTTTAAGGAGGGAGGGGGGTAAAAAAAAAAAAAGCACTGCTTTCCCTTCAGTTTGTGTTATCAAATTTTTTTATTTTTTTTTAATGTGATGCTCTTTTTTTTTCCAGAAAAATTAATCAATTTACAGTCAGGCATTCACATCTTCAAATAGTCTGATGACATTTTCTTTTTTTAGTGTTACATTGTAATTAGAAAAAACATCCACATTTTTTAATTTCATAAAAAGTGCAACATTTCCTTTAGAAATAAGAGGTTCAGATGAATTGTTCAGTGATTGAATGAGATCTCCACGTGGGGCTCGGCCTCGGCACGGTAAACACTGGTAAAATAAGCCAATGAGAGTTGAGGACACCCACGTGGGGCGCACTGACCGTTTCCTGATTGGAGGGTTCAGGTAGCACAGCGCTCCGCACGTCAATCAAGCAGGCTACAACTGCTCTGCGAAGTTAACCCTTTCCTGGGTGCAGGGAGTGATTGAGGATGTGTGGTGGCTGTATCAAGATTCAGTGGTTTTCTCTTTTCTCCCCACAAACCATCAATGCATTGAAAAATCTTACATTTCCCCCCAATTCGTCCTTGTTGATGTGGAAATAAATAGACTCTGCTGCTCATTTCTAGATGTCAAAAATTAATCATGACCACAGGGAGCTGACCAAACATGAAATACATCTAAATCAGAGCCAGCGCAGAAACACAACGGTGGTATTGCTGCAGCCAGGGCGGGCTCTTGCCCCTTTTGGTGCCCTGGGCGAAATTCGGCCCCCGGGTTCAATAGAGAGGTGAAGTCCCTCCTCTTCTGGTGGACACCATGGGACCTTATTTTCGAAAAAATATATCAACAGCGAGAGACGAATATTTTTTGATCCCGTTTGAATTGTGCCATGAATCACACATGTGATATTTGTCGATTTAAAAGATAATTTTGCAAGTCAAGAAAGTGGCAGTTTGTCGTAGGTTTGTCGTAGTTTCATTTAGTTTTGTATGAAACCAGAAGTAGATTTTGGTGGATTGTTTAACCGGAATAACAGAAAGTTTACGAGCAGACCGCCATGTTGATTCCTGTTTGAAATGGCAAGCAGAAAACCAGGGACCAATCGGGTGCATTTCACGATCGGGCACGTCACCGCTTGAACGGCCAGTTGGGTGGAGCAGTGTCTAGTCCCCTAGTCAAAGAAGCAAAGAGACGAATCTCTGGTGTTTTTTGACGACAGCCACTGCCGCCATTTTGGACTGGATTTTGGACTTATTATATTTATAATATTTTATTGTTCAACACAGGCCATTCCCATAGAATATGACAATAGAATAGAACTTATTTTGTTTTACTTTTGTACGGCACTCTTTAGGCGGAGGTTTTATTGGCGTCCGATAGTGGCTTTCAGTCCACAATGGCGGAAGCGTAGCTTTGCTGCTGGGCGCTGATGTTGCAATGGAACTTCTTGGCGATATACGTTCTTTGCTGAAGTGTCCTCGCCGGACCTGGTGGACATGTACCGCTGGATTTAACATTAAAGACATGACCACTGACTATTTGTGTAACAATTTAGCCACAAATTCACAGACTGACCAGCGCCCCCAGAAGGTGGCGCGCTAGGCGACCGCCTATATGGCCTGTGCCTTAAACTGGCCCTGGCTGCAACGCTTGCATGGGCTTATATTGAATACGCGCATTGTCGTTACCTGGAAAAAGGAGAATTATTCTGTTGAAGAAGGGAGAAATGGTGGAAAAAATTGGTATTCTGGTGGCACGACCCCTTTGGCGGGGCTCATAATTAGAGAGAGAGATATTGAAAAAGCAATTTCTGACAGTGGAAATCACAACCTGCCAGAGGTGGAGTTGGAAAATATAGATGGGTGTGTGTGTGTGTGTGTTTGTGTGAGAGTATATATGTGTGTGTGAGAAAGAGACAGAGAGGAAACGCAGAGGGGGAGGGAGGGAGGAGGAAGAGAATAAAGGATGAAGGACAGCAGGGGGGGAGCTGAGAAAGACGAGCCAGTAGGAGGGTTAGAGATTGAACGAGAGGGAGAGTGCACACGGCTGATGATGAAAAAAAAGTGTGTGCGTGTGTGTGTGCGTGTGTGCGCGCGCGTGTGTGTGTGTGTTGAGCAGACAAGTGAGAGAATGAAAAAGAGGGAAGGGTGAGGGGAGCAAGTGGAGAGGGAGAGAGAGAAAGAGGGGGAAGAGAGAGAGAGAGAAAGAAAGATTTTATTGCCATTTTTTCCCATGAATTTTAATGCACAGCGCTGGTCTCCCTCCCGGATTCTGGGATCACATTTATTAGAAAAAAAAAGTCATGAGGAATGCAGTGCTTTGCAGTCTGCTGCTGCTGCACGGGGAGATGTTTCATGTTGGTGTGTGTGTGTGTTGGGCTGGGTAGGGTGGGGTGGGTGGGGGTGAGGGTGAGGGTGTGGAAGGGGGTGCACAGGATGTATGAGGCTGCGTTACTGGAGGGAGGCATAATAATATAGATGATAGAAAATGATAAGTGAAGGACACATATTATTGCTATTGGCAGGTCAGATGAAGGAGTGTGCTAGGTGTGTGTGCGTGTGTGTGTGTGTGTGTGTGTGTGTGTGTGTGTGTTGGCTTGGCTCCAGTGATTAAATACACCACAGTGCCCTTCTCTCGTCCACAGAGAGGCTCAGAGCGACGGGACATCAAAGTGGCCCCACAATGGGACGGGACACAATGGTCGCAGTAATGTTACAGGAGCTCTTGGTTTTAGCTCGGTGGTGTGAGGTTGTAAAGAGACAATTCTGCATGTATGCTGACTGCAACTAAACACGTGCTCACCTACACACACCTGTCTCAAAGGGCAAAGCAGTGGAAAGTGCCCAAGGGAGCAGCAGTATCCCTTTATTATCTCAACTTAAAGCGTCAGCAGGCAGAATATTTTTGGCATCATTGGGCGAAAAACTCCATAATAACCTTTCAGCATATTGTAATTTAAGTGTTCTGAGAGATAACTAGGCTTCTGCACTTCCTCATGGCTCTGTTTTCAGGCTTTAAAAAATCTACTTTGGCTTTGGCCAATCACAGGTCATTTCAGAGAGAGAGCGTTCCTATTGGCTGTTCACTGAACTCCGATCAAACAGTCAAACTATGCAGCGCTGATCAAATATGAATCAATATTCTGTACTGTAATGCCTATTTCTCGCCTCAAATGTTTTCAGAAACATCTTGTAGTGTACTGTTTAGCTGTAAAATGAGAAAGTTTGCTCCGGCTGGTGGGTGGTGCTTGGTATTTCCTCAACTGATCTCAACATGGCTGCCGGGTCACAAAGTTTGAGGAGAGAAATAGGTATTAGAGTAACAAAATATTGATTCGTATTTGATCAGTGCTGCCTAGTTTGACCGTTGGATCGGAGTTCGCGAGTGATTGATAGCCCGCTCAGAGACGGCAAGACTCCAGCTCGGCTCTGATTGGTTGTTTTCCTCCGGTCTGTGAAATCTTGCAGGAGCACCGGAGGACACAGAGGCACATGATTTTTTTCAGATTACCTGTCTCATGCACTACTGTCAGGATATAGTGAGTGTTTTATAAAAAATAACTATTTTTTAATCATATTTTCTCCAATCTGCCTACTGCCGCTTTAAAGTGAGGGAAAGAAACCAAACTACCAGCTATCTATAGTACAGTGGACACATTATCAGGAGAGATGAGGTGATGAAAACAAGCTCACTTCCCATGAAAACCTCAGAGACGATTTCATTCCTCTGTGGTTGCCAACAGCGATATCAGTGTCAAACTGTGACGATGATATTAGCACTAAATGATGCCCCAATAACACCGGACAAGGTCTGCTGGACAGATATCCGGTCAAGAGGATGAACTATCTTTTCTTTTGTTCGTTGGAAGGCAGCACGATGAGAGCGGTTATTACAATGTTTTGCTTGGATCAATAAGCTTCACTTGTCTAGGAGCCGCCAGTTGCAGGATTGTATACTAAAATCCCATCTATACACTTTGAGGTGCAGAAACTCTCTGAAAATCAAAGAAAAAATCCACAGTAGAGTGGACGGATGCATTTCCCTGCTCCTTCTTGTTGTTTGGAGTTTCAAGTGTTTTTTCTATTTAATACCAGTGATGAAAGGCCAAAATTAGATGACCACTTCAGTACATTTCCATATAGCTACTTGTGCAATAGAGTTTGATTTATGAAATATGTTCAGTCACATCAATGGTAAATATCTGGTTCAAAGAGCAAGGCCTTCTTTCCAGACCTACAATTTTGCAACAATCATACCAGTAGGAGACGTCGTAGACACAGCAGGGAAACCATTTCCTCCAATAGCAGTATAGCCTCTACAGACCACAATGCACTGCAGCTACAAGACATGCTGCTTTTTGAGGGCTGCGGCTACATCTTTTCTTGACATGAAAATGCCCACGTTTTCATGTTTTTATTCTATTTTCTATCATTCTCACCATGCACAGTAAGTAGGTCGTACATGCACCCGAATGCAACAAGTTCATTCGTCTTTCCTCCCTGCCTCTGCGGCTCATGTAACCGCAGTTTCAAAAGCGTGTCGCAGAACTACGGTGGCCTTCAGGTAACGTAAAAACATGAAAGGCTAGAAACATGGCAGAGCAACATGAAGAGGACTCGCTCTCTATGTAGATATAAACGGCTCATTCTAAGGTAACAAAAACACAACAACTCTTATTTTCAGGTGATTATACACTAAAGAAAAAACATACTTATTAATATTATATTCCATTTCTGCCAATAGATCCCCTGAAATGTTGCACACTGTTCCTTTAAAATATACATTTCATTTCGAAATAAGCCCTGGATAAAGACTGGATTTGTTCTTTAGTTCAACTTTCTTCAACTCAACAGCCAGCCCGTTCTCATTCCCAGGGCGCCAAATACCGAGGCTTTGTCATGGCCGTCGGCGTCTGATACTGCCACACAAGGCACCCTTTAGCGCCTGTATGATACGCACAGGGCGTTCCATTAACTACAATGTAAACCCATCCGCGGCAACAGTAAACGCTCAGAGAAAGATGGAGGTGGATGAGTCCACCAAACACAAGGCTTTCATCCAGGAACCCGCTGTTCGTGCCCCGTGCCCCGTGCGTTCAGTTTCACTTTCACGTTACAATCAGCTGTTCGTTCGTGTTCACAGCGTTCAGTTTCATTTTCACTTTTAATTTTCACAGTTTTAAGCCCAACCATGTATTTCTTTACTAAACCTAACTGTAGTGGTTTTGATGCAAAAAATAAAGCAGCGATGTGACGAGTTGGGATGAGATCGTATTGTCCATTTCTGCTAATAGATCTTTAAAAAATGCATTTCATTTCAAAATAAGCCCATGAACACAAATCAATGACCTCTCACCATGGAACCCAGTTAAAGACAGGATTTTTCCTTTAGTTCAACTTTGCTCAAATCAACAGAAAACAGAGCTCTTCTTTAAAAAAAAAAAAAAAAGCATCCCATGGGGAAAAGAATGATATTGGAGGAAGTTGCTTCGGTTCGGGTCATAAACTTTTGGTTTTGTGGTATCCCTATTTGCTCCCCACCCTTCCCGGCCCCAACGCCTCCCTTCAATTTCCCCAGTGCCTCCGGGATGGGGTCAAGAATGGCTCCTGCCCCAGCGTGGGCTTGAGTGACAGGAAGACAAGGCCACAGTGTTGTCATGGTGGTGCCGCCCCCCCCCCAACCCCCATCCCCACCCTTCTTCACCCCTCACCACCACCTCACTTTGCCCCCGTCCCTTCCTCCCTGTCCCTCATCAGACAAGCTGGGTGTCAGCGCAGAGACGGCACTGTGATTTATTGGTCTCTACTCCTCTGGGACACCCCCCACCCCCCTAACACACACACATCCACGCATCCCCCCTTCCTCCTCACACACCCTCCATTTTTCCCATCCCCCCCCCTCCCACACACCCCTCCATACATCCCCTCCCCTTCTGTCCTCTCCTGCTGCATGGCCCCTTGGGGAAAGAAGGGGTAATGACCCACATCAGCAGCAGCTACGCTCACATGCACACGCACGTAGTCGCACACACACACACACACACACACACACACACACACACACGCGCGCACACACGCACACGCACACACGCACAACACACACACACACACACACACACACACACACACACACACACACACACACACACGCACACGCACACGCACACACTTCCTCCTTGCAGGCAGATACAAATAAATACCCTCTGTGACACACATACGTACACGTATGCACACATAAAACAGACGCTGACACACTTACGCCCACGGCCATGTGTATGTGGGAACGCAGGAATCTGAGCTCTGAGTCGTATATGTTGTTGATCAAAAGTCTCCTCCACTGAAGAGATCAATACTGAACCATCTACTTCTGAGGTATTTGCTTAATAGTTCTTTCTTTTTTCTAAATAGGGCACTGTTTTCATCATAACCTCGGGAAGAGGGAATGTACACCTCTCCTTTTCACTGCCATTTTTTTCCTTTCTAAAACAGAACAATGGGATGATTTGTGTCTCTCTGCAGTGAAGTGGAATAAGATCTCCTTTTGACTTTCCAAATATCTGTGAATGCATCAGCTTGCACAATTTGGCCATGAAATACAAAAATTGCACGGTCACAGAGGTAATGATGAAGCAAGAGGACTTTTAAAAAAAATAGTTTCCTCATGGTGTGTTGTTGCGAAAAAGATAACTTCACATGTGAGTTCTTAGACAAGGTCAACGCGATGGTTCACATTCTGCAAGTGAGAAAAGAGCCTCTTTTCAGGGGTTGATTTTGAATTCAGGCAGTCGATCGGCACAGAAGGGAGAGTGAAGAGGTTAAATCTGAGCATTGACTTGCAAATGCTACTGACAGCACTCTGCGTACGCTGTCACTCATCTCACACAGCCGAGCGATGCTCACCCTGCAAAAAAATATGCAGTCGCTGCCACAGGTTTCCACTTTACATGAGTGCTGGCAAGCTGGAGAGAGCAGGTCAGGTGTTAATTTGTGTGTTAAAATAGGAAGGAGAATACATGAATTAATTCTGCACACAAGGGATGTAGGAGAGAGTGAACTGATCTGTTGGATGCCTGCAGAGTTTGCTCCAAAATGAGATAAGGTAAGATAAGATAAGATAAGATGAGCATTCTTTACGGCTCATCACCCAAAGTCCTAAATAAACTCCAGTACATCCAGAAATCTGCTGTCCCACAACGTATCCAATTCAATGTCTACCTCACTCACAAAGCCAGACCCCCTCCTACCTCACCGACCTGCTTCACCATCACACTCCTTCCCCGCTCCCTCCGCTCCTCTGATGCCAACCTCCTGTCTCCACCACTCAGAACCGAGCACCGGACCTGGGGCGACAGGGCATTCGCCATAGCTGCCTCCTCCCTCTGGAACTCACTCCACAAACACATCTGAGACTGCACCAACCTGTCCACATTCAAATCACAACTCAAAATTCACCTTTTTAGAACTGCCTTTAAAGCAGCAGTGTGTAGAATTGGAGCAAATATGATTTTAAAAAGTTATTTTTATAAAACGGTCACTATATCCTGACAGTAGTGCACCTGCAGAGACAGGTAATCTGAAAAAAAATAATGTTCCTCTATGTCCTCCGGTGTCCTCCGGTGCTCCTAATGGCATCTGCAATATCTCACAGACCGGAGGAAAACAACCAATCAGAGCTGATCTGGAGTCCAGCTGCCATCTATGAGAGCCACGAGTCAATCATGAAATAGGTTAATATAATGATATCTGCCTTCCGGGTTAGGGTTAACAAGTGCAAACGCAAAATATCAATAAAGTTGCAAAAAAAAAAAAAATCATAAAATATCATAAATATCAATTAACACATATCCAAAATCCTAGATATACACAATGCCAACCACCATACAAAAAGAGCATGGCTTTTCTTAATAAATAATGACACTAGGGGTACTGCACTGTCCCTAAAATTAACATGTATCACTAATTAGCCACATTTGTGAAGAGTGAGGTGTTAAATAATGGAATAACTTTATTGTTTTTGGATAGAGGCAGTAACAGTTTACATAAAATGGGTCAATATAATGATATCTGCCTTCCAGACAAACTCCCACATCAACATTCAAATACTGTGTTGTTGCAGAGCCTCTTGTGGGTTTTTAGTTGAACACATACAGGCATCAAGCTAGAACACTGCATTACACTGCCACCTGCTGTTCAACAGAGGTATTGCAGCCAGATCACACTGAATAAGGTGTGCATACAGTAAGTCTGTCAGTCAAGGATGCAAAACTGTAATTTTATTAATAAATTATTGTCAACACTGTATGCTAATGCACCCATACAATATCTCAGATAGAAATATTGTACTTTTATTTAATAACTTGTGTTACTTTAGAGATTCTGATGATTAAAACAAAATATAATCAACTAATGAATGATGCATTATTATAGATTTAAATACCCAGCAGTATATAAAGTCATTAAAATGAGCTCCACCTTTACCAGCTGACACATGAATGCATCAATAATTATAATACTAGAATAAAAAATATAGATTATTCTGCAGAATGACTACTTTTACTTTTGGTACTTTAAGTAGCCTATATTTGGATGAGAATATTTTGTATATTTATTGAAGTAAAATTTTGAATGCAGGACTTTTAATAGAGTATTTCTACACTACAGTATATAGGCTACCAATACAAGTTTTATATGTTCACTGAGGGAAAAGAACTGGTTCCTGCTTTTCAGGAGGAAGTTCCACGTTAGCTTACCTGCTGGCTTACTTAAGTCCGGGTACAAACACCAAACTAATACGGACAAACAGCAGATAATTTAAATATCTACTATCTACTTGTCCGCGTCTTTATACGATGGTAAACTCTTTCTACAGTTAGAGGAAAGCAGTGAGGTGGAGGCTAAATGCTACACTGTGGTAAGACGCCACTTTCTGGCCGCAGGCTGCAATTACGACTTTGTACCACATGGTGTCGCCATTACACTGTAAATGCTGAGCTGCCACGAAGTAAATGAGAATTCAAGCAGAAGGAATATGTTTGTGAAGCTAGAGTATATATACATGTATGTTTAGTCAGCACACAGTTGCATTACATTATTTTCCATGGAGACTTATTCTCTCACACACAAGCAATTAAATCCGGGAACATGATTTCCTTCACAAACAAGAAGAAGCCTACTGAGGGCCATGGGGGGGATTAACTAAAATAATCATAATTCAGCACTTACGGCAGTCAAAACAGAATTAAATCTCGGCTTGCACCTTCACTGGTACCCTTCACCCATATGGTGCCTGTGGACAGAGCTATATACCTTGAATTTAAAATAAATTATTTATAGGCTACCACCCAGTAAGACCACAATATTTTCACACATTCACACAAATATTTATTATGTAATAATAATAATAAAAAAATGATTTTCTTAGATTTTTTTTTATCTGTCACAATCAAAGCTGTCTTTTGTAAACTTATAAAATATATTTTATGTCAAGTTTTTTTGGGGGGTTTGGTCAACTTGCTATACAACATGGTCTCTCTTATGAACTTGCATGATTACCTGATTTATCATCAGTGAGATTGTTAAAGTGGTTGAGATTGTCTTGTCAAAATAGGCTATTACATCGTTTCTCAAAGTTAATTGTTCATGACTTCATCAACAAAAGACCGGTACTTATATAGGTGGTACTCGGTGGTAGATGCAGCGCTCTTACTGCTGTAAATGTTAATGCTAATAATAATATTGATTTGATTTGATTGATTTGGTGATTATTCAGGTCAAAAGATGTCTTGACAGCGAGGTTAGACCAGTCACAGCATCAACTGGAAACAGTCTTCTTCTCTCTTCTCAGTCTTCTCGAGGTGAAGCCATTTTCAACTCCTTAGTTTAATCTAATCTAACTCTAATTTAGAGTGCATCACGTTTTATTCATCAGTTGACCATAATGCTTTGTACTTAAAATGTTAGCCAGCAAAGTTTCTAGCAACTTCAGGCATCAAATAAATGTAATGGAGTAAAAAGTAGTGCAAAGTACCACAAAAATGAAAACTCCTCAAATTTGTACTGTATTGTACTCTATGACAGTACATGAGTATATCAGCTTAGTCACTTAAGTGGTCTAATTAGTGACAAGCTGGGTCCCACAATCTGTTATATATAATCATATATAATATCCTGTTTTTTTAACTTCCTAAATGCTGTAGGATCATGAGGTCAAGTAGAGGACTCTTGAAGCCATAATGTTTACCTCATGGCAGTCAAATAAAGCAAAGCTTTCAATATTTTATGCTTCATGAAACATTTTTCTTAATGTAATCGGAAAACTCAGCCACACATTTTAAGCTTTTGTTTGTCTTTCTTTGACCACTTTACCTTCTTATTATTACTTGCATTTTTAGGAATATGAACCATCTTCTCCTTCTTGGCCGGCAGCTTACACACACTAACATTTTCCCTGCTTCCATTCACTATTCCCTCTCGCTCTGCAGATTTCTGGCACAGGAAGGCATCTCGTATTTTCCAGGGGAGACCAGCTGGCTGTTGAGCAGACCCAAGCCTCCCACTTCCCCTTGTGGTCCTTCTCTCTCTGCTGCAGCTACATCGACAACAACAGCTACAGATTCTGCTCCTGGCGCTATTGTGTTAATAGATATTGTAATTTTGAGTCCAACTATCATGTAGCAAAGAAACGCTGGAGGCCTAAAGCAATTTCCAGCACAGCTATGGGATTTATGATCAGCAGGAAAATATGTTATCACAAAGACGGACCACATTTGGAGAAACTATGCAAACAGGAGTGTTAAATAACAAGTTCAGAAGGATATACAGCACCCTCGCATCCAGCTGGGGGTGAGTGACTGTGTACTCAATGTAGCTGATTTAGTATCTCGTCAGAACGTTTAGTTTGGGTTCCACCAAAATGTAGTTAAAGTGTCATTTAGGAAAACATGTTGGTGTTTGTAAATTACCATCTCTAAACTGTGGAAATGCTGAGTTAGAGGGTTTGGATTGTGTGTGTTGAGCTCGCTGATGGGTTAAATACACACATACACTAGACCTCTATCCCCATAAGATAATACATAACTCTCTGCAATCTAAATCTGGAAACTTAAACACAACATAACAGCATTATAAAAATGTCCTGGGTTAAATACGTAGCTGTGTCAGAGACGCATATCATCCCCGGCTGATGAGATGGGTGGTCTCTGCATGAGTCCATGCACGAGTGCTTTACAGTATGTCGCTGTATATTATTAGTATGTAATTTTCTTATGTAAACATAAGGCCAGAAACAAAACTCCACCTTTCCTGATTATGTGCATTAATAACCGCAGCCTGTATTCATCCATGTGGCCTCAACATGACATCATTCCAGCCTGAAACAGGACCTTGGGCTGTTTCCCCAACAGAGGCCCTGTCACACAGCGACGTGCCCGAGGTTTGTTTACCTCTCTGTGTTGCTACTATTCCACGGTGGGACACGTTTTCCCCTTCACCATAAATCTATAAAGTCTCACAGGGTCGAGGGAGAACGACGTGAAGCCCCCGGCCGAGGCGAGAGGAATGGTGTGTGTAAATATATAAATATATAAATCCCTCATCAGGGTCACTGGTGGTAGTGGTGAGGATGGCCAGCAGCCAGATAAGCTGCTTCTGCTCTCTCTCTGGCGGCCTGAAAGAAATGTGCCATTATCCAGCGCGGTCCCTACAGCTGGGCCCCCGAGCACAGAACTGCTGTCCAAGACAGCATGCACAGGCCAAGAGCCTGGAGACTGGATGCTGGAGACGAGAGAGAGCTTCAGATACCTCCTCAGACTGTTTACGACCACCTCCACTATGGCCAAAAGCTGCTCCTGCGCCGCTACCTTCTCCTCACTACTTCTTTATTTCCAGCAGGTCAACGTCTGCAAAACTCACCGGCTGTGCAGGCATGATCTCTAAAAAAAGAATAATATGATGCCTGGCAAAATGAATGTAGCCTAATGGTTAAAAAATATCTGCATCTTTGTCCTGGCTCACTGTTCTTCAGACAATGAACTTGAGATGCTCCAGCAAATTAAAGCTAAAAGCCAAACTGCAATCTGATTTAGATAATACATCACATAAAGTGTGACATTATCATTAGATTAGATTCTTAAAAAAAATCCTTGTCACTGGTCTCAATACATTGTTTCCTCATATATTTCTCAATTTGTGTTGAGTCACCTATCACCTAGAGCTCAGGTGTTAAAGGACCAGTGTGTAACATCTGGCGGCATATAGCAGTGAGGTTGCAGATTTTGGGTGCCAAACGTGTAGAAAATCTATGGTGGCTGAGGTGAAAACGTGAATGGTCCTATCTAGATCTGTTGTAAGAGTAGCTTAGGTCATTTGGAGAATAGCAGAGTCAGTGCGTAGAGTGTGTTAGTACATGGGAAGTGAGTAGTGAAGCAAGAGAGAGAGAGCAGCGGCAAATGTGTATTAACGAAGTGAGCAAGCTGAGCAGAAGACAGAGTTAGTTTAGCTTTGAGAATATCAAGTGAATGTACAGTAAAAGTTGCAGTTTGTGCAGAAATAAATGCTACAGCTCCTAAAGACCAGCAGAGGTTTCCTGTGTCTTGTTTCCCGGCAGCTGAGTGGAGTAACGGGGGTTAACTCCAGACTGAATAACGTTATCAACTCCAGCCCAAGCAGAAAAAGTTAACACAGTGGTTTGTCTATTCTGGGCTACTGTAGAAACATGGCGGCCGGCTCCGTGGAGAGGACCCACTCCCTACGTAGATATAAACGGCTCATTCTAAGGTAACAAAAATACAATTCTTCTTTTCAGGTGATTATACACTAAAGAAAACATACTTAACCCCTTAAATACCCCTTAAATGTAACACACTGGTCCTTTAAGTGGATGAGCAGATCAAAGAAAATATCCTTCTCTGCAACAACTTCCTCCTCCTCCTTCCTGGGGATGCCCAAGTGGTCCCAAGGCACCAGCAGGAAGGAGCAATGACTCTGTCATGTCCAGGGTCCGTTCTGGGGTCCTCATTAAGGTTATTAAAACCCAAACACCAGGGCCCACTAACGGAACCAGGAGTAGTGTCTGCAGACTAGTGCTTGGTGGCCCGAGGAGCTGGCCAAAGCTCAACATTGGACGATTACTTTTTGGTTCAACACATGCAAAGCAAATTAAGTATTTGACTGGAGACAGAACTATACATCTAAAAACCAACAGTATGGATCACACCTTTAGTGTGAACAATACAAATATGACAATAATAATAACTGTACAAAGTCAGTGTGATGTTTGCTGAATGTCTCTCTCAGAAATGTGCGGGGAAATTGCAGTGAGCTGCATATCGGAAGTGGAGATTAGGATGTGGCTAATCTCTTCTTCTATCATCACTTTCACTTTATCAGCAGCCGAGGCTCTACTGGATGACAACACGGCCCGAACAAGCTACGTTTGACCCCTGATAAGTCCTTATCAGGATAAGACCAACATTTGCAAATACATTAAAAGATAGGTTATTATAACAAGATCATTTAAGATAAAACTCCTTAATAATAAAATCTCGATAAATTCATATCAGCTAGCGTTCAACAATGTCTGACCTTCTGTTCGCTGGGTCCATGTTGCCGGATGGTTCCCGCTAAAGGATCACTACTGCAGCAGTCTGCACAGGGCTCAGCCCCTCAAAGATACACCCTCAGCTGACTCATCAGGTAGGCAGCTCACAATATACCCATAATTATAGTTGCCGTAAACCCCTCAATCACTAGTATGGAGAGATGTTCTGAAATTAATGACAGGTTTAGGGTCACTCTGGTCTGTTATCATTCATTATAGAAGCAAAAAAAATCACAACATCAATTTGAATAAATCCATGTATCAGTTACAGAGGCAAACAGCTGCAGGTTAGTGGGCTGGGAACAATTAAAGTAAAAATAAATGCTCTCAGTAAGTTAATTATGAAGGAAAATAGGATGTTGTCTAATAATTAGATGTAGGGGAGAACGGGGTTGGTCGTCACACTTTTCACTTTCATTTGAATCTCTCAAAAACTGTATCGTTAATAGATTCGATTTCAATGTGTAATGGAAGTATAAAGTGTCAGGTAGGATTGAGGACTCTCCTTAAGCTTATTCTGTTCAAAAGATGTGCACTGTCAAATACGTCCACTCTGTGTGTGTCTTTTCACTTTTTAAACTACGTCACCACACACCCAGCATACTTTCTCTGAGCGTTTACTGGTACCGCAGATGGGTTTACATAGTAGTTAATGGAACGCCTGGTGCGTCTCATACAGGTGCTAAAGGGTGCCATGTGCGGCGATATCAGACGCAGACGGCCGTGACAAAGCGTCAGTATTTGACGCCCTGGGAATGACAACGGGCTGACCTAACACATCTCCTGCATCGAGAGAACATAAACTGGAAAAATCATTCCTCCAAGTGCATTTTTTTTATCGTTATATAACGATACAAAGAACAATAATACTTAACTCATTCTCAGTCACTCACTATCAATCACGTGACAACCAACCCCAAAGAGAGTGTGTGAATTATTCCCAACTGGGATTGTTTTGCTAGCGACTAAGCTAACAACCACATGTTGTAGCCTAGCTAAGAACTATCTACACTAGCTCTCTCTTCATACTTTTTAATGGCAATTTATTATAAACCCATTGTGTAAAAGAAAGAAATGCAGAAGAGCTGGATATTTACATTTTGACATGAAAAACACTAAAAGATGTCTTACCTCAGTGTTTTACTCCTGAAATGGCCCTGTAGGTGACCTCTGACCCCAATTCTGAAAACATCCAACATTTTTTGACAGCGCCCTCTAGGGAGTGTGATCAAATGAATGTGACAACCAAAACTGGTCTCCCTTAAAAAGTCTCCAGAATATGACAACACTGTAACTGTGGAAATATGAGCCGGGTATTTTGAAGGATGATGCTCCCTCACCATAAACATGCACACTTTCATAAATAACTGTTACGTTGATGGTTCCTGTTGATATTAATTCAGGCACAAACTGACATGGACAGCTCATAAAGCAGCTATTTGGGTACAAACTGTTAAAATATGTGAGGTCAGTACAAGCTGCCTTATTGTAATGCAATCTGTGTGACGAACACATTGAACCTCAGTAGGTTTTCATAGCAGACATGATAAAACTCTGATCATGAAATAATTCCCTGGTTAGAGCAGACAATTCATCAGATTTGAGTCTTGTGGGCTTAATTATAAAAAAGCATATTCGTACTGTTATTTCAAATTACACAAGGCCATGACACTGGCTGACGAATCTGCATTAATAATGTCGGTATGTGTGAGTGTGTGTGAATGTTACAGCAAAGGGGTTAATTAGCGTGCCTATTTGCAGAAGCGATACTTTTGGCTGTGGTGTACAGGAAGACTAGCTACTGTCTATAATAGGAAGAGAAAAACAACAGAGACTAGCTGCTCATTTCTGGAGGCATTTTAATTGCTAGAATACAGCGCCAAGCTAAAAATGTCTCCACTGGCCTCCAGCATGAGAAAGACAGAAGCTGCTCTCCGTAACACCTCTGAATCAATGCTGCACAATCATGTTATTATTGTTATGATATAATGTATATGGCACATACATAGGGTCATAGAACTAGATTTTCTTGTAACTTCTACAAACTTTTTAAAATGTAGTGTTCTAGGATACTGTGAGATGTGCACAGTATCCTATCCTTGGCAGAAATAGACAGCCGGTTAGACTACTATCAGGTCATTGAATGGGCGCTATCAGTGGTTATAAGCCTCATACATGTAGGTCAGTAGGGGCTGGCTACACCCACTAGCAGGTTTTATCATTGATTCACATGGGCGATCTCCAAAAGAAGGAATAAAAGAAGACGACAGCGAATGGAGTAATTATGAACGGAGCAAAAGCAGAAGTCAGGCGCTGTAGTATTGATAATGTGAAACTCCATATGTCTTGTTTTATTTGTGTTCAAAACATAATGTTTCATTCAGTTAACCTTGTTGCTTTTAAGCTTCACTTTCACTTTTACAATGAAATTGTATGCTGCCAGATCCTACATACCGCACCTTTAAATTAGTCTAATCTGTACAAATTCTTCTGTCGCTCACTCGATGTATCACATGAAAACACAAGAAATGACCACAGACGGCTCAGACAGCTCTGCTCTGCCAAAGGCCCCTCATGTAAAAGTTACGATTCCACCGACATCCTGCCCCTTTGACTTTTTTCAATCAATGAAAGTGTGTCCAGAGGGTCAGAAGCACCAGTACTTCCTGAGGCTGCATATTGACTGTGTCACTGTGGGTGTTTGTGACCGTGGCGCACTAATAAGTGACTTTCTCAGAGGCAGAGTGCTGAAAACGGGATGTAAACAGTTCCAGCTCGATGGAAGCCACAAGATAATAAAGTTAAATTCGACACAGGCAGAAGAACAAGACCATGGCTGTGCTTCCCATTTATCCACTTCTAATCATGTTCAGCTCTCCTCCATGTCTGTTTCAGTTTTACACCACCCTCCCCCTGATTCCCTTCGCTTCTTATGTTGCCTCTATGTTCTCTGTCGGTTTCTACAGGGACCTCAAGGGGACACTGACCTCAGCTTGAGTCTCGTTACCCAGGATTCATCTGACTGCCCACTAATTTCCATCCATTTGATGATCTCACCTTTACTCCAACTTCAATTTTTTAACAATCAGAAGTGGGCCTCAAGTTACAAACGGTTGATCTTCGCCACATAAGGGATGCTCAATTACGAACAATTACGAATATGAATTATTTCAGGAATCAGCTTTCAAAGGATCCCAGATTTTTCTATATGCACCCTGTCCCACATTCATTCCTCTCTCCTGTTTCTGGTCCTGCAAAATTCCAGCTTGAAACCATATGGCCGCCGTCACCCGCTGGGACACTGACCAAAGTGGGCTGAACGGTTGAGTATATAACATTCAGCGTCGTCTATACCGCACCGCAGCATCAGAATACTGGCAGCTGAGTCTATTCTGTCACGCTTTACTGCTTCCAGGCCTGAGGTTTTCCCAAAGCCGCTCATCTAGAGAGCCACTTCTCACCAGGCTCTGGGTCATTCACAGAATTCCTTCCCCGTGGACCGAACCATTCATGATTTGTGATGGTTTCTAAGGAATGATCTGTTTGCATTATTTTGACATAAACCTATTTGCATGTTGACTTAAAACAAGGTCCATATTTAACCTTTCATGAAAGATCAGATCAATAAGTGTGCTGAACAGTGTGTCATGATAGAATATAGTTAATCCAAAGCCACAGGAACATATCTCTCCACTCCAGGTAGAGTATCTGTATCATCTGCCTCATTAACCTCTCAGGCAGATAGTAGATCTGATGTATGTGTTAGATTATATCTTTCAGATAAATAATGTCTTACTATTTACAACCACAGGCAGATATATGCTGTTTAGCAAGCTCAGTAATGCCCTGGTTACCATAGAGATCATCTCTCATAATGTAACAAGGTAAATGAACTATTACGCCTTAAGGATAATATATTCAGTAAGGGTATATTATGCATCTCTGGAGATATTAATGAGAAAGCTTTGAAGTCACACATTGTAAATCACCCTGAAGAAGAAGAAGAAGAAGAAGAATATAGAATATAGAAGAAGAAGAAGAAGAAGAAGAAGAAGAAGAAGAAGAAGAAGAAGCTAAACGGGCAAATAGTCATGTAAATAAAATACCGTAATGTTTTCCACTCCCAGTTGTTTGGACACCACAGTACAAAATAGACCCTCGTACGCACAACTTTCACAACGTGCATGTGAGTAATATTGTTTCAAATGAGGGATGACAGTGGTTTTCAATACCGCTGCCAACCAAACTCCCACAAACGTCCCCATGGGTCCAGTGTTTATTTCGTTATAAATACATGAGTTTATTTTTGTGGAGCAGCGTCCATTCTCCAGCCAGGCTGCAGGAGAGCCCTGATTAACCCCTCAAGGATCCTCAGCACTTGGTTTTAATTATTTAAAAATGTCTAATGCACAAGAAAGTCCTGTCATGAATCAGTCACTTGCCAGAATGTGTCCAGGGGTAAAACTAAATCTTTAGAAATTGCACGAGTGCTCAAACCATTATACATTATGCATGTGAATCTGTCTCTAAAGTTTTGTTGGAACATTTAATTTACCTTCCCTATTTCTGTATTATTCAAATTTATGTGATGAATATTGATCTCTATACAATATCACCTCCTCTAACTCAGAAGAGATAAACCTACTGAGTGAAGGATTTTCATTTTAAATGGTGCATCATGCTCTACATAACCATGAAGTTTTTTTTCTGAGGAATGATAGATTGAACAGAGAAAAGATATTCTCAAGTTTATGATGTTAAAGGGTCACTTCACCCAAATTACAGAAACACATGTGCTCGGTGGATCAACCAGAGTAAAGGCCTTTGCACACCAAGTCCGTATTTTTTCGTCCGAAATTGTCGCACATTTAAAAATAAATACGACCTCACGTTGTGTCGATAACGTTTACACACAGACTTTGATTTTCTGCGTTTCTCATATCTGTTAAAAGGCAAGAGAGGGTTGTTTGACCACCGTCCGGTCAAACGCCATCATCCAAAAGGGCTTCTGATAAACTCATTCACATCTCCCAACACAAAGCACTTTACCATAAAGAAATAAAAGGATACAGAGATGCGTAATTTAAAGATGGATTGTGGCAGGTGATTGCAGAACAGCTTGGAATCAGGGATGGTCACAAAATAAAGATGTACTAAAGATAAGACAGTAGTGATTGTGTTCTACAGGTAGCTATACAATAGGTTCTTGCTAATGTCGTTCATTCATTAGCTCCGTTTGGGACCACATAATTAATTCAGTTTTTTCTTTTACTGCGAACTTTCGCAACAAAGAGAATAATAAAATGTATCAGACTCAGTGTGCAAGGTTTCTGTGCGTTTTTTATTGGATGACGTATTAAAAAAACGCATGCGAAAAAATACGAATTTGATGTGTAAAGACCTCAACACAGACACGGTTTCTGACTGTGGAATTTTCAAAATGTCATTTTGTGAAACTTTCAGCACCACAAATTACATTTCTTGTAGCTTCATTGTTCATTAGTGGATGCAGTAATCTTAAAAATGGATATCTCAAAACCTGGGCTGATGAAACCAAAACTTTTTGCATGGCAAAATAGCACTAAAGGTTAGTGAGAAAGTATGTTATTTTGGGTTAACGGATCTGTTATCAGGTTTCGGAGAGCAGGTACGTCATCCTGGTGGATTCATTATGACACAAACTAATTAATCTTCAGATAACGAACACTAAATGAAACTAATGGTGCCTTCCACGCCTTGTTACAACTACAACCCTTCTGGCTTGTGGGCTGAAAATTGTGTCATTCCAATGAAAAATTGCTTGCAATCAAGATTACAGTGACCTCGCCAAGAACATCTTGAAATCTTGATGCTGCAACAACAACGTAGTTTATCATCTTTCATTTCTTAAAAAGGGAGAAAAGTTCTTTTCTGCGGGACAAGTGTTTACCATCACCATCTATCAAGTACATGAAATACATCATGCTTCAAATCTTTGTATCAACAACGTAGAAAGCTTAGTAATTCCATCATAACATCTGTGACATTAAATGTTTAAATTAAAACAAAACAAAATAACTGACTGATTATATCTTTATTTAAAATTCTCTGGTTTAGAGCCTATAGATATAATCTATATACAAAAAAAAGCAAACAACGTAAATCATACCTACAAGTGGACATATAAACAGGCCAACCAGTGCCTACTTTAAGGCACTAATCCAATAAAGCATAATAACACATGGAGCCACATGACCAGCTGAGAACCTCGGTTTCCATGAAGCTGGAGGGGCATCAAACACACCATGACGTTTCTAGAACCTCATCCTCATTTGGGCTATTAGTCGGGCTGCAGATGATTTAGATGTAGGGGAGCAGGGGAGGGGGGGGCTCGCACGGCACTTCACCGCAACCAGTTCCAGCTGTTTCTTGTTGTAAATCTGTGTTTTAAATGTGTAGGAGTCCCCAGGGCCTGAGGTTCACCATGGGATACCCCACACCCCAGTACCCCGCCTCACTCTAGTCCCAGCTCAACTTCGGGGCCTCACAATCACTACCAGGTGAGATTCTCTCCGTCTTCCTGCCTCCCCTCTATCAGGTTTGTGGTCTGTCTGATCTGTTGTCAGTCCTCCAGGGGTCTGCATGCTGTACAAGAACTGTACAGGAGACCTTATTCACAAATTAACTTCATCTATCAACACAGGAAGGGGAAAAGGAACAGAGACGGATCTTTGAAGTGGGATCGGAGCAGCGTTACTAGCTTCAAAAACACAGTTGGGTATGTAACCCTTTATCATTACAACAGCCCTTTAAAAGCCCTGCCAAGGCATCTGGCTTATGTTTGGACCTGGAATTGGATCCGATTGTGTGGCAACTCCTCCAAGCCACCAGTCTGAGAAGGCACGGGCCAAAGCACACTGTACAGGTGAAATTAAAAACGCGCCTACATGTGAAATAAAAACATACAAGCATATATATACACACATCCTTCACGCAACATGAAACATGTCTCATAGCGTTAGTATATACAGTATTTGTGGCTCATAGTGGCAAGCAGGGGTGATTGCACAAAAACCTTAAACAGCGCTGGCATTTCCAACCCTTGTAAGAGTAAATAAAGAACTTCTTGTATTTAAAATAAATTAAAACACCATTTTCAAAATGGTTGTCTCATCCTTCTTTGATTATCAGTATTTGAGAAATAAAAAAAACACAATAAAATAGAAAAAAGAAGGCCAAATTGCTTAATATTTGATTGGCAATATAGTAGTGGTATGACACATAAAGAAATTAAAGCTATCTGCATCAATGGTTTCTACCTCTGCAGTCCATTTCACACAGGGGAAACATAAATCATTCACAAACTCCACAATTAAATTTATACATTTTTAGAAAAGCATCACCACTGCACTGCTGAGGATGAATCAGACCCAGTCTGGACATAAAATCTGTCCTTAAAGAGGAACTACGCCCATTTTCAAAATTCATACATGTTATTCCTGTGGTATAAGACGGTCCAAAAATATTACTAAACATGAACAACTCTCTCCCAAATCCAAAAACTAGAGCGCTAAAACTCAAACTTGTGATGTCATAGGGTATAAAGTCTGGAGCTGCTCCATAGACAATGAATGGGAGACTGATTTAAGTGTTGGTTTTCTTTTTTATACCCAAATGAGATTTATTCTATTGTCAGTTGTGAAACAGAAAATGTACCCATATACTCAGAACATTCACTTTATATCCTATGACATCACAAGTTTGAGTTTTAGCGCTCTATGTTTTTGGATTTGGGAGAGAGTTCATGTTTACTAATATTTTTTGGACTGTCTTAGACCACAGGAATAACATGTATGAATTTTGAAAATGGGAGTAGTTCCCCTTTAAGACTCAGTTTATGTCCTTCCTTTAATTCAGATTCAGATTAATTTGCACTGACGAGATGATGCAACAAGTCAGACACTGGACACACTTGGGCAGTGATACAACATGACACTAAGAATAATTGCTGGGAGTAGAAATCCAGTAGAGTCGATCAATGTAGTGTGAGTCATCGGGCACGACAAGCCTGTAAAGTCACTTTAAAAAACATTATGTTGTTTGTCAGAGTAGACCTGTTTGTGCGGCAGTTAGGAGAGCTGGCAGAGATCATTTCAGATCATAGGATAAGCTCTACATCTCCTTTCAAAACAGCTTCGGGGTGGCCTGCAGAGGAGTTTTAGTTTTTGAGCCTTTTTGCAAACATGATTTATGGAGAAAATTAACTGTGAACTGGTTTCCACTTCAAATATTTTTGATGATTTGCAACACTCTTCTAGTTTGTAGCCAGTTTAAGGTGCACTAAAATGAAGCTAATCAACAAACTGTGCCTTTACCACCATTTACAAACATTCTTGTCTTTCTTCCTCTTACATTTCTTTCATTGCTGCCAACAAATTACGTTCTCTACATACAGAAATTTAAAAACATACAAAAATCGTTAAAGCTACATTAAGCGACATATTTGATATTAACGTAAAACCAAAGAACTCCTGGTAAGTGAAATAGTTGCTGGTACTACGAATCCCACTGAGAATCAACACCCATATATTCCCGTCCAACACATTCTCACTCCCAACTCGTCAAACACCGCCGCTTGGTCAGTGATCCTCTGCATCGGAGACCGACGTTCTTGCGTTTCTTTTGGATGGACCGGGGACAGCGTGTCAACATACGCTTGTTACATGCATAGTTTCCTTTCAAAATAAACTTCCGATTTCACAGGAAGTTAGGTTTAGGCAACACAACCACTTAGTTAGGGTTAGGAAACGGTCATGGTTGATGTTAACTTCTCTGACTAATGACTCATGTGCCTAGCGACTCACGTGATGTGATAAAATAAGTCAACGTTACTTTTAGTTTCAGAGGGGACATGATCACCAGTCTCCAGGTTAAACGTCTTGTGTTTGTTTAACCCATCCACCACCCACCCTGAGTGGACTCACACGCTATGAATACTACGTCACGTGCTCCGACCGTCGAATAACGCCGCGGGTGGGTTTACATTGAAGTTGGTTGAGAGGCCCGTTCATCACATACTGTCGCTAAAGGTTGCCTCTGTGCGTCGGTTTCCAATGCCGAGGGGCGCTGCCCAATCGGCGGTATTTGACGTGTTGGGAGTGAGACTGCAGTTTTCAGGCTGCTTTAGTTCATCAATCCATATAGGTGGAACCCAACCGCTCTCACTGATCCATTATATAAAACTGTGGGCAGCTGTTTCTTGCAAACACGGCTTGAGAAAAAGATTGTACGCTTACTGTAAAACAGTGAGCCTAATAAACAAGTATCAGGCCAAAGAAAACTTATTTTTCTCAGGAGGTGGTGGCATAAAGGCGAGTGAATGTCAGACTTACATTTGTCAGTTGGCAGGAGAGGACTCTCATTGGGATGTTCCTCTGTTTCTGCTGTGTGTGTAACTTGTTTGCTAAATCATTAGCCACAATCACTTAATAAGGCAATAGCATATCATGGCGCTGTTGCTGTGGGTTTGGAGTCTTTCGCTTAATGCAGCTTTAAGCACATACGCTTCAACATCAACAATGATGTCTTAAAAACAATATGCCCCTCTCTCTCTTACAGGAGAAAAGGAGGTCATCATGGAGTCTTTGAGAGGGGGCTCAGGCACCTGGCGATGGGGTGCAGCCCCCTCAGTCAGTCCAGTGGTTGGGGAGTAGGGGGGGTGTGAGTGGTTGACACAGAGGGAGGGAGGGAGCGGAGAGGCTGCAAGCTACAGACCTGATCCCTAGCGTTACTCCTTTCAAACAGACATACAAAGGGCTGGTTGCAGAACTCATATAGACACTCTAAAAGTTAACATCTCACACTCATAAGACCTCTCACATAGCTTCTGCAGCGGGCAGCCTGCAGAGTCAGGACCGCAGATGACCCAGGTTATTCCTCTGAACTGCACAATCAAGGTGGAAGCCCCAGAGTTGGACCCTATCACACAGGTTTGGGGTCTGCAGGCTGCAGCCTCTGTTCCCTATATAGCGTCATGCCCCCGTCACACAGGGCCTGGACTGTGGTGATAGTTGTAATGGTTGCTGTGCTCGGAGTCTGCAATCTGCAGGCTGGGTTTCCTCTCTGGCTCTTCGCTATCAGCCGTGTCTGGCCTTGTGCAACGTGGAGGACGCTTCTTAAAGAAGTCTGACACATAGAACACCTGCAAAGGAGAGGAGAGGAGAGGAGAGGAGAGGAGAGGAGATAAAACGAGAGGGGAGGATGTTAGCTTTGGTCATTTAGAGCAGTGGTTCCCAAACTATTTTCCTTGAAGCCCTCCCTACTTGTATCTAAGAAAAGCTGAGGCCCCCTGCCCCATATTTTCTGGCGTCATCACCCTAAAAGAAATTACACATCCTCAAACAAAATCCTCAATTTGAGTAAAGTGATTCAGTGTATTAAATTAGTCTTTTTTTAATAAATGAACTTTCTTTAATGAATATAACTCGTCAGTGCCTCCCTCTGTGTGCGGCGGGTGGGAGAGCTTTTGACTGCAGTGAAAATTTTGTTTTTGAAAGGTTAAACGCCAACAAATATGGATCGAAGCCGAATATTACGTTAGATAAAATCATGTTGTGAATTTTGGAAATGATAACATCTATCTTTTTTTCAATAAATGTTGACTTTTGGACTTTAAAACTCTCTGGAGTTATTGGAAATGTTTGGATCACACAAGTCTGAAATAATCCGTCGCAGCCATGAATCTAATTCTACTTATAATAATATTAGTGGAGCCTGATCTTTATCTGCACCTATGCAGAAATAATGGGTTTAAACAAGATGTGGCCTACTAAGCAGTAAAAAAAAAACTTTTGCAGCAATTATCCAGTAAATGTGTTATTGCGATTTTAGCAGGGATGCGCCGATTTATCGGCCGAGCATCGGTATCGGACGATTCTCACCTCGTTGACTGCAATCGGCTTATCGGCAAATAAGAAGGCATTCACCGATGGCGTTGGCTGATGTTTATGTGTTGTGTTGCATTCATCTTGTGCCGGCTAAATGTTGTGTTTTTTAGCTGCTGATGTGTCACAAAATGTTTTTGTTGGGCTATGTAAGTACTGAAAAATAAATTCCTCTCATCGAGTAGGTAGTTGTATACAGGCTAAAGGGGCTTTTGAAGCAGTTATTTATCATATGAAAGAAGGTTATACTAAAGCCTGTTTTTATAAATTTGTACGATTTAATTTGTGCTCATTCAAGATATGAATGAAGGGCTAATGACTTTAAGACTGAAGAAGACAGTTCAGTTATTTTTTTATAATGAAGATTTCTTTGTTTCCCAGATACAGAATAAACAACAGAACATCGGTAATCGCCCAAAGTTTTACATTAGACATCAGTATTGGCCCACAATTTTGCAAACGGTGCATCCCTAGATTTTAGTTATACATGTGCAAATCTAATTTTGACAACTTCAGAGCAGACAAATCCTGGCGCGCCCCTAAAGGGGGCCCGGACCCCAGGTTGGAAGCCACTGACTTAGGGGATATTTTTCCCACATAGATTGGGAGTGTACGCATGTCAGGGTTGCAGAGGAGGCTAGGGCTGGGCTGGAAACTGTGATTACGTGTGTCTGGACAGGTCCGTGCACTGCTGTTAAGTGACACACATCTGAGAGGAACACACAGAGAGCAGGCTGAACCCCTGAAGGCCATAAAACACAATGCCCAGGAGGGTCTCTAATTGCACACAACACTGTGAAGGCCAAAGTGCGGGCTCACTTCCCAATTAATCATACATGGACACACACACACACACGCTCTACCACTCCAGAATTTCCACAAGGCGGTGCTGACAGTGGCTCACTCAAAACAGGGAAGTGGCCAAACAACAAAGACGCCCAGCTGGATGAAGTGAGCGGAACGGACGTGTTGCCTGAGAGCTGCCAGCGTGAGTGTGTGGGTTTGTATCAAATCACACTTTTCTGCTGTCACACTTCACTCCCCTTTTTACTGCCAGACTGAAATAAAGCTGAAATATGGATTCTTCAGCGGCTTTGAAGGGAGTATCACTAACAGAGAGAGATTTCCATTAAATGTCCATTTTATGATCTGGACCCACCCATGTTTGCTTTTCCTAAAGCCAGAAACCGCAGGACTCAAAGTTAAGATGTCATCAGGTCTGAGGCTGGAGCTACTTCACACAAAATTAAATGTTGAGTGTTAATTAATTTAGCTTTGAGCTGATGACATCAGTAAAAAAAATCTAAATTTCTGTAAATACCAAAAATTGGCGTCCATTCACTGTATGAGCAACGCAGCATCTTGATACCAGACCAGAAGTTATGACATGGAAATAGCATGTAGGAAATACATAAATTTTGCAATGTTTGCCCTTGAGCGAAGTTGTCGTGGAGACTCACGATGAGCACAGCAACAAGCGCTCCCTGCAGCAGCCCCACCAGCACGTCGCTCCAGTGGTGCTTGTAATCAGAGACTCGGGTGTAACCCACGTACACCGCAAAGGCCACCAGGAAGAACTGGATGGTGGGCCGGAGAAGTCTGGCCCACTTGGCCGCCAGTCTCGCCTGCACGTAAAGCTGGAGGAAGAGGAAGAAGAGCAGAGGGTGGTGGATCGTTGGGTGGTAGAGAGGGAGAAGACACAGGAAAGAGAGACTGTCAACTTGCCATTACACTGAAAAAAGATGTTATAAGTGGTTTTGGTTATCACACCATAAAAAGGTTAGGATAATGTAAATGGTATCTGGACCAACATCTACAGTATTTGTACAGACATAATGTAATAACGGAGTATATGGAACACCGTTACCTAATTAGGATACAAGTAAGGGATAATGTACAGTGAGCCAGTCATTATTGTGAAATAAACCCCGACAGGACGATGCAGAATCGTCTTGCATCGCCCTGAAGGGGTTTATTTCACAACAATGACCGGCTCGCTGTACATTATCGTGCTTATTACATGGCTACTTATTCAAGAAATCAATAATTTGACACAAAAACGGTCCGCCAGAGTCCAAGATCAGAACTGCGTCCATAGCAACGGTCTGTTATAAAGAAATAACAGACCGTAGAACGCTGTGATTGACCAATCAGAATCGAGTATTCAACAAAGCCGTCTAATGAAAAAAACGGTTAACTGTTTTCCGTTTCAGTTACAGAAAAAAAAAAGTAATCAGATTACCGATACAATAAAAATGGGGATTATTGGGAGGATTACAATTTTAAAATACATTTTAAAATAAATAATGATATACTACCATGCACGCATACACACACAATGGCCTCTAATGTTAGCGAAAAAGATGCTTTCATTGGGTGGAAATTTCACCATTATTTATATGTAAAGTAGAAAAGGGGAACATCACAGTACAGTGGTGAGGCAGCAGTGAAGTAATGCAACAGTGTTCTGTTTTGCATCTCTCTATTTGCTTAAATAGATAGCCCGCTGTACTGTGAGGTTTCAGGGTAGATGGTATCTCACTCCAAACACCAAGAAACAAAAAGTCCATTTATTTGAAGCCTGGATTTGTGTCTCTCTAATGCAAAAACAGTGGCTGGTACACCTCAAATTGGATTTAACTGTAGGTGCTGAGTACGAGTTTAATTTATGTCCACTATGCACTGAAACCCCCTTTATTACTGGAAAACAGCAGACGCCAAAAAATTATGAACCTGGCAACAGTACAGACTTCTCTGGACTTCTGCTGGGCTGCTGTTGAAGGTGTAAAAATTGGCATCACACCACAGTCCCCCTCCCTGTCATACAGCCACACTTAAAACTGGAGGACTGGAGGCTGGATATCACAGCTCAGTCTATTTGTTTGCAGCATTTGCCTGGAAAAAACAGAGAGCGTGGACTGAACCACTGACAGGACTCAACACTATATTCTGTCTTTCCTTTCAAATGTTCTTTGAACAGAGCAATGTTGCTTTGCTTGGCCTCGTGAAGCTCGCTGTCTAGCACTGGTGCCTGGCTTTTAACACAAAGAGATGAGGCCAAGGGTAATGAACTGGATAGGCCTGAAAGACAGAATGCAGCACATGCTTTGCCTTCATCATCATCACTGCTGGGAAAAAAGCCTCCAGATCATTTCTCTCAGTGTCCACATTCTTACCCTCAACTCTGAACGCCATGTCCTTTTACGTCCACGGGCACAAACCGCCTCTATGAACCTTTTCTCCTACTCAACAATTAGCCCTCGAGTATAGATCCAAATGCGTAAGCCTGTTCTCAGATGACTCCAACATGTGAGGACTGTTATGCCTGATTCACACTGAGATATCTGTTTCCATGTTTACTGTATATAGAGATGTGTATGTACACAGTGTTTTAGGACCTTTAGTCATGGATTAAATGTCACGTGCTGTACTTACCGCAAGGAAGAGCATGCAGTACATCCCAAAAGAGGAGTGACCAGAGTAGAAGGACAATCTGGAGAAGAGAAAGAATCAAATCTAATGCGTTATACAGGATATTTAAAGGGCCACTATTGTAAAAAGTGAGATTTTCATGTCTTTTTTTATTATAAAGCAGGTTTAAGTGTTATGTAAATACTGTGAAAGTATCTCAATCCATGGAGAAAGACACACAGCCTGTATTCAGAAACTGTGCGTTTGAAACAAGCTGTCAGGATTTCTGTACATTTGTGATGTCACAAATCTACAATATGTAGACCATTACACAACGTAAACCCATTTTTGTTTTGTAATTTGTTGAAATTGTCTTTACATCCCGACAGCAATCAATAAATCAAATGCTCAAGACAATATATATCATCAAAACGATATAAAAATGTCTATTGTATATAGTTTCTATCGCAATATAGGCTAGGCTTATATTTATTTATTTTTCCTCTATAATTTCACTTGAAATTGTTATGTTCATTTGCACTCAAATTCTTAAAATGAGAAAATACTCAGTACTTTACATTTGTCAAGTATTTAATTCACACAGGAGTTTACAAAACTAGGCTTGACCATGTGGTTATTTCATATAGACTATTTATTTATTGAATTACTAGAAAACATGCTATATCGTGATATATATCGTTATCGGGATATGAAATGACCTATATCGTGAAGATTTTGGCCATATTGCCCAGTGCTGCGTCCAGGTAGGCCTCCCAATCATTTCTCAGACTTTTGGAGCTAGTGCTGTTAGCTACTTTCATTGGAAAAGAGTTGGCAACACTGGGCTGGGTTTTTCAGTTTAATTATTTTTTTAAACCTAGCGTACTCTTGCTAGTTTCTCAACATTACCAACCCTAGCTTTAAACACATTTTCCTCTCTAAACATAGTGATACGAGTATACTATAATACTGCGACCTCCTCCTCCTCCTACCTGGACTCGGTGACGTTCTGAGGGCTGCCAGTACAGTTGATCTCCCTCATGTATCCCGTGCAGACCTTTGGGCCACATACGGCCATGAAGTTCGGTCTCGGTCGGCCGATGGTGAACTTGGCGAGGTCGGTGAGCGACTGGCTAACGGATGCTCCAAACAAGAAGGTGCCCACCACCTTGTAGAGTGCAGCTACATACTGGTTGAAGTCAGAATTGGAGTAAATCCTCTTGCTGTAGACCAGATAAGCCTCTCCAGAGGAGATCTAAGGGAAGAGGGTGGACAGGAAAAAATTGTTTTTTTTTAGGCTTTGGTCCATTTTTCGCATCATTAGAATTAAATTACTTTTCCTCTTTATACATTAACACTCTGCCTGATTCCTAAAGTTAGTAATGGAACAAACCACACAGAAATGTGTGAGGTCCTGTAAACTTTCTATGATTTTGGCTTTACTGAGGTGCAACCCGGTCTCACAGGAAGGCGTATAAATACCACGACATTACACGGATATTCCGCGTGTCATGGGTACGCATTTTAACCTTTTTGCATGTGATTTGTACGCCACGCAAAAGGCCAGTTAGGTTTAGACAAGAAAACCACTTAGTAAGGTTAAGAAAAAACGTCATGGCCGGGCTTAAAATAAGTACATAAACGTACAAAAAGTAAAATACGTACGAAAACAAAGTAACACAACTACGGAAAACACGTCACAAACTTCACTAAAACACGTGACAAATGTCACTAATGTAATTTACAAAACAAAACACCGGTCTCGAACACGAGGTGAGACGTAATAAAGCTCCCTGTGAGAAGAGAGGGGAGATTGATGAAGTGAAACTTACAATGACGACAGTGCAGGAGATGGTGACGGCCGCCAGCATGCCATGGGTGATGGTGTCTGGTTTTAGGGGGTACATGATGCTCTCGTCGTCACAGTAAACCCCTCTTTCATACGGCTTGAAGACGATGGTCATGATGAGGAAGGGCAGCGCCGCTGTAGCCAAAACAAAGCAGAGGAACAACAGTCTGATGAGATGCGTTGGATTTATTCACTATATTTGGAGATTTTGGTGAAATGAGATGAAAACATTGGTCACTGCCAAGATTAAAACTGGGCACACAGACCAGGAACAAGGTTGATCCAAGTTAATGGACATCACTATTTAAGAAAAAATGTTTTGAAATAACATTTTTATGCAGCTTTTCAGACATGACATCATTTCTAAAAGCCGGGAAGTGAAAATGTTTCTCTAAGGATAGCTAAATTGTTTTTCTCTCTCCCTCTGGACCTCGAGGACTAAAATCATAATGATGAAAACAACCCACAAGGGCAAAAAAAACATGCAGTAGTTAAATGTCTGGGTAGAAATGCGCGGCAAGGAATCACAAAAATAAACAGTGCAAAATAGTATTTATATACACTGGCATGTGGGCATATGTAAAAATCACACATACTCAACAGACACAAGAGTGTACACACACAGTTTACAAGACTGTACACAAATTACTGCAGACACAACACACACACAACTGCAGCTCTTTTGAATGATGTGGCTGTGTGCACAAATAAGACCAAATATAGCTGCTCAAGGCTCCTGAGTGCACGAATGATGGCCTTGAGATGTTCGGAAACATCCATCCCAGAAATACCTCTCTTTCTTTCTCTCTCTCTCTTACGCACATACACTCTCACTTCACTGTATTTTGTAGACGTACAAAGAAACATTTTCTTTACAGATTTGTATTGATAAACACTAATGAAGACATTATGCAGATGCTCTTTTGCTCTTCCTCTTTAAAGTCAAACTCCTGAATTGGCGGAGCCTGAGGGAAGATTTTGGGCAAACTATGACTGCTTTGAACATACTGAGGATATAGGGTAGTATGGGCAGCAGAGAAATGGACTATGGTGCAAGTTGTTGGAGAGGTTCTTTTGGATATTATGATACTTGTAATGGGCCTACTTCTCACTTAATTTATTACCTCAGTAAACATTGTAAACATGAGTTTATGGTCTCAATCGCTAGTATCAAGTCTTCTTCAATACAGCATGATGTTCATTTAGTAAATTATGGTCCCATTTAGAGTCAAATAGACCATAAAGCAGGGTATGCTTTAGGGCGTGGCTACCTTGTGATTGACAGGTCGCTACCACGGCGTTGTCTGGTCTGGGAGTTGTCCGTGTTTTTGTCTTACAACTTTAACCCTTTCACAGTGTGTTTTTAGTTCAAGAAAGTTAATTGTAACATTTTGATCGCCTAAAAATGTCTTATTCAGCGTTCGGTTGTTGCTCCACCCTCTCTTGTCACTTCTGGTTCCAAAAACCAAAGACGGCGACGTCCAAAATGCCGAACTCGAAGCTTCAAAACCGTAGTCACAGACCAATGGGTGACGTCACGGTGAATAAGTCCACTTCTTATATACAGTCTATGATTGGAATCCATTGTAACTGACCATAATCTCTAACTTTTTACTACCATTTTAAGCCTACGATGGTGAGTGTTTCATACTCATGATATTTTGGGTGGAGTAAGACTTTAGTAGATACAGAATGCGTGAGAAAGACCTTACTTGATAGACAGAAATGACTAATTCATTATTTTAGTCAAAGTGTACTTGAAAAAGTAAAAAGAATGTGATTTTAAAACATCGACTCTGGTAGCTTGTGATGGGTATTTCTCATTATCTTTGACATTTCATATAAAGTGTAAAGAATTCCTTGATAGACGAAACTAATCTTGAGTTGCAGCCCTACTTAGGAATGTACCCTCCACCCTGTTATCCACCACCATTGTCCATAACAGGCAGACAGACAGTCTTGGGGCCACTGTGGGAATGCCATACAGCCACATACTAAAGGCAAGAAAAACAGACGTGAAAAAACACTGCACACACTTGAAAAGTGCTCTCACCAATAGTATTACATTTCTGTGTAAATGAGCAGTGCACCCCTCCCATTCTTTCAAAAAAAATGTCTGCAGCTGACATAATTCCAGGAGGACTTCCAGCGAGACTGACTGATGAGAGACCAAGAGTCCACACGCTGAAGACTGAGACTGAAGGAAAATATACAACTGGATGGTGGATCAGGATTCAGCTGAGGTGAACACCGGGTTTAACTCCACCCTGAAACGGATATGGAATGACAGCCTACTGTAAATGTATGAAAAACAGCAAAACGCATGGCATGTTTTTCTTGAATTCTATAGCAGTGGGCTGAGCAGGTCAAAAAGATGTGAAGAAGGATGTATAACATGTTAATGTGCAACATATCCTCATACAACAGTTCATATGATATCCTACAAAAAGTTATTCCCAATTTTTCGTGCGTTTTCCCACGAATGTCCAGCAACACGTGTCAATTTCTGCTCGTTACATGCATACAGTCTTTTAAAGAAAACCTTCCATCTTCACAGGAAACAACTTGGTTATGTGTAGGCAACAAACCTACTTAGTTAGGTTTAGGAAAAGATCGAGGTTTGGGTTAAAATAACTATGTAAGTAACGTTATTTAAGTATGAAAGTGACCTTACAAAACAGCAACGTTGACTTCTGGTTTCACTCGGTGTACGAACGCCGGTCTCCTGGGCAAAAGTCCTGTGTTTTTTCACCCACCCATCCGACCTCCTCCCTACGCGGCGTTTGTCTCTCTTTATACTTCCTGGTTCACTGTAATTTGTGTATATCCCACAAAATACAGTCACATTTCGTAGGTATAGCTACGAATGGTGTATGGGAACAGCCTGTAATGTGACACTAAACTTAGTCCATTCCGAGAAAAAACATAGGTACACCATTATGACTCTTTGTAATAAACTAATAATTAACTAATGAGGCAGAGAAATTCCCCTAATAAATGCTGTAATTCATAATAAACAACAATACACAATGACGTCTCCCTCGTGTCTGACATCGCAGATATCTGAGGTGACATGAGATGAGTACGGACATTGTTTAGTGACATGTCAACAGCACACATGTTCCTCACAGACACCATATAGACAAAGAGTCTTATTGGCTCAGGGAGGAAGGGCAGCAGCAAAATAGACGCTTTGTGTTAAGAGGAGAATAAACAATAGAGCTCTATAGGATAAACACATCACTGCACATGCAGGACTTCCCTGACAAACAGGGAAGGAAAAAACGCAAATAGAGATACCAGTTGATTTCAACACAGTATTCATACACGAAAAGCGCTAATCTTCTTATCACATTTTAGAAAAAGGAGGAATCTGACCTCCCAAACTCCAATATTTCAACACAAGAAGTAAAAACACACCTGTCTTATCAGCCAAAATGACCTTCAGTTTACCCCATCAAACAGATATTTTGTTGGCAGGTTTATCACGGGTGAAATGCAACATAAAATCTGCCCTCTGTTACCTTCTGACAGAGCCAGGCTAGCTGTTTCCCCTTGTTTACAGTCTTTATGCTAAGCTAAGCTAACTGGCTACTGGCCAAAGTCTTAATCCACATATTTTCCTCTTAGCACCACCAAAGCGAGGAGTGAGCGGAGGGGTACTCAGTTGGTTGCAATCTGCAACCACACCACTAGATGCCGCCAAATCCTACACACTTTACCTTTAAATAATCAACTGGGGAAGATTCATGGTGATGTGGCTTTTGGGTACAGACATGAAAGTGGAATCAATCTTCTCATCTAACTCTCCAGAAAATGATTAAGCGTACTTCCCCAAATGTAGAATTATTGCTTTAACCAACATGCTGTAAATATAAATCTTTAACTAATATTAGTACCTATAGGCAATTTCACCACTCGACACCTGTCCAATGCATCTACCTTCCCCCTCCTTGTCTACACACCCTCGTCTCTTTGTGAGCAGCAGCAGCTGGATGACACCTGTTCCTGCACGGCAGCCTCCCACATGGCCACCAACCACCAGACACCTACTGGGTCCCTTTAATCACATCTACTAGCCATGTCAGGACGTGGTAAACCCGGCGTATAAAGTCTTAATCCACATATTTTCCTCTTAGCACCACCAAAATCCTGTTTTTGACAACCACAGCACAATAATATGTTCTCTAGTATTTAACTAACATCCTGTCTCAGGCGCCTCAGGGGAGAACCCCGATACGGATTTACTGATGTGGCTTTTGGGTGGCAGCGCCTGCATCTGTATCCTGCATCCTGCTTCCAGCTGGCATGAAACCTTTCCATCTCAACATCACCTCATGGTTGGACTTAAATCAAACAGATAGAGTGTCATAACAGGAGTTATTATTGTGACTAAAGGACTGTTAATTGCTTGATTTTAAAAATATTGAATCTCTGTGGAAAAAACCCCAAAGAGAATGCTAGGAAACTCTGAATTTTCTTTGAAAGGACACCCTGAAGTATCTTCAAAATATTATCTTAAACATTTCCAGACTCCTGATATATCCAGTATGGACCAGTGGGTTACCTCCGGGTCTGAAAAGTGAAGCCAATGTGGAACTTGCATTCTTTCTAATAGCCAGCAGGGGGCTGGAAGTCTATAGAAGTCTACGAGATAATGACCCTACTTCTCACTTGATTTATTACCTCAGTAAACATTTTAAACATGAGTTTATGGTCTCAGTCGCTAGTTTCAAGTCTTCTTCAATACAGCATGATGTTCATTTAGTAAATTATGGTCCCATTTAGAGTAAAATAGACCATACAGCAGGGTATGCTTTAGGGCGTGGCTACCTTGTGATTGACAGTTCGCTACCATGGCGCTGTCTGGTCTAAAACCATTCCACAGTGTGTTTTCAGTTCATGAAAGTTAATTATAACCTTTTTGGTCGCCTGAAATTGTCTTATTCAGCGTTTGGTTGTGCTTAGCTCCACGCTCTTGTGTCACTTCTGGTTGCAAAAAAACAAGATGGCGACAGCCAAAACGCCAAACTTGAGGCTTCAAAACGGCAGTACACAAACCAATGGGTGACGTCACGGTGACTATGTCCACTTCTTATATACAGTCTATGGTATGGACATGATTGAAATTTACACAGCATGTCAAATATATTATTTGATATCATAATATTATCAGACATGAAAATAAATACTGTCCTTTGGAGTTTGAGGGTTGAATCCATAACTGAGGGAGACTTGGGGGGGCATTGTGACATAAAATCAGTCAGCCAATACCAACTTTTTGTGCAGTGTGGAATGTTTGCATTCAGCACCGACTTGAACTGCAAAGAACAGTAAAGGAAAGACTTGTATTCACATATCATAACTATATAACAGCACGTTGTAAAGGTTTGTGTAAGATTGGACTGGACAAAGTCAGGGGGGAACGTTTATTTACTTAATACAGCATGGTAAATGTCACTTTAAAATGACAGAAGGACATAATTATTTCTAGTCACATGGTATAGTAACTTCAAACTGGTTTATGAAGCTTTTAACACTTGCCAGAGCGGGGCCATTAATCACAGCAGAGCGAGAGAAAAATTAAGTGAAAAGCTTCAAAGAGAAGTGCCAGCAGCTAAGAAATATAGCCACCTTCTTCAACCCAACAAGCTCACAAAAGGCTAAATAAATTAGATTTGTGAGTATCACTTGTATTTATCTGTTTAGCCACATGCTAAAGGTTCTAATGAGTCTTTTTCTTTTTGCACTGACTAAATCCTTTTAAACAAACATGGATTTTGCCAGTTTGCCACACATTTCACGGGCTGAGTGAAGTCAGGACACCTGGCCTTAAATAACCCTCCTCTGGCTTGTAAAATAAAAGTATGCATTTTTTCATTTCTGTGCTAATAAATGAAGCACTAATTCGGCTGACATATGACTTTAACTTGTTAGTCGTAAATTACAAATTTGGATGAAAATAAATGCGCTCAAATAAAGAGTCTGGACTGCCGTCATGGGCAGAATGAATCCTGAGGTGTGTGGATGTGTCTCATGAGCGGTGTCTCTGTGGGTCATCTCTGCGAGAAACAAACCAGCCACTCTCTTGAAAAGCAGACACACAGCTCAAAAATAGACCCATCGACAGGCAAAATAGGTCTCCAGGATACCACGAGACAAGCCCACAACCCATACTGACACCGCTCCAGGGCTGCCTCCACTCACTTAAAGGGGACCTATTATGCTTTTATGTTTTTTCCCCTTTCCTTTAGTGTGTTATATAGTTTGTGTGCATGTAAAAGGTCTGCAAAGTTACAAAGTCCAGGCCAAAGGGAGTTCCTCTCCCCCACAGAATCACTGCTCCTGAACTGCCTGAAACACCTCGCTTGGAATCCCTCCTTTTCTTCCGTAACGTGATGATGTCACCAAGTAACATATTTACAAAATGTGTTACTTGGAGCTCAAACAGAGCGTTTCAGACAGGGTGTGAAAAGAGGTGCTGCAGCACAGCCGGTATGAGCAAAACAAAGATTTTTTTTTAACTTTAAAGCATGTCAACATGTTCTAGTAGAAACCCAAAATACAAGTATGAAGCTGAGAACCAGATTTGTCAAGTATTCAATACTCTTATCAACATGGGAGTGGGTTAATATGGCTGCTTTATGTAAATATATGTATATATTTATTATTGGAAATCAACAATTCAAAACAATGACAAATATTGTCCAGAAACCCTCACAGGTACTGCATTTAGCATTAAAAAATATGCTCAAATTATAACATGGTAAACTCAAGCCCAACAGGCAACAACAGCTGTCAGTGTGTCAGTGTGCTGACTTGACTATGACTTGCCCCAGACTGCATGTGATCATCATAAAGTGGGCATGTCTGTAAAGGGGAAACTCGTGGGTACCCATGGAACCCATTTTCATTCACATATCCTGAGGTCAGAGGTCAAGGGACCCCTTTGAAAATGGCCATGCCAGTTTTTCCTCTCCAAAATTTAGCTTTTGGAGAGCCCTTGAAAATATGCATAATAGGTCCTCTTTAAAGACCAAGCCTCTGTCATGTATGTCGGATTTATCTGTCGAGAAAACACAAAAGGACTATATGTCCTTTTGTGTTTTCTGGGGTGGATGTACTTATTGAGGATACAGGACACCTGCTTCAACGGATGGAGGCAGAGAAACGCCGCCAATTGGGAATGTAGCCAGGAATGTAATCTCCAGCTGCCAGTCAGAAATCTCCTGCCTGAGCTCCTAATGGGAGCCTGTTCAAAGTAGCAGGATGCAGGGCTCGGGCTTTCCTGTCTCAGATTAAGGAAGAAGGCTTTGGTTGCATTCTGGGAAGTTTAAGGCTTCTCATTTACCTGCCCGCAAATTAGCATTCATCCGCGGTGGCACCTCTGTGTCTCCCATCCTGCTGAAAAGGGCATTAGTGCAACAGAGAGCTGAGTAATTGATGATGACTGTCAAGAGGGTCTGAACTGAAGAGCGTAAAACAGTCGGAGGAGCGTCACGGAAAAATTTAGCATTAACTGATACGGGCAAACAAAGATGTCAGTGTGAGAGGAGATTTGCTCTCTTTGCTTCATTCCTTCCACCGCTGCTGATTCACATCCTCCATTCTGCTTTTTTTCTCTCTTATTCAAAGTCATTCATTCTTCTCTCTGGAGCTCCGTCTTTCTCTCCGTCTGTCATTCGCTTGATCGCAGCGTCCTCCCACACACTTCTCCTTCTGTTGTAAATATAGAAGCCTCAACGGGACGGTGCTTTATTTAGCTGGCAGATGTGCAATTACGAAGGACCATTTGGACCACAATAGCACTCTGGGGCCGAGATTCGAGGCTCGTCACGTCCTCTCTCTGCCTGTCTTGTTGTTTTTTTTATTGCATTTTTTCTGTTTTCTTTGTCCTCGTTCACATTTCCTACTAAAAGAAAGTCGACGCCTCGATCATCTGGAAGTCGGTTCCAGTGGGTTTGAGAGCACCTCACACCTACTTTCCCTGGTTTCTCTGACATAACCTGCTGCACCTGCAAAACCATGTGCACGGACAATTATTCTCCTCAATTTGAAAAACATACAGTCTGGGTTTTCATTATGCATATTTTCAAGGCGTGCAAAGTGTGTGTGTGAATGTGAGAAGGGTGTTCTCAAGCCCCTGGGCTGCCCTGTTTGGGCTAAAACTTTCCTTCAGGGTCACAGCTGGAACTTCAGCTCCTCCTTCTAATTTCTAATTTCTTTCCAGCGCGAAGGTCACTCGGCGAGTTTCTTCTTTCTGTATTTCTCCCCCCGTTTTCCAATCCATCTTTTCCTTCTGTTGATAGCTCTTGTTTCCTCTCACATTAACGCCATTCCTCCTTTATTTTTCACCCATGTGTCACTCTTTAGTCATTTACTCCATCTGACTTTTATGCCTCCAGCACTCATCCCCTCCGACCGTGGATGAGGACAGAGGAAGGCCTTTTTTTTTTCTTCTTTAAGCCTTTTTTTTTCTTCTTTTAGCTGCAGTCAATGTTTCCACTTTTCTTCTTCTCTGCTCTCTTTTGTCCCCTCCCTCCAATTCAAACACGCCTTGTTGAAATGACAGCAAGAAAGCACCAAAGCTCTATCAACATATGTGATGTTACAGACCTTTACAAGACAGCTCAAAACAAAAACAACTAAACGCTCCCTCTTTCTGACTGTCTCACCCCAAGCAGGACTGACTAATGTGGAAGGTATGTGCTGAGCCTACAACCTCCGCCGTCGTTGGCCTCTGGAATTCTAATTCACACGAGGAACGCCCAACTTCACCAGTCACACCAAATCCTGCTGCTGCCGCTGCTACTGCTGCCCATTCTTTATTTTTAATCCTGCTGTTTCACTCCGTCCATCATTTACGCATGCTTAGGCCCAAGCAGTGCAGAAGGAGACAGGGTGGCAGGCGAGGGCGTAGGAGTGGTGGGAGGGCAGCTAAATGTGGCAATCAAAGAGTCTGGGGTTAGGACGGGATCAAAGACGTCGGCCACACAGGTTTAGACCTAAACCATAAAGGTCTGCAGGAGGAGTTAAATCATGAATGGTGTCGAGCTTCTCTGAAAGGTCACTAAATGTCTTCTGCAAATCATTGCTAAATATAGTGATTCGTCTGTATAATTACTGTATGCAAATGGGACTATGTTTAGCTGTTGTCTGACACCAGTGATATTGTTAGTGCTTTTCTAAATTAGGCCCACATTTTCACATCTCTATGCATGTTTTCTCTCTAACTTTACTGGAGAGAATAAACATGTTGGCATTTTAATCATCAGCCTTTAAAAAGACACTGGAAGGCGACATTAGAACAGCAGGCGCTAACTGGTTTTACGTGCAAAGCAATTAAGGAAGTTTCTCATGAAACCCAAAACAACATGAGGTGGTAGAAACTGTCAATTGTTTTCCTCTTAAATACAATGATAACTATTAGAAATACATCACAGGTACAATCACAATTAGGGCTGTCCTCGACCAAAGAAATTCTTAGCCGACTATGATTTTGTCGACTAATCGATTAGTTCTCCACAAAGAATCACACAAAAGCAGCACTTTAAATCTTGTGTTTACCGGAAATGTGCTCATAAGTGTCTTGGAAATAAGTCATTCAGCATGGAAAAAGCATAAAATAACGACTAATAGACTAAAGAAATCATTGGCTGCGTTCACAAGCCAACATTTAGTCTGTTTTAATCAACTGGTGCGGTTCGTTTGGGCAGTTGAGAACGCAGTAATCGTACTCTGGAGCGGACCAAAACAAACCGGTCCGAAAAACGCTTGTTAGGGGTGGTCTCTTCCAAGCAAACCAAAACTCAGGCTGCCTGGGCCCTTGTTGAGATGGACAGAGGTAAACGACAGGTTAACATGAGTGGGAGAGGACTGACCTGGACTTCTGCAGAAGTCAGATGTTTGCTTGACATCTGGGCCGAAGAAAACATACAGAATATGTCAAATAAAGTCGACAAAAACAGTGATGTTTATAGAGTCATAAACTAGAGAAGGGATTTGTGCGCAGTCGATCAGTGCCGAGTCAAAGTGAAAAAACTTCGACAGCACCAAAGTCCGCGATTCCCCGCATAGTAGTGGCAGCTCTCGAGACGAAAAAGATAAATTTGCTCCTTTGTACACGCCCCTCAGCATCTTATGTTTTTATTTGGTCCGCTTTAATTTGTGCACTGCGAAACCGAACCAGACTAAATAGAAAACGAACCAAAAGTATCTCCCTCAAATTCCTACATTTTCTACCAGCTCACCATTGAACGTTTTGAACTCATCTGTGTACTTGACATGACTTGACTTTTGGGAAATGTGGCTTTAATGTCCCAAAATTAATGTGGTTATGATCTTTTTCAGCCACAAAAGATCCTCATCCACTTTAGAGGATGACTGATAAAAGAGTTTACCAGAAATCCTTGTGCAATTAAGGTCATTAGAAAAACAGGCGCATATTTCTCAGAGGGACGCGCCTGTTTGTTAAAAGGGCTTCAGTTTCCATGACAGAGCTCTCCGGAGGAAAACAATTCCCATCAAGCGTCTTCGCTGCCTTTCACTGAGAACTCGGTGCGATCAGTCTTCCCAACACAACAGCATGAGAGTCCCGGCTCCCTGGAGACGCTGCAGCACCAACAAACTCTAACTGGCATCCAGCGAGGTCAAAGAACAGAGCATGGGGATATTTACATGCAACCACCGGCTAACAAGATGAAAATAAAGCGAGGAAATGCGTAGCAACTCCTCGAGTTTTACTGCTGTGTGGGGCTTTGGGAGCAAACTCTATTGTACATCAGGTAATGAATCAGTCAATAACAAGATGCTCATTCAAAATTAAAACCTCCGCTAGCTGTGAGCTCAAATCCACAGGAGTACACAAAACTAATTAATGAAATACTATAACACAGTGTCACCTTTCTGTGTCTTGCAAATGAATAAAGAGAATCACATGACGGGAAAATTAAATTTCAGCTGCTACCTCTGCATATGAAGACATGTGTGGGCGTGTTTGTGTCTATAATCGAAGACAGAATAGACTTTTAACAGAACTGGTTTGTCACAACCTACATTACAGCACAAAGCCTACACACGGAAAAACAACGTTGTGAGCGTCGCTTGCTCCAATGCGTTGCCTCGAGGCCGTTTAGTCACACATTACTTACTTGGAGTACCTAGCGCATTACTCATAAACACACACAGCTCGCTGCGAGCACCCGAGTCATGCAGCAACACCTGCGGTGCTGCACCTACTGTATACGACTCTATGAGCTGTGGGCAGGGAGAGGTTAAACCCCGGCCTTTCCTCTCTGTGCTCTCAGCCAACACCCACCGTCTATTTGTGCTGAGCGTAGACTTACACAGACAGAGGAGGAGAGAGGAAGGGAGGGATACAAATACAATAAAGAAAGAATGGAGAAGAAAGAGGGAGGCCAAGAGCGTAAAATGAACAATAAACTCAAGACTAAGGGAGATATTTGAATGGCAAAAACAACTCAATGTCCCCCCGTGATGCTTCAGACAGGTTTCTTAGCTATAAACTAGAGAGATAATACAACAAACCAAACAAAGGAAACAGTAAACCACTCCTTGGCTCGAAGCAGCCATTTTATGTCAGATTTCTCCATTAAGAGCTTCAGTGATACTGTTTGACATTCTATGAATCATAGACTGTATATAAGAAGTGTACATAGTCACCGTGACGTCACCCTTTGGGTTGTGGACCGCCGTTTTGAAGCCTCGAGTTTGGCATTTTGGCCTTCACCATCTTGGTTTTTTGGAACCAGAAGTGACATGAGAGCGTGGAGCTTAGTACAACCGAACCCTGAATAAGACATTTTCTGACGACCAAAACGTTATAATTAACTCTCATGAACTGAAAACACTAGGGCTGTCCTCGACCAAAGAAATTCTTAGTCTACCAACACTCATAGAATTTTGTTGACTAATAGATTAACTAATTTAATCGACAGATCTGAAAAACTGAGTTCCTCCACAAAGAATCACACAAAAGCACCACTTTAAATCTTGTGTTTACCAGAGATGTGCTCATAAGTTTCTTGGAAATACAGTAAGTCATTCAGCATGAAAAAAGTCTAAAGAACGACTAATCGACTAAAGAAATCTTACTCGAGTTAGTCGACTAAGACCAAAATGACAGATTAGTTGACTAAACCAGAGGTTCCCAAACTTTGTAACTTAAAGGACCCCTACACTGACACATATTAGACCACGGACCCCCATTTGACAGGAATTTTGCTTTTAGATATTTTATTACAGAAAGTGTATGAAACCCATGACCAAAATAGTCATACATTCTGTCATTGTATTGACATATAGTGAAAGTGAATGATTCCTCTTTAAGCTGGGGACCCCCTGGAGCCCCCTCAAGGACCCCGGATCCCACTTTGAAAACCACTGGACTAATAAACTAAGAGGGGGCAGCCCTAAAAAACACACTGTGAAAAGGTTAAAGTTCTAAGACAAAAACACAGACAACGCTGTGGTAGCGACCTGTCAATCACAAGGTAGCCACGCCCTAAAGCATACCCTGCTTTATGGTCTATTTGACTCTAAATGGGACCATAATTTACTAAATGAACATCATGCTGTATTGAAGAAGACTTGAAACTATCGATTGAGACCATAAACTCATGTTTACAATGTTTACTGAGGTAATAAATGAAGTGAGAAGTAGGCTCATTTTCTCATAGACTTCTATACAATCAGACTTCTTTTTGCAACCAGAGGAGTCGCCCCCTGCTGGCTATTAGAAAGAATGAAAAGTTTAAGGCACTTCCACATTGGCTTCACCTTTCAGACCCAGAGGTTGCCACCTGGTATGAACATAGAGGGAGACACGTCATCCATAACAACAGTTGTTAGTTTGACCTGGGCAGGGCAGGGTGTGAGTGACAGAGAGCACGCCACAGAAATGGCTCTGTGATCGTATGACATAACAAGAGAGAGATACATGTACTACGCTGCATGAGTAAAGAACAGGAGATTCATATTTAGAGGATTAGTTAGAGAAGAAATGGCTTCCGTTGAAGAAAAGCTAAAGAAGATAACAGCAGCTGTCAATCAATTTTTACAGTAAGAAATGGAAATAGTCCCAAATGCAGACAAAACCCAACTCAGAACCCTGTTTCCATATAGGCTAATGGTTAGCATAATTACAAGCTCTACCATGTAGTTATTACATGGCTGGGGCAACCTCACATAAGCTTGGGGTTGACTTGACGATTATTTGGCTGGCTGACGTGGGTGGCAAAGGGGAAGGGAGAGGCAAAAGGGTGGGATGCAGCTACCCAGACCTGACCGACCAACCCAACCCAGACGTTAATCCCAGACTTGTGACAGCGAAATGGTGAGGCTTATCAAGTTCAGCAGTCTGTGGATGTTCCCACAGACGGAAAAAACACCCCTAAGCTCTGTGAAAAGCCAGTGGGGAGCTGAAACTGCACAGCAGAGCAGATCCACACATGCACGAGCCTTCGTCCTTTTCTGCGTTCTCCCTCCAACTTCCACCACTATCACCAGAGCAGACACAACAGGGGATGAGCACGCCGCCAAACACCAGACCATTACGCAACACACGTCTGTCACGGGCTTGTGGCGTCAATACAGAAAACAAAAGTCCCACCACAGTGGCACATTCCACATACACACACTATTTCTGAGACTGAAAACAGATTATTCAGAGAGTGGTGGTGACAACTTCTCACTTTTGTTGGTTTTGGTGATGGAAATGTTATTATCAGAAGACGACGAAGAAGAAGACTCATTATTATTATTATTATTATTATTATTATTATTATGGAGGACCAAAGGTGTCATGTAAATGGTTATAAAGCATTCAGATTTTGAAATGTATTTAGGTATTAATGAATACATTTTTAAATAAATGATGCAGTTATTGATTGTTACCAGCCGCGACAGCATGTGGCAGGTATTGTTTTCACCTTGTGAGTCTGTGCGTGTGTCATCATGGCCAAATGTAGTCCTGGAGATGCCTACTGTAGTGGGAACTACCACAGGTAGTTGAGTACTTTGCCAGGTGTTTATATGTCTGTCTGTCTGTCTGTGGAGAGATTTTGTCACCACGATAGCATCACAACCGTGCAAGATGCAGTAACAAAACTTTACAGGTGTGTAGTTGAGATCAAAATGTAGGCTGAATTCGACAATGGGTGTGGTCTGAGCAAGATCACTGGAAGTAGGGGGGTAGTAAGTGGGCCACTGGCCCCTCCTCTTAACGCCCCTGGCCCGGCTGGTGTGATCCCATCGCTAGGGCTGTTGTCTCCTGCGGTGATAATAATTGGCTCAACAGTGCGATGTGCACTATTATTGCAAATTACTATATTTATCCTGATTTTAATGCTATATAAATAAGCTTTATTGTTAGGCTATTATTAGGTATATTGTTGCTTTTTAAATGACAAAGATGACAGTTTTAAAACTAATTAGATACTTGTTCATTGTTAAAGGGACTATTTGTAACTTTTCACACGCATAAATCCTAACGGGTCGGATTCCCATGCGCGCTCGCGTATGGGTACGCGATCGCGCAGCAGCTCTGCTCCTCCTGCCTGCTGCCTGCACACCGCGCTCGGCTCGCTCCACCTCCACGTGAACGCGCGCACACTACACACTGCAGAGAGTTAGTTTAGCTCTGAGAATATCTAGTGAGACGTTTTTGCAGAAATAAATGCTGCCGCTCCTCCAGACCAACAGATATTTCCCGTATCTTGTGAAGTGACGGGGCTCCGCAGCGAGTTACGTTATCGTCCCGACCGGGTGTCGGTCTCTCTCCCCCCCCCCCGACCGGGTGTCGGTCTCTCCCCCCCCCCGACCGGGTGTCGGTCTCTCCCCCCCCGTTCCCTCCGCGGTCCTCAGGCTGAGAAAGGAAAAGGCAACACTAGAATCAGCATTGATCCATGGAGAGACCTTCCTCTGGTCAGCTAACATTACTGCCAAGCAGGTGAAATATAGAGTGATATTGTGTGTTAGCTGACGTGTGTCGCCTCACTGTTTAGACCGGTGCTCGCTCACATTCAGGTAGCGCGTGCACACGGGCGAGTGCGAGCAACAGGACGCTGACTTTCGTTGACATTGCGGCCACAGGTGTCGCTGTGAACAAGCAATTTCTGATTCTTACATATAGCCTCTTTAAATGCAGAACACAGAAGGGCAATGAGGCGGTGAAAAAGGCTTCATAACCATTTACATGGCACCTGTGGTCCTCCGTATATCATATCATATTCAGTTCCATTCATAGCAAAAGACAATTGTTGACACCTAAAACCAAAACATCTCATTGTTAATTCATTGCCAGAGAGGGAAGGTGACAAACACATGTACAGTGATGATCTAGTTACTACAACAATGGAAAACAACCTTACTGTATAGAAAACTGAATCTAAATGCAAAACAATGGTCTGTGGAGCAACGAGAAGGTCACATCTTGAGAAATGCACTGTATGTGGGATGTGGGTGAATTCTTGAGAAGATTCCTGGCAGACAAAATATTGAAGAAAATGAGGAATAAGCGAGGCACACACGCATATCAAATTTCCATAAACAAACATTGAGCTTCCTGAGACTCTGTAAAGTCCTGCAGAGTTTTTGGTGAGTAGTTTGTGCAGCATGCAGCACAGCAGGCTTGAGAGGAGACTGATATTTCCTCTTGTGTTACACCACAATGTCACATTGCAGTCTGGACAATATTGCAGTTGGGATCTGCATAAACAAACGGGATGCCAGGCTGCTCTCTTATAGTATTATTAGACTCATGCATGGAAACACAGTCCATTTGCCTTTTAAAGATAGACTGGGATAGAGCAGCTTCTGTGTTGTCCTGAGGATCTTTCCTCTTATTAAAAAAAAGTGTCTTCGTGTCGTTTTAACGTGAAAATAAAATAATTCCTGAGTTGCTGTCATGAGTGAAAAACACACAAACACGCTGGCAAGAAGCTGCTGTCACCACACAGATATGATCTTCATGGTTTCGGGATTCCTACTGACAGCATTCAAGCGCAATACCTAGATAAAAGGCGGATTATGCTGACGTATAGTTTAGTACTTAGTGTCCATTACTCACCGACTATAACGCACAGCACGTCCACCAGCACGTACAGCTTCTTCTTCCTCAGATCCTTCATCTTCTTTCCGTTCATTCACTTTAAAACTTTGGGAGAGAATCTACTACTTTTTGTCCATCGGCGCTCGCTCACTCGCTTTGGAATAAAAAGTGCAGGCTGTGCAAACAAGCTGGTAACCTGCACTACGAGTTCTTCCGGGATCCCCTTCCCTTCCCTACCTGTGCCGCTGACATTGACAGCAAAGGTGTGTAGCTTTTCTTAAAACGACAGCGTGTTTAGAAACTCGTTTGTGAGCGGATACGCGGCAGCTGGAGTCCTGCGTCCTTTTGCGCGCATTACTGCTTTGGGTACAAGAGCAGAACTGGAGAGATCCTCGGATTTCACAGCGCTGGAGGCGTCCTGAGGATCCAGTATAAACTGTTTTCTCCGCACACACCGACCACGCCACCGCACTGGTCCCTCCTCCTGACTTCCTCGTCTCTGGCTCCTCTCTGGTGGCTATCTGATCAGCGCCAGGCTCCAAGTTTTTACGCACAGGCGTGCAGAGAGCAAGAGAGAAAACCTCTCAGCGGTTTTGCTTGGTTTTTTCTCTCCCTGCTTTGCAAACCAACTTTTTTTTTTTTTTTTTTTTTTTAGTAGAGAGGACCGAAACACTGTACGGATCAGAGCAAGAGGAGGCAGTAAATGTGACACAAACTGCGCTGTCAGGTCAAAAAAATACTATAAATAGAGGGAATAAAGTGATATATTGTCGTTACACCTGACCTCATTATCTGGAGTAATCTGGATTTAATGAAGAACATACAATCATGGGATTTAAAAGCACCACACAATAAGGCTGTGGCTTTAATTGAGGACTCCACTCTGCCCAAATTTCTAAAATCCTCACATAGATGAGAGCCCTACATCCCATCATGCACTCCTCATTTCCCCATGACAACCCCACAGGACAAACACTTGAAATGTTGAGAACTTAAAGGGGCTCTATGTAAGAATCAGAAATTGCCTGTTAACAGTGACACCTGTGGCCGTTAAAGCTTCAGTAGGCAGAATGTTTTTGGTATCATTTGGCTAAAACTCCATAATAAGCTTTCAGCATATTGTAATTCAAGTGATCTGAGAGAAAACTAGACTTCTGCACCTCCTCATAGCTCAATTTTCAGGCTTTAAAAATTCTAGTCCGTGATGGGAGACTTTGGCCAATCACAGGTCATTTTCCAGCTCCGGCTGGTGGGCAGTGCTTAGTATTTCCTCAAATGATCTCAACATGGCTGCCGGGTCACAAACGTTCTCATTTTACAGCTAAACAGTACACTACAAGATGTTTCTGAAAATATTTGAGGCTAGAAATAGGCAACGTAACATAATATTGATTCATATTGGATCAGCGCTGCCTAGTTTGACCGTGACCGAGTGATTGACAGCTGCTCAGAGACGGCAGGCTCCAGCTCGGCTCTGATTGGTTGTTTTCCTCCCGTCTGTGAAATCTTGCAGATGGCATTAGGAGCACCGGAGGACACAGAGACACATGCTTTTTTTCAGATTACCTGTCTCATGCACTTTTGTCAGGATATAGTGACATTTTATAAAAATAACTTTTTTTAATCATATTTGCTCCATTTCTACCCACTGCTGCTTTATGTCAATGACAATCAGCGTCCTGTTGCTCGCGCTTGTGCAAGCAGTGAGCATCGGTAAAAAACAGTGAGGTGACAAACATGAGACTGCACGTGATTGACAGCTAAAACCACAATATCAATACATATTTCACATGCTTGTGGAATTTTGCCAGCTTGGTGTCCGTTTTGATACCAAAAACAAAACAAAGGTCCCTCCATGATTCGAAGGCCCGGGCCGACGTCGGTCACATTCCTGTTTTGAACAAGACGGGCTTCATTAGATATAACTTTGTTTTTTTTGTGCTTCTGTGGAGTTTGTGTTGGAGTCTGAGTTGTGGTGGGAGCTAGTCGTTTGTTGGCGTTAGCGGACTCCATTTCTAACTGAACGTTAGCTATCGTTGCACACTGTTAGCCCTGTAGCGGAGCGGAAGAGAGAAAAGGCACTTGCAAGCGCGCATGACGTCACATCTGTTGGATTGTCCTGGAAAAAAAAACGGCCCGCATTCTTCACATTAAAAGCAGTCTAAAGGCTGATAGATGAGACCCAGAAAGTCGTTTATATGTGTAAAAACTTACATACAGTCCCTTTAACCTTTTCTTAAAGTGCACTCTTCCCCCTTATATATAGATTTATATTGAAGCTGACTAGAAAGCAAACAGGTTCTAAATAAGGTGCAAACACACTAGTCAACACTTTCCTGTTCACTGGGAGGTGGACTCACACTGAGCACACTTGGTGGGTGATTAAAAATTACAAGAGGACAAAACTTCCAGTTTAACAAAAAGCAGGGAGACTTTAATAAGCCCCGCTGGGACTGTAGCAATATTAGCATGACTTAACAGCAGCATGACTCTGTTTTCATGCTCCAGGCAGTCAGGATGTTTCCACACCAGCAGTCACCACTTGCTGGCAGCACCAGGCCATGTGCAGAGCACTTTAGAGCCACTTGTGTGTATTAACAGTTAACTCTGTTTGCATGACAAACACCATGTTTACCCCTGAGTCTATTAGTTCAGCACCCTTGAGTTAAGTAGATAGTCTTGCGTGCACAAACTCTGAATTGCAGCCTTATTTGATTTTCTGCACTGAATTAAAAGCTCTAAAATAAAATTATATTTAGCACTGTGCAGCTGTCAGTTACAATGATGATAGTCAATGAGACATCAGTAACATGCAGAAGAATATCTAAAGGGGAAAAAAAGGAACAGCATGGAGACATCAGTGTAACGCTACAGGGAATACATTTAAAACTGAGATTTCTCTGCCCCCTTCTGGTGGTTTCTAACAGTGACAAGCTCATTTCACTCAGAATCTCTAGTAGAAAGACAGATTGATCTTCTCAAACATCAACTTTTTCAGATTTATTCAGATATTCTGCAGGAAAGAGCTTCACAAATATGGCGCCCAATGCCTCTAAATTTCACATTTGTTATTTTCGCCATCTCGTTTTGCTTTGTGAAATAAAATAAAATAAAAAATAAAAATAAAATAAAAAATAATGTTTTATAATAAATAAAACATCTAGATAGTTCAGTCTGTTTCAGTGAGCGTACACTAACTGTCCTGAATATGTTCACAGACAAGAGAATAGTCTCTGGTCCTGACATTTGAAAATGCTGCACCGATGTGCTGGAAAAGATGAGAATGGGTGTTGACTACAGTAGTTCTGACTATATTAAGAAAAAGACACAATTTTTGATTCTGCACACATGGCATAACCATAAACCAATACTGATATTAACATTGATATGCATCAATTCTCAATATATTTAAGTTTGACCATTTCCCCCCAAAAAAACTAGAATGTGTCTTCTTTCAGCAGCATGATCCACTCCACCTGTTCAATGTCATCAAACTCCCTATAATGTATTACTGCCCATAAAAGAACAATTTTTTTATGTTTTTATTTTAAACTCTGCTAATTTAAGCAGAGAAAACAAAACATCTATTTTCAGCTCGTACAATTGCACTTTTATTAAAAGAAACTAGACAAAGTTGACTTTGTCATTTAGTTATCTGTCTTGTGAGGAATGTATACGATCTGTTTACTGTTAACTGACTGCAGAATAGTAAAATCATCAGTTTAATTTAGCTGCCGTCCCAGAGCAGCTCCTAATCTGCCGGTGAAACCTGGCCTGGACAACAGGAGGTCAGAGGAGATAAAGGGACAGTTACAGTTACAGTTACGCCACATGCAGGCTTTTCCTGCTGTACTGCACTCAAAACAGAGGCTCTCTCATTATTTTCTACTGTCTCTTTGTTTTATTCCTTATAACAGCTGGGAACATCTGCTGGTCTGGTAACATCTAGAGGTAGCACTAAACTACCACAGACATTTCAGTTTATACTTCATTGAAAAACGAAGGAACTTAACACCCAACTGCTACATTAGAGCTGTTTGGTGATCGCCAACACTGGACAGTTACCGCAGCTGAGGGTGTACAACTGTGTGGACATGGTGAAAGTAATATACAATAAATGTTTAATAAAACCTCCTTAATTTGATGAAAGCTACTCAAAGAAGTCTCAGTATATATTATAACATTGACCATAGTTTTCTTATGTGGTTAAGGGGAGACAGCACAGGTGAATAGGGTAAAAAATATAACTACACATCACCATGAAACTTCCCCAGTTGTTACTTCCAAGTTACTTACATTAAGGCAATTATTTTTTGTATTACACATTTTCTGAAATGTTATGTTTAAACATGCAATTAGGCATTATCTTATTAAATATGTGCTAATTTACATAAATTTCCAGAACGGAAATCTGAACATTGGATAAAGCCAGGTTCAAAATTCTTGTTTCATTTTGTTGACATATTAGAGTCAAAGACGCATCTAAATAGACTAATAGAGCTTGTTTATAAAAGGTACCAGGGGAGGATCCCCCGGACCTCCCGACAGAGAGAAAGATGAGTTATGGGACTTTTAATGTTTATTCATTTTATCCGATACATATTATTTATGCTGGATTGGAACTCTGGCCCATATCCAACTCGTTCAAATGACTGGCTTATCCTTAAAGGGGCTATATGTAAGAATCAGAAATTGCTTGTTCACAGCGACACCTGTGGCCGCAATGTCAACGAAAGTCAGCGTCCTGTTGCTCGCGCTCGCGCTTGTGCTCGCGCTACATTGACATGAACGAGCACCGGTCTAAACAGTGAGGTGACACACGTCAGCTAACACACAATATCACTCTATATTTCACCTGGCAGTAATGTTAGCTGACCAGACGAAGGTCTCTCCATGAATCAATGCTGATCCTAGTGTTGGCTTTTCCTTTCTCAGCCTGACGACCGCGGAGGGAAGGGGGGGGGGGGGGAGAGACCGACACCCGGTCGGGATAACGTAACTCTCTGCGGAGCCCCGACACTTCACAAGACACGGGAAACCTCTGTTGGTCTGGAGGAGCGGCAGCATTTATTTCTGCAAAAACGTCCACTGCACATTCACTAGATATTCTCAGAGCTAAACTAACTCTTCTGCAGTGTGCGCGCGTGCACGTGGAGCTGGAGCGAGCCGAGCGGGTGAGAACGAGCGCGGTGTGCAAGCAGGCAGCAGGCAGCAGGAGCAGCGCGTACCCACACGCGAGCGCGCATGGGATTCCGACCCGTTAAGATTTATGCGCGTGATAAGTTACAAATAGTCCCTTTAAGGTCCCCCGAGTATATTCTGATTTTTGAAAATCTGCCTTTTCCTTTAGTGCTCCAAATTCTTGGAACAACCTTCAACACACTTTAAAGATCGACACTCTTCCAACCTATGCACTATTCAAAACCATGATCACAAACCACTGTATATCACTGTGCAACTGTTTTAGGTGAATTGAATCTCTTTGTTTTATCGTGTGTTTTATGTGAATCTTCCCTGTTTTTATCTTTGTTTATCAGGTGTTGTGTGACTTTCCCTGTTTTTATCTTGTTTTATCGCGTTTGCATGATTTTCTCTGTTTTTATCTTGCATTTTGTTGTGTAATTGCTTTTGACTTGTCTGTCACTCGACGTCACTGTAAATGAGGGCAACCTCAGTGAATTTTCGAGTTTAAAAAAAATAAAGGTTCTTTTATGTTTGTTTATTAACTGGCCCTTGTCCTCCTGTCATTTTGCAAAAGATCGCCCCCGGGCAAAGCAACTTGAGTATCCCTGTTTTAAACCTACTTGTTGTGTTGTTCTCCTTCTGACAGGCTGTATCGGGTGATGAAGCTGCTCCTCCACGGTTGGAGGCTCCCACACCACCAGGAGGACGGCACCGTTGCTCTGTTCCTTCACCTGCAGCCTGGAACCAGCAGAGGGCAACACAGAGACAGACAGAGAGAAGAGAGATAAATAAATGTGCTGCAACAAATTAATTAACAAAAGTCAGATAATTCTCTACAGAATTAGATTTTGTATCTGTGTTCTGTTATATTTCTCTTTAACTAGTTGTTCATCCAATAAATGTAGTAAAGAGATGTGCAAAGCATCTAATATGTTGCTGTAATTGCTATATTTTCTGTGTCCCTTGCTCTCTGATGAAGGTGAAGCAAATCTTCATGTTAAAAACACTTAAAGGGATAGTTCAGGTGTTTTGAAGTGGGGTTGTATGAGGTACTTATCCATAGTCAGTGTATTACCTATAGTAGATGACGCAGCCCATTCACACGGTTCTCAAGTGCAGAAGCCACAAAAGTGCAAAGATGTTTTTCCTTGCTTGTCTCAGGAGTAATTACATCCGACAATTACCAAAAACATCTGTCATCCGTACAGCGTTGTCATGCCACCGTTTCCCATCAACTGAAGAGGTCAAAAGAGCTGACAGTACATTAGTCATCTGTTTGTCTGTTGAAAGGCTTGATCTTATAATAGGGTTATAAGAATGGTTTCAGCTTCCTTTGAAAGGTTCTCATGTGGATGCACTTTAATCACTATTACTAACTGTAACTGCAAACGTCTGGAAAATGTGGGCATTATCAATGAGACATACTGACAATGATTTTGAGTGATTCATGGCTTGTTGGACACTGTTGTTGTAACTTCAAGACAATTAAATACACCTCATAAAACATGTGGGTCCATTCTGCCATTGTTCTTTCCTTTCCATCTGGGATCAGTTCTCACCAAGAACTTACAACAAATATGAAATCATAAACAGGAATCGAAACAGGCAAAACGGTTTTGCTATTTTCTGCTGAAAGCATATGAGTAAGAAAACTGAAATACCAAGTTAGGATGAAGGAAAACATATATATCTATATCTTGAAATCAGAGGGAAACACTGGAAAAGCACATCTGCCAACATAATTGTACTATATCTTTACTATAAATATGAAAAAGCACATGACAAAAACCTCAAAGTGGTCCTAAGGGAGCGACACTAGGCCAACATTACATGAAAACTAGCTGAAAGACCAATTTTCTGGAGAGCAAATGCATCTTCTGAAGGACATATTAGAGGCTTAAACTTAAAATATACTCAGTATACCGGAATCGGGCCCACGAAGTACTGCATATTTTCAGTTAAGGCTACTTCACTAAGATTGATAATATAAATGAGCACAGTCACAATTCATTTCAATGCACTGCAGCTGAAACCACATGCTGGGCCGTCTGACTCATCTGTAAAGCAGTGGAGTGAAAAAGAGAGACAAAGTCCATTTTCTCTGTAACTAAACTGCACATTTCAGAGCTGCAATCAGTTCTGCAAGTGTCCAAAAAATACTACTTGTCTCTGAAACACCTGTGTTTGTCTAAATAAATGTGAATGTCTTACACTAATATATAAGAGAGCTCTGCTTCCCGCGTGCAGGTACTTCTCCATTTCATCACGCCGATCGACTACCTGTCACACTGAGGTCTTTGTGGATGTGCAAGCAAAGAGCTTTACCAACATTTTATAGAAAAACACAAAGCACATGGTCAAACAAAGTGTTTAATAGATCTTACACATTAGGCTCTTCTCTGGTGTCCAGTGTCACTTTATCATCATAGGCGATGAAGACACAGCGGGGCTGCTGACGGGGGCCTCCGGAGGAACTCTGCAGGGGACAGAAATAACATTTCAGTAATGTTATAAATGTGCCTGACACAGGATCTGATGTGTTTTCTCGGGCTATAAATACAAGATTACATCAGAGTTGCTGTGTAATTTGATTGCACTAGTTTGCGAGCTTGAGGATAAAATTAAATCATAACAAGAGTTTGTTTAACATTAGAGTTACATACTGAAGGGACAAACTGTCTCTACCTTTAGGCAGCAGCACAACAAAAGCCAATGTAAAGTGTCATTTGGTTTAGCAGGTACATTCTGTTCATTCTGGAGCAGACGTTAGAGGAAGCAGTCTGGACTCTGAGAGGTGACCGGTAGTCTGGCTCTCCTTTTTGTCTACACAAGGACAAACATCAGTGGAGCTCTGATGGAGCAAGGAACTTTGTGAATGTAACTAAGTACATTTACTCAAGTGCTGTACTTAAGACATATTAACAAATTTGAGGTAGGCCTACTTGTACTTTACTTGAGTATTTCCATTTTATGCAACTTCATACTTCTATCATCATACGATTGTAGCGTTGCTGTCCAGTGAAAACCACTGTAATGGCAAATTTTTCATTTGTACATTGTTCCTTTTTCTAGTTGCCATGATGCACAGGTAGGGAATGATCTAACGCAGACCCAACACAACAGAGCAGTCGTTATTTGCGGTTTAGTTGGTCGTTTATTTGAAGAATAAAGACCTTATTTGAAGGTTTGAACAATGATGAATTAACATACCAGTGTTTCTAAATCTGTAGCGTGTTGATCTGTGGCTGTCTGCACAGCTGTCTGGTGAGAACTGTGTGCCCTCCTCTTCCTGTCACCTATGACCTTATATATACAACCCTGTGCATCTAATAACCTAATGATTTTTCTGATAAACTGAGGTGTTCCTTTATGGGTTGAGAAAATTCTCCTACTTCATAATCTAAATAAACTATTAAAAAAGCCTCTTTGATAGCTGGACAATGCATCATTACATAGCTGAAAACAGGCCTGTTTTTATTATATAGAGACAAAACATTACAAACATATGATAGAATATGATGCATTGCTGGAGATTAAACCACCCAACAGTAAATAAAGTAGTTCAGTTTGCACAACCTTAAACATCTACAGCAGCAACATATTCATTAATGCAGCAGCAATATAAATCCAAAAAACACTAAACTGACAGGGGCTATTTTACTGCATATTGAGTACTTTTACACATACATACTTTTACTTTAGTAAGGTTCTGAATGCAGGACTTTTTCTTGTAGTTAAGTATTTCCACAGTACTTTTACTTAAGTTAAGTATCTAAATACTTCTAACACCACTGGCAAGGAAGGTCTTAAGAGCAACACTGGAGCCAGTTGCAGTAGTAGGGTTTCCTATTCTCAAATACTGTGATATGAACTGAACCTCACCAGATCCATTATTTGTACAATTACCTGATTTGAAGAACACCTGCTCCTCTTTAGGAATAGTTCCCTCCTCAGTTCATCCATATTACAGGTAAAATGACACCCACCCTTACCCTAAATTTAACAACATGGCAAAACTAAGGGATTCTAGTATCTTTTGAGTAAATTCTCACCTTGAAATACCGCTGTAAAAAGCAAACACCGGTGAAAGAAGAGTCTAAACATCCAAAGAAACCTCTCAAACAACTTGTTTAGTTGTTGCATCCACTTCTTTGCTGTTCATCTGTGTTCAGTCGTAGTTTCACCAAGAGGATAATACTCTAGCACCACCTTCTGGGGGTTGGTCAAATGTTGATGGACGCTACATTAGTGGTTTGTGTATGGAGTCCTAATAATGACAAAAGTCACTCATAACTCTGAATGCATCATTAAAGGTGTTGTTTTTAATCGGATTGATATTTTATGCTGTTTTGATGTGTGATATTTAAAAAGTGTATTATCATTACAGAGTAAAAAAAGGAAAAAAGTAATTTATCCATATCCATGTCACTATGTGAATGTAAATATATCTATATGTATAATGCATATGTGATTACCTTAGTGAATAGATGTAGATGTGTTATGCAATGTCAACGCAATATTTCAGTTACTTGTTTTTCATATGTAATGTCTCTCCTCCATAATGAATGCAAAAGTGGGAAAAAAGGTAAACCAATAAAAATGTGGTCACAAAAAAATAATGAATTTTTCAGGTCGGTATTTTGTAAACATGTTGGTATTACGTATCCATGGGTAACTAAGGCACAGTACACCTTTAAATTAATTGCCAAAATTTCACAATTTCTATTTGTAAACAAACATTACAACATGTGATTATTAATAGTTTACCTGTTTATATGACACAAACAAGTGCAGGTGCTGTATCGGCTTTTCAAAAATAATGAATACAAAGGTAATGTATTTCAATATTTCACTCATTCATTTTAATCGTTTCTTTTTTTTTACAAAATATAATAATTATAAACAGACATAACAGAAGCAGTACAATATATAAATTGCTAAAAATAAAAGTAAAAATAAAGAATTAACAAAAGGCAGTGATTCAGCGCCTTTTCCTGCCTTTCGTCCTGCCCCCCCCCCTCCCCCCCCTCAAGTAAACAAAGACAAAACAAACATTGATCTGAAACCGGCCTGGATTACAGGAAGAGCTCCAACATTTACAGACAGAAACGAGGAATAAATAGAAGGACCGATGGAAGGAAGAACAGGGGGATAAATCCTTTCCTTCTCTGTAACTTTTCCTTTATCTCTTTAGAGACGGTGTGACTAAAATATACTGACATGCAGAAGAAAATACCACATATGAATGGATACACAAATCAATACATGATTTTGTAAAATGACAAAAAATGTATGAAATTATTCCTTATGAGAGGCATCTTAAAGCTCATCAATGTATTCTGTGTTACAGACGTTCAAATTATCAAAATATATTCACTGTAATAATCGTTTCTATCGGCTTTGTCCAAGTCTAGAATATGATTCTCAACCTGGAACTGGCAGATTCATTTGAGATATGAAAACTGTAGGTTTAACCTTTATAATGATCTCTGTATTCATTCATTGGAAGCTCCTTCTGTGCTTTAGAAAATATATGAAATACTGTGAGAATATAAAAGTTTGTTATCCTCAATATGACAACTCTAATTGTGATTTTATTTTCTTTGAGGATTTTAGGACACTGGAAAGAAAGTTGGGAATTTGTTATGCACTTCTTAATAAGAGATTTGCACTGTAAAATATATTATTATTATTATTAGAAATGTTAATGCATCTACTGTACATATGTGACATTTGTCATTATTTCTCATTATGTCTGGCAGAGGTCAGTGAAGGAAACATTTCAGAGGAAAAAAGAGAGATTTTGTTTGTTAAATCCACAATGCAGTTTGGATCTGCCCCACTCTGACACTTAAAACATCACTAATGTACCTTCATTTCACACTTGTTCACAGATTGGACGTTGCTTGGATGTATCGAGGCAAGCAGAAGATGCCAGAACTGTTAAATTCCATATTAGGATGATCTTTGGATCCCAACATCTGTCATCACCTCTGCCAAGGAGGTTATGTTTTCGGTTCGGTTTGTTTGTTTAATTGTCAGCAGGATTATGAAAAAACTACTGGCCCGATTTTCATGAAACTTAGTGGAAGGGTGAAGCACGGGCCAAAGAAGAACCCATTAAATTTTGGAGTGGATTCGAATCACAGCGGTGAATACACACATTATTTTTCACTCATGGAAAAGGCCTTGATGGAGGTGTGCGCTCTCCGAGTGCCTCTCGTTAGATATGTTTTTACTCTTACACCGACAAAATCCGTCTTAATCCCATAAATGTCTTATAACATAATCGCTTTCCTACCTGATCTGTTTGTCCAGAGTGATAGTGACTGACTCATTAACAGTGCTGGGGATGATCAAAGTTACAAAACCTGAGAAAGTGTGATTGCATTCAGTGACTTACCTATGTTCGCATGTACATTTTACATTTACACAATTTATTTTACGCCTATTCTGCATGTCAAACATGGTTTCTTAATATTCAACATGATAGAAACGGTGATCAGAAATGATGACAAAGCACTGCACCTTTATAAATCTCTATGTAAATCTTCAAATGGAGAACGAGGATGAAAACTTCCACAAAAGCAAAACTAAAAATAAAACCTGAAAAAATACTGAGCTCCTTTTTTTCTCCGACCATGTTCAAATCTCAACCTCAGAAAATGTTATTTCGTTCTAGCTCTTCATATTTAAACAAAATTCTTGAGACAGATCGACTCTTCTGCCAAACGTTTTCAGACAGGTGGAGTGGAGGAGTGCAAACAAACCCGACATGAAGAACCGAAAAAGGAGCCAATTACAGACATTTAAAGGGGACATATCATGCTTCAGGTTCATACTTGTATTTTGGGTTTCTGCTAGAACATGTTTACACGCTTTAATGTTCCAAAAACACATAATTTTTCTCATACTGTGTGTCTGAATATAACTGTATTCACCCTCTGTCTGAAACGCTCCGTTTTAACGCCTGTGTCTTTAAACCCCCCTCCTGGACGAGAGAAAAATAATTTGCAAAATTAGTTCTCAAGCTGTGGGCGATATATTCTAATGAGCCTGCATGTGACATAGGAAGGGAAGACAAATCTGAATGGCTTGTTGAATCACATGTTTTCTCATCTAGACAGCCCACAACGAACTGACTGGGTTGTCTTATTTCACAGTTTGTGGGTTGGTAGGCACTCAAGATACCCAAATGTATGTTCACAAGCACTGAAAAAGTGAGTTTTTCATGATATGTCCCCTTTGAACTTAATGTTCAATTAAATATTTTCAGCAACCACGTCAGCACCTATCCAGAGTGGGATCTCACATGGCTGCAGCGGCAAAAGAGCAATATGCAGGAAATACCTAAAAAAACATGTGATTGGCTCAAGCTGGAAGATGTTTGGATGAAATCTGAGTTGCAATTTAACTCGTCCATCCTGATAAATAAGAAAACAAAGAAACAGTGGTTAACATTGTCAATCATTGATCTGGTTTTAGAAAAAAAAAAGGACTGCTAGCCACTTGCTTCTGGTTTGTTTGCATGGTCACTGCAGCTCTCATTGCCTGCACTGTGCTTTCACAAGTACATATTAATCAATAGCTCTGCCCTGGTGCAGGTTGTGGTAATAAACTGTTAATAAACACATGATCAACACCTGAAAGTAGTGATTAACGCTCGTCATTCCACAATGGACAGAGGGTTCAAGTGTCTCAGTTTAAAAAGAGGCTTCAGACAGACGAGTAACCCGACACAGGTAGTACTGTAGGTCCATCCTTTGTCACAAAGTCACGTAAATGCACTTTAGTCCTGGTTTCTTCAAATACCAACGTCGATCGAAGATCTCGGCACAAACCGTGAAGAGTACCGCTCAGTTCTGATTTCCCCTTCACTGTGTGAGAGAGCGGGGATGCTGGACGGGAGAGGGGTGCAACAGGCTGCCAAGTGCTTGGAAGTGTGACGGGAGGACAGAAGATGAGGGCGGTGAGGCAGACGGCAGGCTAAACTCCACCTGCAGCCCGTGGTGGGAGCCGGTCCCGCCGTCTGCTGCATCACAGTCAGGGCCCTCGGAATCAAAAGGTCCACTACACATGTGCAGCTGGTAAAAACAGGAGCCCGGTAGGCCATGGTCGTCGTGGCAGGACGGAGGGCTCCCGCCGGCCCACTGGGAGCTCCGGGGGGAGGGCTGGGACCGGAGCTGAACTAGAGCTGAGGGACAACAACTGCCTGAGCCAGGATCCCCGAGGTCGTCCATGGGCGGGAGAGAGAAGGGACAGCCGAACAGCTGCTGAGGACATCCGTCACCACACAAGTCTGACAGCCCCATCACCAGCTCACCATCTGGACAGATGTAGAGTTCATAGGATGACAGATCAACTAAACGTCTGTAACTCAGTCATGTGATCTTGCTTTATGTGTTCTAGAAATGTTTACATACGGTTTGTTTTCAATTAAATTAAGTTAAATCCAAAATATTTTCAGTAAACTAAAACTTCAGTACAGCTACTTCAAAAAGTATTTATTCCACTTTTATGACACCGAGATGTAAGCACTAAAATTAATATTCAATAGAAATGTTGAACTATGAAAGAATTAAACTGTAAATTATGGCATCAGTGAGTTTCTCTTTATCTATGGAAGTAATTGACAGAAACATGCATGAAAGTGGCTCTTAAATTAACAGGTATAATTCCTTGCATAAGGCTTTGAGTTGCCCTCAAATGCCATTGCCAAATGCATGTAAACAATTTATCTGCTTAATCGTTCAGCACGAGAGCAATATGTATGATATTTATTTTGTTTTGTTGATTTGCATTGTAGATTCCTTATACACTGTACTGTTTGTGTGTCAAGCTGCATTCACGCCCGATCAGGCAGTTCGGTGAAAACGCAAGTCTTCCATTTTATTATAAATGGTGGTTGATCGTTGAAAAAAAAAAAATGCAGTGGCGGAAAAGTAGAAACAGAATCCATTTTTGGAGAAACGCAACCCGACGCCACGTCACCGGCGATTCAGAGCTGTACAACCCAGCCATGAGGGACCAAAAGATGTTAATCTTCGCAGTCAATGGGCCATTAAAGTCACTCTCCCACACCGCCGCACAATCCCCCCGCGAATTGCCGCAACGCCTGATCTGGTGTGAATGCAGCCTAAGTTGTCGATATGCACTGCATCCATTAAAACTAACTATAAACTTGTTCTTAGTAAATACAAGTCATTTTTAATTGTAAACTAGGGTTACAGTTAAATCTGTGAGAACGGGCTGTATCCGTTAGACAATTAGTGGCATTTACTGAATAGCCAGAGGAGGCTTTATACAGGCCATATACAATAGCCCTGGACCTTTAGGCTCTAATTAGAGTTTGATTATCTACCACAGTTAATGATATTTGTTCCCCATCACCACATCATTCATATTCTCTCTCTGATTCTCTCTTCTTGCCTTCTTTACCTGCAGGCCCAGCCTGCGTTCTGTGGCCTGTCTGGACCGAGTTCATGGCTTTAAGAGAAAGCGGGGAGTTCGTCTGCGGCGGGGACGGCTCTCCTCCTCTGGAGCGCCATGGCAACGGGTTTGCATGCACACACATACATACAGATACAGACATGCATACATGCACGGACAAACACAACAACAACAACAACAACAGCACAGGACACACAAGAAGCGAGAAAATGGTGGGGAAAACAAAAGGAGGTGAGACATAAAAATGATTCAGAAGATAAGATAATGCAACACAAATTACAGTGCATTACTTTTCGTAGGTATAGCTACGAACGGTGTATGAGAACAGCCTGGATAATGAATATGTGATGTCAAAATAAAAGGCAAACCATGTAGTCAAAATAAGACATTCAATAGAAAAAAATGAAATCGATAGAACTGCATGTACCACACGATGGATAGCAGAAAATTATGTGATTTTGGAATATGTGGCTGACATGGTATGTAAATGGTTTACAGAAAGATGTTCAGCTCTTTCTGATTTCAGCATTATTGGAAACAAAACTAAACGTTCTAGGCACACTGTGTGGGGGATTGTTTTGATTTGATGTAGAGCACATAGTAGTGCTCTATTCACCTGTGACCAACTTCCACTTCGGATGAAACTGATTAAATGAGTAGCTTTTACTCTACAAGTGCTTGTTTTCCAAGCGGTTCTGTCTTGCTGTAAACATGAGATAGTGGGAATAATATTTCAGGGCATTATGGCTGTAACACTTGCTTCACTACTAGTTATGTCGGTCATCTACAAGAGAGCAACTGTGGCAACAGTTCCCAGAATCTGAGCGACCACATCAGGTGCTTGTTTACCTCGTTTGTCCAGATCCAGACTCAACTGGGGAGGTAATGTTGACTCCAGCTGTCCGCTGCCCATGGTGCTGTGAGACAACAAACCCGAGGAGTTGTTGCTTCCCTCCAGCTCCCCGACCTCCCCGTCCTGGTCTCCATCCTCCCTGCAACATACAACACAACCACCGTTAGCGTAAGCAGAGTTTGTATCATCAAGTTATCAAGACACAATATCAGATTAAATATACAAAGAGCAGAAGAATGACACACCCTTTGCTGCTCTCCCAATTCCATGAGGGTGAATGGAAACTTGTTTCAGTGCTCAAAGAATCAAAAAATGGCATAAAAAAAAAAATCAACATAACATTTTTTTCCAGGAACAGTGTCCCTGTTACTCTAAAGAACACACTCAGGGGTTCCCACTCTTTTCTAGAGATCATTTTCCAGGACTTTTCCAGGGCATTTTCAGTGATGATCTAGCTGGTATGACAGGAAGGGCTCACACCATACACTAATATGTTCCTCTCTGTGGAAGTCTGGTTTAAAAGACGTGCAGTCTATGGCTATATCTTATCAATGAAATCATCTCTTACGTGTTCATAATTATGCGTCAACTTTTGCAATTAAACCAAACATGCTAACCAATTTAACATTATTCAACTGTTTAAAACAAGTTGGAAAGAAAGCAACATTATATAAAGTCAACCTGCATGTATTAATTTGTTGATTTGGGGGTGCGTTTGCTGCGTTTCAACAACATAACGAAGAGCAGCCTTTGAATATGATCCTGAACATAACTTGTTTATGCCCTTTCAGATGCCAATGTTATCCGTTATGGGGAGCTCTGATAGATAGCCTAGCCTAGTAGTTCATTCTCAGCTAAAGGAAAACAGGAGAATGTTGAAATTATTTTCCAGGACAACACAAGATTTTCCAGGACATTTTACTTTTTGTCTAATTTTCCATGTGTTTTCAATGACTGGAAAATTGGTCAAACTGTTTTCCAAGTTTTCCAGGACCCGTGGGAACCTTGCCACTGTCAATAGTATGTATAGGGGCAATTTCTTCGGTAAACAGCTGTTCCACATGCTATTTTGTAATTTGGGTGAGGTCACCAGCATAGGAGCACTTACCATACAAATATAAGTATGAATTCCAGTTAAGAGGCTTTACTTCAACAGGATAGTTCGCAAAAACATTTGCAGAGAGGCTTCAGCTTAAAGTAACGCAATGGGAAAAAAATAAAACAAACCAGATTTTCAATCACAAGATGTCCAATGGATTACTCTTAGAATAGTGTTGACAAAGATATTATAACTAATGGAAATTAATAAATAAACAGCTTTAAAAAAGCTCTGGGGTTTATTGAGAGAGGTTCTCAGAATAGGATTGTTATGGATTTATTGAGAAGTTCAGATGAGAACATGCAGGAAATCTTCACTAGCTGGATGGATGGATGGATAGATATAGACCATTTCACAGTTGTAAACATGTAAACGTGTAAAATCGTGTAAATCTTGAGACACTTTTCATATAGAGCAGGTCTAGACTGTACTACTTTTAGACTGTACAGAGACCCAACAAGAGATCCTATATATGTATCCTGCACATTTAGCTTGACTAGACCATCAATCTTGTCATTATAGTTCCAGCAATACTCACATGCTCCCTGACTGCAGGCTGAACTTCTTGCGGCTGAGCCTGCTGGCCTGCTGGGTAAAGTACTCGTGACGGTCCGACTTCTTCCACATGTAGTAATACACCACACACTCCCCTACGGAGCGCGTTCGTACCTGAGGAGGAGGAGGACAAAGTTGGTTTTGCTTCGAGTGACAAAAACATGTCCCATCAAATATTCTAAAGAGTGCAGCAGGTAGATCACAAGTCAGGGAAGATTCAACTGAGCACTCACCTTATTAGCCTGAATGAGGTGGAAGTTTTTCCCGTAAACCCGATAGCCGTGCTCAAAGTTCCTACACTCCTCCTCACTCCAGGCACAAAGCTCTTCTAAAGAGAGGAGAAAGCACCGGGAGTATTTTAGCACAACACATTCATTTTAATTCATAGTTAGCATCATTTTCATTGTAAATAGTTTTTTAAAAAGTTTTTTGCTGTGGATTATCACAAAGCTGGGCTTTGAGGTCGCCACTCAAGGTCCGGTTCAGACTAGATCGAGCTGGGATGTGGCAAAAGGTAAGTGTGATCGGGGCTCTCCAGCCTAACAGTGGGTTGGTTTTTTCACATCAATCCAAACTACAGCAAAGGTCTTAGATTTAAACTGAAGCCTCAATGCTGAATGAGAGGTCAGGAGGTCATGAGGTGAACTCTTTCTCCTCTGCAGTGTTGGAGTCAGCAGCTGGTGTTGCATTGACAGGGTGTCAGATACAGTCATACTTTGCAGTATCCTCCAGCGGAAATGCTTTCGTAGGCCTCATATGTGGGTTTTCACACGTGGGATCGATGTGTTCTGCAGTTATGCTTGACTTCAGGCTCCCAAATGAGTCTACATTCTGCTCTCTTAGTCAGTGCCCCCACATTTCTAATTTCCTTGTGAAGGATGTGATTCCACAAGCTGTGGAAGGTGCGTGTTGGTGGCCTGCAACTGCAAATTTAGTTAATTGAGTTTCTGAAACCTGTCATTTCACGAGGAAGTTGTTATCTTTGAAACTACTGAGCAATTTCATTCCCTTCTTTTCAAAGGAGATTATGATCTCACCCGACAGTTTGTCATTGCTCAACTCAGGACTCAGACGGGACACGACTTGGATGCAAATGCCTCTCTTTATATCATACTGTATGTTCACTGACTGCACTTTGGGAGAAATGCAATTGATGAGCATTTGGGAGTCCCACTAATTTCCTAGCTATTGCCTAAGCGCCGTATGTGCTGATCCCCACACAGTCCTCCAATTTCAGATCAGCCTCTTTCTTTCAAAGAAGTGAAAGAAATCAAAACAAGAAATCAACAAATCTGACAATGATATCACAAAACAGCCTTTGTTCCTGTCAGTTACTTTATCCATCTGCAGAGCAAAATGTCAGTTTCTGATCTTGTGATAAGATGCTCCTTGCTATTTTTTGCATAAAATGCACAATATGTGTAATGTGTTTGATAGGGATAGGGATAGCTTTCATCTTATCAATAGCTGCAGATTTTGGTTACGGTTTATCCTTCCTCATGGAGTCAAGTAGTCAAGTTACTCTAAATAATGTTGTGAAATATACTACTACACTGACAAAAATAATGTAATCACATAAAACGATATTATTATTAGTTACATATTTTATCAGTCATCATCACGGTCATTGAGTGGATTATAAATAAGTAGAATAGCAAGAACTGTAGGACAACAGGAAGGTTCTTACCACTGACTACTTTCACATTGAAGCGTAATCGTCTCAGTGCCTCTTCTACATTGAAATTGCATTTCACCAGTTCATACAGTGCCTGAGAATCAAGAGAAAAGGACGAGGATGAGCCAAAATACAGAAGAACTCATGTTCATGCACTCAAATTGACCACTAACAAAGACGAAAAGTTTCTTCAAGTCTCGAGACAATTGGGACACGTTTTGTGACAAAAGCGGTTGAACAGTGTTAAATCAGCAAGTACACGACTTCAGATAGTGGGCAGTACATACATGTAACTACAGTCAGCAGCACAGATGGAATACACTACTTGACTTTTGAGATTCAATTTAAAGTTATATACCTGTTGGTTGTCTCGGACAGTGTGTCCTTGCGTTTGTGTGCATGCTGCCCCCCCCTGGCCATATGGTGTCTGTGCATTCAGCAGGAACTCTTCCACTTCCTGCACCGGCAGAACACCTGGCCTCCACAGCAACTGGTCCTCATCGCTGCAGGCTAGAGGACCAAAGAAAAGCAGAGAGGATGAGAGGAAATGCAGTGGAAGCAGCAGAGAAAGAAGATGAGGTGTTGGGAAGGGGAGGAGGAAGAGAAAACTGATTGACAGACAGAAAAAGAGACGGGATGGCGGTGTCTTCTTTGATACCTCCAGTGGGAGCGGACTCCAACAACTTAAAACATTTCCAGTTGCTTACCTCTCTCCTGGAAGGTATCTGAACTGAGTGGAGGGATTTTAGCCTGGTACATGGAGCCAACCATGATCTCCTGAGAATGAAAACAAAGACAGTCTGTCATAGCTCTGAAATGGGACATATATGCTAATAAAGGCTGAAATTTTGTTGAGGTCTGTGCTGTGTGGTAGGTCGTGATGGGCAATAAGTGGGATAAGTAGCTCATACAACCCCACTTCAAAACAGCCAAACTACTGTATCCCTTTAAACTGAATCCCAGTCAACTTGTGTATGTTTGAAAAAGGCCCACTGATCATGAGATGTGTGTCGGAGCCATCGGTGGTCTACCTTGTGCTCTTCATTGGAGGGAATAGAGGCATCGTCAGAGTCCTCATCTGATGAGCTGACTAACGTGTCTTTGTCTCGACCTGAAAGACAAAACATTGCAGAGGAGGACCAGGCGATCATTTCAAAGGCTGTACGAGTACTGCATGTCAAACATTTTGTCAAACCTGTTGGTGCCATCTTAAAGTCAACTTTCTACTGACAAATCACAGTAACTAAACTTTAGATTTGTTCTATGTTTTCAGTTTATTATTAACCATTATTCAACAAGTAAGTCCTATTGAGATAAAAATATCTCATGTAAAACCCACCCAAGACAGCAGTGGGTAGCACTGAAAGTTATAGAGAGACAGTGTGGACATAATAAAAAATAAAAATGTAATATATCTAACACAGTATGAAATACAATGCAGGATAAAGCAATGGCCAGAAAAGATGAAAAGATAAAAGAGGAACAAGGCACCTCCTCTCTTTTAGTGCTCAGTTAATCTCTCCTGGAAACATAAAGGAGACAAGCACAGCGTACCTGCCATATATATTGTTTTCATGATATTTTGTGGGCTCAGCACCAATACTGCCACTAATACATTTAAACTCCTTCAGTTCAGAACTGTTTGAGTATCTTTGACATCATTCAGTCATATAGAGAGAGACAAGTGAAGCAGTGCATGCTGCCATACCAGGAAGTTCCCCAAATTATACAGCAATAAACTAATCAAAGCTTTCATGTAATTTCCTGACATCATAAAGTCTGGCATGTCATGTTTTTGAAATGTAGCTGTAAGTAACATGCTGCAGTCTCAGCAAAGTTCTGATTTTAGATTGAATGATGAGAAAATATTCCACCCAAAACTAAAGGCTCCATGTTCCTTTCTTTCAGTACAACTATACAGTTTCATCAGAAAAAGGCCCTGAGTGTGCATATGAGTCTAAAGCTGTTCCGTTTGAATTGAATTTATGACGCTAACCCTCCATTTTCTTACTTTTATATTATGCTTTTGTGCTTTTTCCCTTTCCTTTAGTGTGTTATATTGTTTTTTTGTGCATGTAAAACATCTGCAAAGTAACAAAGCCCAAAGTCCACCCCAAAGGGAGTTACTCTCCCCCAGAGAAACACTGCTCCTGAACTGCCTGAAAGGCCTTGATTTAAGTCCTGCCTTCCCCCCCGTAACGCAGTGATGTCACCAAGTAACACATTTGCATAATACCTGCCTAGCGGCTAGTTTCGCACGCCCTTAAACAAAGCTAATTAGAGCGGAGCTGGAGCGGAGTCCGAAGAGTTTGGTTCGGTTGACCAATCAGAGCAGACTGGACTTTTCAGGGGGTGCAGCAGCACAGCCGGTATGAGAAAAATAAAGTGTTTTTTTTTAACATTAAAGCATGTAAACATGTTCTAGTAGAAACCCCAAATACAAGTATGAACCTGGAAATGATAATAGGTCATGATGATAATAGGTCCTCTTTAAAAAGTCATATGGTCATGTGTAAATGTGCATCTATGTGTGCGTTACCTTGGAGGCGGCGGAGCAGGTCTGAGGTGTTTGAGGTGACTGAGGGGGTGAGATCATCAGCTGATGATTCTTCTTCCTCCTCCCCAGGAAAGAGATCTTCAGTCATATGATCCTGTACAACACAAATGAAGAACATCAGAACAGCAAAGAACACAATAACAAAGAATATACTAATAATATTTCAGAAATTAACAGTTGTCTGGCATTCTTGCCGTTGTATCTCACCTTGTCCAGTGTCATGTCTGGCAGGCTGGCAGCCATGTGACAGGTCTCCTTCTCTGGATCTGACACGGTGTAGCCGTACAGAGCCAGCAGCTCCTCCAAAGGAAGCTCACCGGCCTACAAACAGAGAGGTGCAGAGGGAGACAGCGGATGCAGATGTAATAATAAACAGCTGTGTGTTTTATATTATTTCCCGAGCTTGGTTTTCAGAGGAAGTTCGTTCTGATCCATGCAACCCGGGAAGAGGACTAACAGTTTCAACTGTCTTAAGGGTGCAGTGTGTAGGATGGCAGCATCTAGCTTTGAGGTTGCAGAATGCAACCAACTGAAACTTCTCTCGTATGCCAAGCCTGTCGGAGAACTATATACTATAAACTATATACTATAAACGGCTCATTCTAAGGTAACAAAAACACAATGATTCTTATTTTTAGGTGATTATACACTAAGGAAAACATACTTATTAATATTATATTCCATTTCTGCCAATAGATCCCACTAAATGTTACACACTGTTCCTTTAAATGTAAGGCCGCAACTAACGATTATTTTCATTTTCGATTAATCTGCAGAATATTTTCTAGATTAATTGATTAATCGTTTGGTATAAAATGTCAGAAAAAAAAGTGAAAAATGTCCATCTCAGTTTCTCAAAGTCCAAGGTGATGTCTTTAAAGGCGCTTTCACAAACCAACATTCGGTCCGCTTCAATTGAACTCTGGTGCGGTTCGTTTGGGCGGTTGTGAACGCAGTAACCGTACTCTGATGCAGATCAAAACAACCGTTTCCAAGTGAACCACAACGCAGGCTGCCTTTGCGGGCATTTGTTGAGATGCACACAGGTAAACGACAGGTTAGCATGAGTTGGAGAAGACTGGCCTGGACTTCTGCAGAAGTCCTGTGTATGCTTGGCATCTGGGCCAAAGAGAACATACAGAATATGATAAATAAAGTCCACAAAAATAGTGGCGTTTAAAAAGTTATAAACTGGAGGAAAAGGGATTTTGCTCACAGTAGATCAGTGCCGAGTCAAAGTGAAAAAACTTTGACAGCATCAAAGTCCGCGATGCCCTGCATAGAAGTGGCAGTTCTCGAGATGAAAAAGATAAATTCGCTCCATACATGCCCCTAAGCAAGTTATTTTAGCTTTGATTTGTGCACTGTGAAACTGAACCAGACTAAAAGAAAAACCAAAATGAACCAAAAGTATCAATTTAACTCTGATTCGGACAAGCCAAACGGACGATGTGCTTGTGAAAGCGGCCTAAATGACTTCTTTTTTCAGTCCAAAGCCCAAAGATATTCAGTTTAATATGATATAAAACCAAAGAAAAGCAGACAATCTCCATATTTGAGAGGCTGAAAACAGCATTTTCTGCCATTTTCGCATGAAAAATTACATTAACGATTAATCGATTATCAAAATAGTTGGCAATTATTTTTCAGTCAATCGACGAATCGTTGCAGCTCTACTTAAATGTGCTATTAAGGCCAAGTTTGCCGAGATGAAAAGGATGTTATCTTTCTTTGCTTTGCATTTTGTGGTAATGGGCATAGGAAGGTGTGTAAAGCAAATCTATGATCTGTATCCGTTAACTGCTGCTGCTGCTGATTAGACCATGTTTTGTTTGCACACTAATCTGCCTAAGTGTTAAATGACAGAAGAGAAAGACAGTGACACTATGTGGAGCTCTCTTTGTGTATGTAAGTGCAGCTCCTGTCAACAGGTGTTACTGTGTGCTTTCTAACTGTTACGGACTAGATGCACTGCCAGCTAGTTTTAGAATATAGCGCAACTTTAGTCCGAGGCTTTTCTGTCTGCAATTTCCATAAAAAAGTTGCGTGAAAACAATACAATGTAATTTCAATCAAAGCAGACATTTCCAATAGTAAGAATAAGAATAATGTGACAATTGTCAGCAGCTATTAGGTTCCTATAAAAATATGTGTCTTTCATACAGCAACTAAATTTAATGTATACTGACATGGGCTGAACTTGACCGTACAGTGTGGGACTGCGCTGCCATCTTCATGGGGCGAAACTTCTCCTCCTGCTCCTCTAAGGCCTCTTCAGACTTCTGCTTCTCCTGCTGAGGGCCTTCATCACTGTACGTCATCCACTCTCCACTAGGCCACAACCTCCACACTCCTCTTCAGGGGTTCTTCACCCACCTGCAGACACAATACGGACATTCAACGTCACGTAAAACAGCATGGGGAATGCATTGCAACATGGCAGCACATTCCTCTGTGCATCCGTGGCGGCGCATGTACACACAAACAGCATGAGGGATCAAATAGTGGCTGATCCTGGCTCATCCCATTACAAGTCAGCTGACTCTTAACTTTTAAACCACCCTTTTTAAAGAGGACCTATTATGCTCATTTTCAGGTGCATACTTGCATTTTGGGTTTCTACTAGAACATGTTTACATGCTTTAATGTTCAAAAAACACGTTATTTATCTCATACTGGCTGTACTGCAGCAACTCTTTCATCCTGTCTGAAACGCTCTGTTTGAGCTCCTGTCCCCCCCCACCTGAAAAGCCCAGTCTGCTCTGATTGGTCCGCTGGCCCACTGGGTTGTGGTTGGTTAACTGAACCAAACTCTTCGGACTCCGCTCCAGCTCCGCTCTAACTAGCTTTGTTTGAGGGCGTGCCAAAATAGCTGCTTGGTAGGTATTAGTTAAATATGTTACTTGGTGACATCACCACGTTACAGAAGAAAAGGCGAGACTTCAAGCGAGGCGTTTCAGGAAGTTCAGGTTTCTGTGGGGGAGAGTATCTCCCTTTGGCGTGGACTTTGGGCTTTGTAACTTTGCAGACTTTTTACATGCACAAAAAAACTATATAACACACTAAAGGAAAAGGAAAAAGCACAATAGGTCCTCTTTAAACTTATGAGACCTGCTGTAGGGATACAAATGTCATTGAAAGAATCATATTATGCAATCGATGTGCGGCACTCAATTGTAAATTTAATATTTCTAATAGGGCTGTCAAAGTTAACGCAATAACATGTTAACCTTAATTATTTCTTAACGCCACTAATTTCTTTAATGCATTGACGCAATTTGCGATTTTTAATTGACCTCTTAAAAATCTTATGGGCCGCTGTCGGGCCCTGGTCGCTATTCAATCTTTCAGAGCTTGTAGCGAACTTAGTTTTAAAGCTAGAGTGAAGATACATCATATGAAACTAGAAAACCTAGCCTGTCACGAAGGAGGCTAAATAACACTCCAAACATACGCTAAATTTTAGCGGGGAAAAAACTGTCATGGCCGAAGGGGTCCCTTGACCTCTGACCTCAAGATATGTGAATGAAAATGGGTTCTATGGGTAACCACGAGTCTCCCCTTTACAGACATGCCCACTTTATGATAATCACATGCAGTTTGGGGCAAGACATAGTCAAGTCAGCACACTGACAGCTGTTGTTGCCTGTTGGGCTTGAGTTTGCCATGTTATGATTTGAGCATATTTTTTTTATGCTAAATGCAGTACCTGTGAGGGTTTCTGGACAATTTTTGTCACTGTTTTGTGTTGTTAACTGATTTCCAATAATAAATATATACATACATTTGCATAAAGCAAGCATATTTGACCACTCCGACGTTGATAAGAGTATTAAATACTTGACAAATCTCCCTTTAAAGATACATTTTGAACAGATAAAGGCATTTGTTGTGATATAATGCAATATAGCATGTAAAATCAAAACATAACAGCTAATACTTTCTTTATATGGGGCTGACAGCACATTTGGTGTCAACATGATTTCCAATAAAGGCTGAAAGAATGAAGTCAGAGTGGGACACATGTCTTTGATGAAGACATGCAAGTTGAGGCCACATAATAGTTTAACACAGAAGTGAGAAACTTCGGGTGGTAGGCTATGTATGTTACAGGACAGCCTGAACCATCCCACCCCTAGTTCACATTGAGTGCCCCCCCTCATTGAATTAGAATACACTTCTAAAGACACATTCCTGTGTGAATAAGTTGTAAAAGTCCAGTGAAACCCTGAGTATCGCCTCTCCCAGCCCACCGGGTGCTGTGTGTCTGACCAGGGGCGCTTTCCTGTGACTTGGTGCTGAACGTCTCTTCCTCTCTCTCTCTCCCCGGCTCACCAACCAGCACAAGAAGGAAATAAACTACTTCTCAATATTTCCGAAAGAGACGGTCGGAGTTCACCGCCGCCAAGTCGCGACATCTCTTGCAACTTTTTCACTCCAATCCACTTCGGCGCACCTGAAATAGTTCAGCACCACCGTGTTACCCCCGCACGGGCTCCCTATTGTTTTCTACGGGTTTTACTATGAAGGCGGAGGGAATGGCTCTTTAAAAGCTAAGAACGCGGAGAGAGAGAGGCGATACGCTGGAGAGGTTCTCCATTTCTCTCCCCTCGCTCCCCCGGTTATAAAAAACGCCCTCGTTTCGCTCTTTCCCCCTCGCGTTCACCGGCCGGTGAGACCGTCGACACTCGTGCGTACCGTTCGGCGCGACACGCGTCTTAAATTCGGTCCGCTTTTCTATCATTTGAGGCATTTACATTCCTCGTTTTCGCTCACTTACCTCCGCCATTCCGTTTCTGCGCAAGCTGCCTATTGCCCGGATGTTGTAGGTCTGCTCCCTCTGTACAGCTCCGTTTATTGCCGCAACAGCGACCGTGTGCTACAGTTAGTTAAGTGCACACTCCAGTATTGACTATTTCCAAGTAATTCTGCTATTTTTGTCTCGTTTTGACAGCTGGCATTTGAGAATTCCCCATTAGGTTTTTTAAAATATCCCTCCCACTTTCGGTATCAGTTCATGAATTTCCGCTCTTAGTGCAATGTTTTTAATTTTTTTTTTTTTTTTTTTTAAAACAAACTTCAATACAACATAAAACTCTTAATATATGATGGCCATTATTCCATGTATTTTATAGGCTATAAATATTGACCCAAGTGTCTCCCCTTTGCATGTTTAAACAACAGGTTGGCACTGAATGTTGAATTTAAATGTCATTTCTGTCCATATGGTTCCCATATGGTGACCATAGGCTCGTGGTGAATAGTGAATGAGGGAGGGGACATGACATGTCAAAGCAGATAAAGATATAAGGGCTCTTTCCTCAGCCAATGACTGCTTAAGAGATAGGAGAGGCAGAGTTAATGTATATGTTGACCACACGTGACATTATTCAGCCACAACAAACAAAATAGGCTAGATCATATGATGATGATTCAGTTAATCTGTCCCATATGTACAGTATACTGTAGGCTACAACTCAGTTTTGATATCAAAGTCACATAAAGAAAAAAACACAATGTGAAAAAAGCACAAATAATACAAAATAAAAAAAAATTAAACTCTTTTTATTTTAGAAGATTGCTTGTTAAACACCCAAAGTCTTTCAATGATATAAATGATAGCATTTCTTAGAGGTGACCCACTGTAATTTTGTTTTACTGTATAATTAGGGCTGTCAATCGATTAAAATATTTAATCGCGATTAATCGCAAATTAATCGTACATTTTTTTATCTATCAAAATGGCTTGCTTTATGCAAAAAATATGCTCAAAAAAATTATATTATATTATATTATATTGTGGTATTTTACATTATAATATATTATATTTTATATTTAGGTTTGTCAATTGATTACAATTTTGAATCGTGATTAATCACATTATTGTCCATAGTTAATCGCGATTAATTGCAAATTAATCACAAATTAATTGCACATTTTTTTATCTGTTGAAAATAAAGAGAGATTTGTCAAGTATTTAATACTATTATCAACATGGCTTGCTTTATGCAAATGTATGTATACAGTATATATTTATTATTGGAAATCAATTAATAACACAAATTGTCAAATATTGTCCAGAAACCCTCACAGGTACTGTATTTAGTATAAAAATATGCTCAAATCATAACATGGCAAACTGCAGCCCAACAGGCAACAACAGCTGTCAGTGTGTCAGTGTTCTGACTTGACTATGACTTGCCCCAAACTGCATGTGATTATCATAAAGTGGGCATGTCTGTAAAGGGGAGACTCGTGAGTACCCATAGAACCCATTTTCATTCACATATCTTGAGGTCAGAGGTCAAGGGACCCCTTTGAAAATGGTCGTGCCAGTTTTTCCTCGCAAAAATTTAGCATAAGTTTGGAATGTTATTTGGCGTCCTTTGCGACAAGCTAGCATGACTTGGAATGACCAATGGATTTCTTAGGTTTTTTTAGTTTCATATGATAGCAGTATCTAGCTAGTTGACATCGCTAGTTGCGTGATGCATTAAAGAAATTAGTGGCGTTAAAACAAATTTTCGTAACGCGTTAACTTTAGCCCTAGGGTATAATAAACTGCAAGTATGGATTTTCATTTCTGGAGTTTCTTCTTCCTTATGATCACTTGCCAAAGTTAACTTATACATGTATAAAGTTTACTGATTTGTTTACTTACTGACTCAATTTTTTTTTTTTTAAATCAAAGACGTAGAGAAGCCAAGAAAAGTCATCACTACATCTGGATCTGATTAGAATCAGAAATACTTTATTGATCCCCGGGGGGAAATTGGGATCTTTTGGAGATACAGTAGTTTTTGTTCCCATAAAGATCATAGCTACAGGCCTTCGCACTCCCCTTTCCCAGATATAAAATGTGTTGAAATATTCATGTAGATGTACTTCTACTTCAACTTGATGTTACTGAATTTTAAGTGTGTGCCTGGACATTTAAATAAATGAATAGTGCTTCACTAAAGAAGTTCAAATACATAAATTAAACAAGGACTTTGCTCTTAAAAAGATAACGTCACATCATTTTCAAAACACCCACCCATGTTTCATTCGGAGGATGTCTTTTTTTGTGTGTATGTATATTCTTGTGTTTAATGTAGCCTATTCAAGTGTTTATTTATTTTATTTTACCTATTACAGTATTTGACAGGGACAATACATGTAGGCATTGTTACATTTAAATAAAGTGCAACCGATGTAATGTGTAGGACTTCTGGCCGTAGCTAATTTGCAGACCTTGGTTAGGCTACAATAAAATACATAATACAACATCATACATTACAATGAATTTACATACTGTATGTATATTCCCTATCACACTTAAAACAGCTCAAAAATGGGTTTAGTCTAGAATAGTAAAGCAAATCAGACCAGTTGTAACTCAGTGCTTTCCAACTTTCCAGCTGTTGACGTCACCTCAGTCGCTATGTGTCAAAAGGTAGCCTCTTGTAGAGAAAAGAACTGGGTTTGTGCTCAACAAAAGACTAAAGCACACAGAGAAAACAGAACAAAGCACATTTGTTATAGTGTGACTGCATGCTCTGGGTTTGGTCTCCTTTTAGTATGTAGACATTTCGTATGAGTGAATGTCATGACAAGGTTTGTACCATCTAAGAATATTTTTTGGGGTGTGTATGTGTGTGTGGGCTGGTAATGGGTCAATTTAGAGGCGAGTTGTTCTGCTTTCATTCTTCGGTACAATGGCTGTTTAATAAAGAGTTGTAGCCGGTTAGTTGGTTTGGCCATTTAGAGTATTGCACAATAAGGATTTCAACACTAAAGGATAAACAGGATATACTGTAGAGAACAATAGACGTAAACCTACTGGAAATCAATTCAGAGCCACACAATTGTCACGGTTTGTAGCCGACAGGATAACAAAATGTTGCTGACCTGTGTAGACATGGCGAGGCAAACATGGACTTTTTAGATAACAAAAACTGTCACCTACAGCACATACAAACACATGCACCACATATCTGCTTCTTTAAAGGGGATCTATTATGCTTTTTCCCTTTCCTTTAGTGTGTTATATAGTTTTTTGTGTTACTCTCCCCTCAGAAACACTGCTCCTGAACTGCCTGAAACGCCTCGCTTGAAGTCCCGCCTTTCTTCCGTAACGTGGTGATGTCATCAAGTAACACATTTGCACAATACCTGCCTAGTGGCTAGTTTCCCTCAAACAAAGCTAGTTAGAGCGGAGCTGGAGCGGAGTCCAAAGAGTTTGGTGTGGTTGACAAAAGAGGTGCTGCAGCACAGCTGGTATGAGAAAAGTAAAGCGTTTTTTTAAAGCATGTGAACATCTTCTAGTAGAAACACAAAATACAAGTATGCAGCTGAAAATATATCATAATACGTCCTCTTTAATTAATCTGCATCTGAGAACATGAGAGAGGTTTGGGTGAATCAAGACAGTATGTGAGGTGTTCATCAACAGGCAGCTCCTCCTCTCCTCCCTTTAATGAGCCTCAGTGAAAGGGTTCTAGTGGGTTATAAAAGGAGGTACACTTCGTTGTGTCCCCTGTTTCTTCAGGGTCTTTATCTCCGTGTGTGTTTTGTGTGAATAAGAAAAGCTGTTCACAAAAAGAGCAACTGGATGTTTTTGTAAGGCTTTGTGGGTGGTATGTACTCTGAGTTTTGAGTTTTACTTTTACAGCCCAGAAATGTGGTGTCATTTTGTTTTGCTTCCCAGTATACCTGCCATTACAAAACTGGACTGTACAAGCAAAGAAGACAAGAGGCTTGGACGGAGGGGTTGACAATTTTCCAAGAGAGGTAGAAATAAATTACACTCACTATTCTTTATTTTTTAAACAATCGCTTTATGTATGGAAAAATGAGGTAGCAATACTGACATTTTGAGAAAATTATACATGAGCTATGGTCAAATGTACTTAAAAATTTGAATATACTTAAAGGGACAGTGCAGCCCATTCTCATCCCCAAGGCGTCAAATTCCAACGCTTTGTAACAGCTGTAAGCGTTCGATACCGCCGCACAAGGCACCCTTTCGCAGCGGTATGAGACGCACCGGGCCTTCCATTAACTACAATGTAAACTCATCCGCGGCAACAGTAAATGGACAGGGAATAAAGTGCTGTGGTGAGGTAGTTTAAATAGCGAAAGAGACACACAGAGCGGGCGGGAGGGGAGGGGAGGTGGATGGGTCGAACAAACACAAGGCTTTCATCCAGGAGACCGCTGTTCGTGTCCCGTGTGTTAAGTTTCACTTTCACTTTACAATCAGCTAATTGTTCGTGTCCCATTTTCACTGTACAAATGTAGCAATTTTAAGCCCAACCATGTTGTTTTTTCCTAAACCTAACTAAATGGTTTTGTTGCCTAATCCTAAGCAAGAGTTTTTGTTTAATTCACAACATTAAACATGTGTTTACTGTGACCGAAAAGTGATGCCGGGGGTCTGACAAAGCGTCAGTAGGAGACAAGGTGGGAGGAGAATGTGTTGCCCTTTCCAAGACGAGAGCCGCCGAGTGCAAAACCATGGTAACACAGTTTGCCTCGCTTAGAGGCCATCCTTACCGTGATAACACTACTTTAGGAGCAATGCAAGTCAGACGGCGGCTGGCGGTACCACGGTTTTGCATTAAAGGGACAGTGTGAAGGATTAACGTTACCGCAGTTTCACAAGCGTGTCGAAGAACTACGGTGGCCTTCAGGTAACGTAAAAACGTGAAAGGCTCTCTCTAGAGCCAGTGTTTGGTTTGTCCGTTCTGGGCTACTGTAGAAACATGGCGGAGCAACATGGTAGACTCCGTGAAGAGGACCGGCTCCATATGTAGATATGAAGGGCTCATTCTAAGCTAACGAAAACACAACGATTCTTGGTTTCGGTTGATTATACACTAATGAAAACATAGTTATGAATATTATATTACATTTCTGATAATAGATCCCCCAAAATGTTACACACTGTTCCTTTGAAAAAGTGTAGGGAAAAAAATAGTTTGATAAAACAATCCCAACTCAAGGTCCACTTTCTAGTTTTTTTTTCCAAAGCCTCCAGCCATGTCACATGGTTTTTATCAGTGGATTAAGCAGAAATTCATTCTTGACCTTGGAGATAAAAGTTTGACAAAATAATACCAACTGAAAGTCCACTCACTTTTGCTTCAGCCATTTCACAACACAGATGAGAAGTGCTAAGTTCTATGGATGAAATCATAACTTCTGAGATTTGAAAAATCAAGCACCACTGATGAATACTGCGTGCTATGGTTGAGAGCTCCAGAGAAAGCAAGTAAGTGAACCTTGAGTCGGGATCTTTGTTTGTGAATGTACTATTATCAAGGTCAAAAATTAACTTTAATGCTCAGCAAAAAATAAAAATTGGAAAAAAGTTTGGTTTAAACATTTTTGATAAGAAGTACTGTGTAAATACTAGATAAATAACCTATGGGTATACCCATAGGTTATTTATCTAGTATTTACACAGTACTTCTTATCAAAAATGTTAATGTGTAGGATAAAGGGGGTATTGAGGAATCTATAATGCTGTATGATGTAAAATGAGGAACTTACTAAAGATACCAGGGTACTGGTGAAGATTGGGAAGAAAGCTTATGCAAATACAGTTGCCCCAACACACAGCATGTATATCAGTATTTGTGTGCATGTGGAGGGGGTCTGTGGTTGTGTATTGGTCCTGGCATCATACAGCAGTGTAGCATCTGTTGGTTAGACCTTAAGTGAAGTAAGAGGTCTGATTGTGAAGCTCTTCAGACACACAGTCCTTGAGTATGTGAAATGATAGATCAGTAAGGAGAAGGCATAGACTTAGTGGAAACCATTAAAGGCTGCTCAGGAGACTGGATGACACAAACATGGTGAGTTTATTCAAGCACCTTTAAAGGAACAGTATGTAGGATCTGGTGGTATCTAGCAGTGAGGTTGCAGATTGCAACTTCTCCTATGTGCCAAGAGTGTAGGATTTCTACAGTGACCGATGAGAAAATGCGAATGGCCCTACGAGGGAAGTGAGTGGTGAAGCAAGAGAGAGAGAGAGAGAGAGCGGTGGCGACGGGAGCAAGTAACGTTATCGACTCCAGCCCAAGCAGGAAAAGTTAACACAGTGTTTGGTTTGTCTGTTCTGGTCTACTGTAGAAACATTGTGGAGCAACATGGCGGACTCCATGAAGAGGACCCGCTCCATATGTAGATATAAACGACTCATTCTAAGGAAACGAAAACACAACAATTCTTATTATCAGGTGATTATACACTAAAGAAAACATACTTATTAATATTATATTCCATTTCTACCAATAGATCCCCTCTAAGTGTTATACACTGGTCATTTAAGTGAAAGCTTTGCATGCTTTTCTACCGTTTTAATATAGATATAGTGCTTTGTCTTCTTCCAGAAGAAATCTTGATTTCATGTGACTGTGCACTATGGACATGTTCTGGATGTGGAGATAATAGAGACCACTTTGCAGTGCATCATGGGGAACTGGGCATTGAATCATGACCTGCTGTGGCAGGGAGCACTGTACCTGTACTCCCAGTGATGAAAGGCAGATGTGAAACAGAGATTATAGTGGCTGATGGTATTTCTTTTTCTCTCTCTCTGTTTGTGTCATATTTACTGTGAAGTGTACTGTATGTTCTGTGGTATGGTCTATTAGACTGTTATCATAAAGTGCTATGTGAGAACCCGTAACACATTCCACCATGGTTGTCTTCATTATTCAGCCTGTGGTTTAGTTACATTCCTGTGCTTCATGGACTCTCTTTGCTTAAGATAGAGCAGAAAGTCAGAGGAATGCAGACACACCGAAGACAATGCAACCGAGTCCTGTAAACATTCATTAGAGCCTGCAGAGGTTCACAATGTTCTTTTCTCTTACGCTTTAACAAGCAGGCTTTTTATTTGCTTATCACCCCTCTTCATTCTGCAGTCATTTCTAAGAGGATGGAGAATTGTGGACTGTGGCAGATCCAGGAGCAGGTTCGGCCTGAGAGCTTTGCTAACCTGCGACTCCGAGATGCTGCCGGGTAGCAGTCAGCTGACCGGCCTCAGCCCACATCGGGTTCCAGAACAAACCCAGCACTCTGCTGTGAGATATGGGTGTTTGTGTGGGATGATGGTGGTGATGCATAGGGCATTAGGGTGGCTAGATGAGAATGGTAATCACTCTCCCTGTATGCAAATAAGAGAAAAACAAGACTCGGTCAAAACCGAGTATATGTCTGGACCGTGTATGGTCAGTCTGTGAATTTGTGGCTAAACTGTTATACCAGTAGTCAGTGGTCATGTCTAAATGTTAAATCCAATGTACATGTTTGACTTGGTCCGGCAAGGACGCTAGGGGCCACTCAACTGGCTGTCAACTGGCTGCTTGCTGTTTCAAACAGGAAACAACATGGCGGCCTGATCGTAAACTTTCTGTTATTCCGTCTAAACAATCCACCAAAATCTACTTCTGAAAACATTTTAAGCGAGAAATAGGCTATGTCACTGCTCAATCTCATTTTATTTTAGAACTAGATCGCCTAGTTTGACAGCTTGGTCCAAGTTTCGTGAGCCGGAGACGACGCGCTGGACGGGCTCAGTTGCATAAAGGACCGTTCCCCGCCTTTTCATTTTGAAAGAGCAACGGCCAATGAGGAAACTCCAACACTCGGCTGACCAATCGAGCAACTTCAACACAGTCAGTCAGTCAGTCATTGACAGACTTTTGCGTTTGTAGGGCTGGCCCTCTGCGGTCCAGCCAAAAATGCTGTGCAGGAATGAGTCCTAAAAGCCGGAAATTAGTTAGCATTTGAGCACTTCCGGTTCCTTCATCTCGAAGTCAATGGGTTGTTTGAATGGGTTTTTAGTTATGCCTGAAATAAGGTCTGTAGTTAACACAAATTGAAGAGATTTTAACGTTTTGTTCTACAATATAATATACACCAGTACATATCCCACTCGGGAATTTTGAAGCTTTAATATGTCTTAAAAAAGGTGGTTGCTAACAAGTGGCTAAATGAGACTACAAAACGTCATCACGCTGACTCGTCCGCCTTTACATCCTCGTTGTTTATACTCGCGCTCATGCGACCGTGGTGTAGTTGGTTTATAGCCTAACGTTAGCTTTTTACTTCTGGCGATTGCATTCGCACTTCAAAAATCATAAAAATGGTGTTCATTTATGAAGATTATCTTATGGAATAAAACCTGTAAGTATCATAAACGTTTGTCTGCCACAGAGTTTATTTTTTGCAATAATCCAAAACACAATGGAAAAATCCCATTGGCGTTTTGTCGAGGGAACCAGGACGGTGCTAACTTCCTGGTAGGCCTACAAAAATACGTCATCCCTGCACCACCCTATTGTTGCCAGTCACAATGCAGAGTTTCTAAAGAACCTCCATGCTCACTGTGAACCAGCTGGACCAAGAGTTGACCTTTTCCCGGATCCATCCATGTCTGATTTCCAGATTGTCTATGAGTCACCACAGCAACCACTGAGCTGTCACAAGAGCCTGCCACAAAATGTCATCCATATGTCACGAAAAAATGTGCTACCACGAGACGCCGTACGTGTCACCATGTGACACTTTATGTCACTGCTTATGACTAAAGTATGTTTTCAACCATAAGAAATGTTTAATGGACTTGGATGGGATGTTGAATATAGTTCTGTGCTGTTATAACAGCCACACAAATACCTCTCTGTTGTAACCAGGCCACGGACGAATTGGGGAAAACAGGTTATGGGTTATGTCATGTTATTAAGTTATTAAATGCTGCTTTAATTACTCTGCTCTACTTCAACATTGATAGACATTGTCAATATGGTCTTGACAATCTTTGAGAAGAGAAGGAGAAATACTGAGCCATTTCACCCTTTTTGTTTCAATCAAAGATGAAGGAACATCTAATGTATTTCCTTATGTGACCAACTAATTGGAACAGAATGGAGTTATTTCCTCATTCCTCAAGTTACTTCTTGGTAATGACGGTGCATTTTCAGCGCTTGGCTGGTCAACACATCACACTTTCTTTTTCGTTTTGTCACAGAGCACATGGTCATCATCATATCAGCAGACTGACACAAACCACCACAGCTCACACATGATGACATACATGACATATGTTTGTTTTTTTCTATTGGCACAGTTGTTTATTGTGTTCAAAATTTACAATTAAAATATACTCGCACAAATACTTGCTATAAGGTTAGGCAATCAAAATACACCCAGCAATAAAGTGCTGGTGATCCATTTAGACCAATCATCCTGCAGTCAGTCAGCATGTATGCATCCAATGTCATACTGTAGCACATGCTCATTTCAACACAAATATGCATCTGCATCTATTTACAGTTTCTGGATCAGAGGCTGTAACTAAAACAAACATCCACATTTGAATCCCTTGTGAAAGTACATTAATGTGAACTTTAAAATGCTGTTGGAATAACATAATGCACCTACAGGAAGAAAAATCATTCAGCTTCTTCATTGTTCATTTGTTGTTTCCATAGTTTTTGTTATTTGGGGAAGCAGTAAAGCTTGGAGGTTATTTCAGTATTGGTTACATATCTTTCTCTTTTATCCAAAATGTAAGTTAATTGCTAATTTGACCTCTAAATATATTTTCAAAGTATTACCAAAAATACTTCAAAGGTCTTCAAAGACACCAGAACAACATACTTTGAGGTGACACAATGTCTAAAATGTCTTAAAATGTCTATTACACTGTAAATCAAACATGATGTCAAAATGTTTTGTAAACCAGCTGAAAACCTATTTATTTATATTTTCTTGTATATATATATATATATATATAAAATAATTAGAATGACATTAATTATAAGCCACATTAAATAAATAGGTTTTCAGCTGTTTGTCATTTAAAAATGTTCGCAAAGTGAATGAAAAAAAATCTCTGATATAGGGAGGAGAAAGGTCTTTTAAAGCTTTATAAACAAGTAAAAGAACTTTAAACATATTCTAAAAGATACAGGTAGCCAGTGCAGCGTTTTAAGCAGTGGGGTAATGTGTTTTAGTTAAGACTCTGGCCGGTTATCCGGTGAAAAGGGAATAACAATAGTCTCAACGGCTAGTACTGTAATAAAATCAGTATTTCAGCATCTTTCTGAGTTAAAAAAGGTCTGACTTTGGCGCAAATGAAAAAAGGAGGTTTTAATGACATTATTAAAATGAGAATTAAAAGCTAAATCAAAGTCTAAAATCACTCCCAAGTTTGCGATGTTAGTTTTAGTCTGTTTGCTGAGGCCACCAAGCATTGAGTTCAGGGTTTCTCCCTAACCCACATTCATTACACTGTACACTACATACTGGAGAATACTTGCTCTTTTGTGAGGTTTCTCTTCTTTGATGACACTGTTATTTGTCTGTCTGCACCTCTGTTTCATGCCCAATTTAAGTTTATATATATGTTCCAACTCTGTAACTGCCTTTCCACAAGGGGGCGATGCTGTCCTATGCATGGGTTGATTCAGGAACTGAAAACTTGACAACATGGCAGCAAATAATTCTCCTACATCTCTTTCAACAGCTTTGCCAAATTTTACACATTGAAATCAAGTGTCAAAATGGTAAAACTAACCAACGGCATGTCAGTTTATTCTGAGAACATTCCTCTGTTAGTTCCATATTTGGTGTATGTCTGTTTTTGTGTCTGGCATGGCTCAGATGGCATAAGAGATTACTAGCAGTGCAGTGGAGTCATAATTGGGCTAATTTTCAGTCTGCTGGCTGCTCTGTTTGCTCTGTTTCTGCATGCATACTAACATGACTCACCATATCTCTCCGTCTTCCAAAGAAAATTATTTTCTAAAAAACAAAGGCTGAAACCAAACCGTGAGCGTGTACCTGTGAGTCTTTCATTGCATATTTCCACAGACGCTCCAACCCCCTTTCTCTCTTTCTCCCACTCCCCTCTCTAAACAGGATGTTTGTGTCTCAGTGGGGCTGCCGGCAGCAGACCAGTTCAAAGCTGATGACCAGATAGCGTGGCTGTGGAGTGCCCAGTTCTCCCAGCGCTGTGACAGATTAACTGGGATTTAAGGATTCCATTCGGATTCCCCACTAAACCAACACGCCGCGAGAGACTGCAAAACACAGGAGGTCATGTAGCCGACAGCACGCTCCCCCCTGGGCCACTAAAGCCCCCCACCATGTTTTATTTCAAACTGCTTCGTAGCCTCACATGTAATATACATACACAGGATAATAATTGTCTTGAATATGACAATATAACAGATCTCTGAGCGTCCCACTTCTCATAGCTGATATGTCTGTGTGCTGCTGCAGTGACAACGATTGTCACACAAGAGGAACAAAGCCTGCAAGTGCTTTATGGTCCCTCATAATTCAGGCTACAATGATGGTTGCATTCAAAGGTGATATCATGAGACTCAGGAGACCTGGGTTTCCGTGTATTGTACTGTGCTATGCGTGTGAACTCACCACAGCTAATATCAGACGCTGCCTGGCTGGGCAGTGGTTTGTGGAGCACAGGATCTGAATCATGAGTACAAGTTGTTTTATGGCAAAACAATGTCGCTCAAGTGTGAGTTATCAAAGCACAATTTGGTGCTATGTACAGTCACAGGAAGAGAAGTTGTGCTAAGAAGTAAAGGTGGGAGGGAAATTTGCATTCTTCAGTTGCTGCAGAGAATTATTCAATAAATTATGGTCACGACCACAGATTGCAGCGACAGCTTTAAAGAGGACTTATTATGGTCATTTTCAGGTTCATACTTGTATTTTGGGTTTCTACTAGAACATGTTTACATGGTTTAATGTTAAAAAAACGCTTTATTTTCCCTTTTTTCAGCCTCTGTCTGAATCACCCCCCCCGCAATTGTGATAGGTCAACCGAATCAAACTCCTCGGACTCCGCTCCAGCTCCGCTCTAACTAGCTGTGTTTGAGGGCGTGCCAAACTAGCCGATAGGCAGGTATTATGCAAATATGTTACTTGGTGACATCACCATGTTACGGAAGAAAAGACGGGACTTCAAGCGAGGTGTTTCCAACATGTTCTCATCTCAACACTGTTCTGTCGCACTAAACAGGTGCTTAATGTTGGGAATTAAAAACACTTGTCTAGGATTAGGCAACAAAACCACTTAGTTAGGAAAAAAACAACATGGTTGGGCTGAAATTTACCATGTTTTTACAGTGAAAATGAGACAACGTTGTGAGAACAGGCCACGAACGATCAGCTGATTGTAAAGTGAAAGTGAAACATAACGTAAGGGACACGAACAGCGGCCTCCTGGATGAAAGCCTTGTGTTTTTTGGACCTATCCTCTCGCCCTGTGTGTCTCTTTCGCTCTTTAAACTACGCAGGGAAAGTTACAGTCATCTCCTAACATTGTGTTCTGTTTTGTTCTCTTGTTTTATTAATAGTCTGCTTGACTTTTACCATAGAAGAAGAACACATTTCATGGAAACAGTGGAGGGCACTTCCTGTGAGACGCAATGAGCTCAAATAAAAACACAGGAGTGGAAAGATGTGTGCAGCTCTGCCCTGTCCTGTTTTAGCCTCCACCCTCTACCCTCCACCCTCCACCCTCCAACCCCCGTATCACTCTCTCTCTCTCTCTCGTTTGTGAATCTCTGGCCAAACCGCTCCTTCACTTAGAGTACATTTACCATTTTTGGCACTAATTCACTTCATAAGTAGTTCAAGAGCAAAGTTGGGTTGAAAAACATTCAGTGTCGCTTTTCAAGTTGCCGACGTGAAAACATGCCAAATGAAGTCTGCCGGTTAAAAGGATAGACATAATTCTATTTTGACCCGGAGGAAGCATCAAACCCTAAAACGTGTTCACCTCCAATCTGACTGACAACAACCGATTCTCTGTTTGTAGGATTTCCTCCCATGTTGTTTTTTTTCAAATATGCACAAGCACCTGAGTGTGAATTAGGCCAGTAAGTGGTGTCATTAAGTCAGTGACGCCGAGACACACGGGCCTTTCACACCCAGGACTCACTGGTGTGTGTACACACATGTGCCATAGATAGAGCGCACAACCGGTCTACTGTTTGAATCCACGGTTCATCTGCGATTATAACCATCCCCCATTTACCTCCACACTAAGAGTGGAGAGAGTGGATACGGGCTGTTTGAAATATTACATCACTACTCAACGGTCACTGCTCTTCAACGCTCTGAATCATATAAATCATATGATCTTAACATGCTGTGCATGTTGTTCGCTTTGCAACCATAGACTTCTTAGATATAAGAAGTGGACGTAGTCACCGTGACGTCGCCCACTGGTTTATGGACTACAGTTTTGAAGCCTCAAGTTCGGCATTTTGGCCGTTACCATCTTGGTATTTGGCCATCGCCATGTTGGTCTTTTGCAACCAGAAGTGATACGAGAGGGTGCAACCGAATGCTGAATAATACATTTTCAACTGAAAACACACTGTGAAAGGGTTAAAGTTGTAAGACCAAAACACGGACAAGTCCCAGACCGGACAACGCCGTGGTAGCGACCTGTCAATCACAAGGCAGCAACGCCCTAAAGCATACCCTGCTTTATGGTCTATTTGACTCTAAATGGGACCATAATTTATTAAATGAACATCATGCTGTATCGAAGATGCTCTATACGAAGATGACGCATTTCAAGCTCCGCCAATGGTTTGAAATGTTATTCACTTCCTCTCTCCTAAGTGAACGTGGTCATGGCGTGTTCGCCCCCCCCCCCCCCCCCCTATTCGTTTTGCAACCAGAGCAGTCGCCCCCTGCTGGCTATTAGAAAGAATGCAAGTTTAAGGCACTTCAGCAGTGGCTTCACTTCTCTGAACCGGAGGTCGCCGCCTGTTTGCAACTGCCTGATTTCCTAAAGAATCTTGTTTCAGCCTTTATATTCATGAGGCCAAATTGTTCTTATAGTGCATTGTAACAATTACTGTGCCATGCCTTAATAACAAATATTAATTTACACAATCTAATTGTAAGAAAATCAACCTCCGTAGGCTTCTTCAATAATGATTTTTACTAAATAGTTTGTTAATGTTCCACAAAGTTTTCTTTTTCAACCCTCTATGGCTATATTTGAACTGACATTTTCCAAGGCGGGAAGAATGCCAAGCGAGCGAGTGCCTTCGTGGTGACGGTCTCGTATTGAGCTGGCAGTCCACTGAGAGGTCACATCTTTATCTTTTGGTCTGCATCCATGGAAAACAATCCATCAGGGTTAGAGCTGCAGAGAAAACATTACTTTTTGGAAATACAAGTTTTCGTTCGCTCCATCTTGATCAAACTTTGTCCTGGTGATGAGATGTAGGACCAAAACAGTGCTGGGGAATGTCACAGTATAGCAGGGGAAGTTGAAATATATGCGCCGGAGCCAAACACATAGCTGAGTGCACAAGATAAGATCTCATTCGCCAGCTCTTGCGTTTCAAAATATTTTCAAGATAATATCTAGACAATGTTTAAGAAATGTTTGTGTGTCAGAATAGTTTTTAGGCATCGGTAGTGGCTTGTAAAGGTGATGGATGTGTTGGAGACATATGTTCGCTTTCTTTCCTGTGTTGGTGGTTTGATTGTTTTGGTTAAGTCTCCAGGGAATACAGTCCAGAGGCAAGCTTATAGCCGTTGTGTGTGTGTGTGTGTGTGTGTGTGTGTGTGTGTGTGTGTGTGTGTGTGTGTGTGTGTGTGTGTGTGTGTGTGTGTGTGTGTTAGATTCACTTTAGCTCTGCCGGAAAGATGTTGTGAAGATACTGGGTTTGTGGTGGTTCAACCCAAAGGCCAAACTGTTGGAAAGGATGATCTCAGAGAGCAGACAGTTCTTTGGTGTTTATAGCCTACAAAGTACACATAAACCTTAGACAGACCTGGATCTGACACACCAATGTTGGCTCCACTGTTTGCAGCCCTCTGCGTTTATTTTCACACCACATTCCCTCCATGTAACCCCCCCTTCCCACCCCTCTCTCCTCTGCCTTGTTCACTTCACACTCCGTCAATAAACAAACTGTGACCGTGGCAGTAACCCTTTCTCGTCCATCGTTAAAGCATGCTGCTCTTGGACCCCCTCCGGCTGCTCCGCACCACCAAAGCTCCCAACAGCACACTGACAGGGCCAGGAGGACAGATGTGGGATGACTGGTTTGGCTGGGTGGGAGGTGGAGGTGCACATGATGTGTTAGGACTTATAAACACAGGTGAACCGCAGCACTGCAGGCCAGGGACTCCAGTGTGTGTGTGACTCATCTGTGACAACATATGCCCCGCAGATGCCGAGGACCTCTCCGAAATACTGTGGTTGAAAAGAGGATTAATCACTGCTGTGTACGCCTTGTAATGATTATTGTGAGGAACGCTAGTTGTCCATAGACTGAGATGCTGGGCCAACACGTTCTCAACATACTGCCGCTTTGTCACGCCTCTTGGTTTCACGAGAGACAGTTCAGAAAGGAGACGGCGCACTAGGAGTCAGTTTCCTGTATCTGTGTCATGGATTTCGCCACTGCCCCGCCCCTTTAGGAGACTATAGCGGCAGGTCCTGAGTCTATTAACTCCAATGGGAGAAGTCAACGTGAACACAGATTATGACCGATTCTTTCGCCCCATAGTCACCAAAGTAAATATTGGACCCATTTTTCACAAGCCACACATCTTCTGAACATTCTGACACTAAAATTAAATTTTTCAAACAAATCAACATTATGGAAAAGACCCTTGTTTGCTCGGAGAAAAAATCTTGTTCTGAAATATCACGTCGCCTCCACATTGTCCAAATCATCTAAATATTCAGCCATGACACTGAAAATTTTGTAGATAACACTAAGCTACACTTTCTGTACTCCAACACAACAAACTCTGACAACACCGGCACTCCTTTCCACCGTTGTCTTCCGGTAACAAGTCAATAAAAAACAGACCGGATTAAGCGAAAAGTAAAGAAAAACAAGAGCAAAAAGTAAACAAAAGCACTTTTAGTGGACGGAAATTGACGGTGAGGAGTTGCCCCTAGCGATTACATAGCACCCTGTTTAACGGCTGCTGGCTGCAGTACTCCAATACTGGACCAATCTCAAAAACTGCTGTCCCCGTTAGTCACTAATGGCCGGTTCAGACTACAAGATATCAGCCTGATTATAGCTCGACACAGCCGTTGTAGGGTGGCAGCTCTGATCAGGAATGACAATGAGTGTCGTGCATGACAATTGATCTTTTTAACTTGTGTAGTGTGTCATAGTAGACGATAACCGACACCACAACGTCCCGACAGAAAGTCTAGCATATTTGATTTTTTTTTTTGCCTTCCACGACGTGTTCCGTCATGGCCGTGAATTGCCGCAAAGGCACACACAACTGTAAACTATGGCGAAGTGAAAGAGGAACGATGTTGGTGCTGTGAGGTGGAATTGTGAAGTGGAGGAAACATTCGTGGAGCTATATAGCAACAACACCCTAGCTTTTTTTATGTTTCCTCGAGGGACTACCACGACAGAGTGAAAAAATAAAAAAGCTGGCGTGAAATAGCACAGGCGCTTCAGCAACCCGGTGATTAGGCTACTGCATAAGCTTCCTCCCTGATGACAAAAGACGACCAGCGATGATTGGTCGGGGACCGACGTGTAGTCTGTCACGTATCTCGGCCAAGTCACGACAAGAATTTATGACTTTCAATTCCCTAATCTGACATAGTGACCATTGTAACCAACAAAAATATTGTGTAGTCTGAACAAGGCATCAGACACAAAAACATGTGAAAATAGGATCCAGGTTAAAATATATCGGAGTAACCCTTTAATAGTATAGCACAATATAAAAATGCTGTTACAAATAAAAGTTCTGCATCGACAAATTTGATTAACCATGTCAACCTTTTTAAACTAATTTATATACATTTTGTTGGGTTTACTTGTTGGACCTGTTTCGGGCCCTCGGTCAGCTGTCACAGTGGCCTGTCTAATGAGATGTGAATTGTGTTTTTAGCCTTTATTTTGTCCAGTGTGTCTCTGGAGCCGGGGAGCTTTAGGACGGCCGCGTCCGATGGCCGGCCTGTCTTATTGTTGTTGCTGGTTCAGCGGTCACCATGGTAGCCTTTACCACCTCTGCAGATCTCTATCGAGCCTTTCTTTTTGTGGAGCATCGCCGCGCGTCGCAGAACCCACTGTCAGTGAGAGGCTGTTAGCTCGGCTGTGACTGATTGCCATTCACACAGTAATTCATTCACAAACATGGCCTACACTATTCATCTCACACTGCCACTATGGCAGGGTCACGTGCTGGGAAAATACCTCCGAACATCAAATGCACACACGAGTATGCCCACATACTCTAACTGTCTCTTAGCTCAGCACAGAGTGTTAACAGGTTTCACTATCTGAAACAGTCATATAACTAAAGAGCATTATAACATAGTGACACTGGTGAGACATTTATCAGTAAAAAAAACTGCAGGATCTATTTTGCTGTCTATCTAGTTAGGAATTTTTTGTTAGTGTAAGCATCCTGAGAGAATACTATGAAGTTACTGATATTGAAGAAATTGTTTCACCTTTTGAGAAATATGTCTATTTGCTTTTTTGCCATGAGTTAAGAGAGAAGATCGAGCTTGGCACCAAAGGCTTTTACACACCGGGGATATTTTTTTTTTGCGATTAATTCATATATATATATATACATTTTTCGAACTCTTGTTTTTGTCATGGATACTTTCACATAGAATGCGAATATTACGCGGCTTTCGCACCGTGAATAAAGGCATCAACCAATCACGTTGTGCAGAACGGGTTGAGTTGCGCCTATATTTATGAAACACAGAGGCTTCGTAGTCCGAACCAGGACGGCAAACTTTACGACTCTTTTCAACCTAGAAAAAGGCAACGTAAACCAGATCCTTACTTTTCACAATAAAAGCCCTAGACATATAGTATTCGCATGCAATTATTTCGAATTTTTCATGATGTTTATTTGTCACGCCGCCGGTGTGTAAAGGCCTAAAAGGCACGGTCACACATGCTCAAATGTAGGCAGCTTCCGAGGTAATATTCACCTGAGAGTTCACCAAAGTTGAACTCCATGCAAATCCAAAGATGCAAATTTGCTTTGCACGTGAAAGCAAATGTTTTTTCACCCCTTTGCTCACATAGACTGTAAGTGAACGGGAGGTGAATGTTGATTATGTGCATGTGTGACCGTCCCTGGAAACGGGTAAACTAGCTAGTCTCTGAAATAACTAATCTACCTACCAAGCTAACCGGCTGCTAGTGGTAGCTTCATATTTACCGTGCAGACAGGAGAGTGGTGTTGATTAATTCATCTTACTCTTGGAAAGAAATGTATTTCTCAAAATATCAAGCTGTTCTTTTAACAATAAATGATGTTTCCTCCCAAAGGGAGACTCTACTAGCGTTCGAGGCGGGGCCCTGTTCATTTGTTCCTCAGTTGCGCATGAAGCAAAAAAAGCTTGACTTCCGAGTATAAAATTACCCGGATCATGCGGCAATGTAAATCTATGAGAAAACGTCTTTTTGGTCCCAATGGCATCACTTGACACACACAGAAGTTGTAATTCCACTGTTTGGCCACTACGAAAATTTTCTTCAAAGACCGGCACACTTCCTGGGGGCTTTACCATACAGTATCTAGGCCTATATTTAAGCATTCAGCATAGTAGGCAAGTAGGCATATACAACTGTAGGCCTATATGTATAGGCTATATGTGTATGTACAGTATATAATATGTACTGTATATGTAGTATGTTAATGTATTTGTCTGATTTATGTATTTGTATTTGCAGTTTTTGTGAGGTCCTGTTGTCTTTGCATCATTTTGTGCCAATATTTCCTGTAAAACTCGGTGACTCAGTACTGTACAGACAGTGAGGGAGAAAAAAATACATGCGCTTGTCTTTTGATTCTAAATCTGTACTGATGGTATTTGGAGACGGAGTCTGGTCTGCTTCTGTCAGTGGGTTACTTCTTTCTCAGGCTCCGAGCTGAGGGTGTGGGGTTGGGGCGGGGGCAAGGGGGGGTACTGTGGACGTCGAGAGGCTGGTGGTGAGGTGGGTGTTGGGGGAGGTACATATGGTGTATGACTGGGGGTCAGTCGAACATGTGTGGAGCAGCACACACTGGACTGTGTGACCATTAGTCCTCGTCTCAAGGGGAATGACCCTTTGACCCTTTCGTATAAAAATGCAGACAGACAAAGCACAGACGGCCAAGAGAAACAAACTTCCAGAAATAGTATGCATGATTCCTGTATGTAAAGGATGCATGTTTTCTGCTCTGTGTGGCGGTCAACCTCCTTAATGTTTGTGTTTATCAGAGAGTCGAGGTTCTGGTGTGAAGGAAAGACACTGATAACGCAAACACAAATAAGTGAATGGGCATAAACATAGTGCATCATGCCCACAGGCAGCGCATTTTCTGCAAATTAATTTGTCTTGCGTTCATGCACGCAACCACAAATAAACACACACACACACACACACATGCAAAGGAATCTTACACAAGCTTTCCCAGACATCAGAGATGCAGTTCTGAGAAAATCAGGCATGACTGTTTACACAACTGAGGTCAAAGTTATTTTTAACATATTTTGGCAAAGCAAAGGCTTGAAGTCTATTTTGTGCCAAAGGCCCCCTATTGTAAAGAAAATAAATAACGCCATAAAGATCTTGACTTCGGAAGTTCCAGAGTGATTGTGTGAGAACAGACATGGTGACATTTTAAAGATGAGGGAGCCATGATGAAGAGTTCAGATACGGTGACATGCACTCAATGTCATTTTGAGATCCAGAGCTTCTTCACTGTGTTTAACTGCAAGTCCTAAATTATGGTATTTGAAATTCACCAGCCATGCAGCCTCTCAACATAAATACTGCAGCGTGAGTGATCCGACCCTCCTGTCTCTGACTTCTAATCATTTCCAAATGACATTGTCAAAAGGTATTCATTCAGGACTGCTAAACCTGGAAAGATACAGGATAAAGATATCAACTTCTTCCCCTTCCTTGCTGATAATTTCTCTCTTTCCTCCCTCCTGATAACTGCTTACAACCAGGAAGAAATCTCTTCTCTTTGCCTTCTATCTGTTAAAAAAGAATGAATGAGAAAAAGAATAATAGCCTAACATACATTTTCTGCACAGAACAGTTTACAAAATGACCAAATTACCATGAAAATACATCGTACATCCATCTGTCTTCCATTCATCCTTCTATCTGTGCACCCTTTGATGTTGCTATTTTGAGCTGGATACAGATAACAAGGTTATCTAAAAGAACCAGCGAGGCTGTTCCTCAGACAAGCAGTCACCTTGTGCCCTTTAAGACCTCAGACCTCCGCTGATAACCCGCCAGCAGCTCCACTGCTCCAGATACACTATCAGCCCTCAGAGCTCCACTCACGACCTCCAACAGAGACGTATCCCGAGTAATATGTGATGGTTCTCGAGATACAGATAATGTTGCAGTAATCTAAACTTAACAGGATTTGGTTGGTTGTTTTTTTTTGTTGTAATATCCTGCTGAAATCATAATTTAATAATACTACAACTGTATTTATATAGGACATTTCATTAAAAAAGTAATACAATGTGATTTACAAAAGATGGAAAATACACCTAAAAGACAGATGCAAGAAATAGGAACATCAAAAGGTGCTAAATGCGAGATTGGGAGCATTTCTATTGCCTCCGCACGGCTCTCAACATGCCGATGGCTGAGCCGACGGCTCGTAGCTAACGGTGCTAAAAGAGCTAACAATGAAAACAACGGCAAACACTGCAGACAGAGCTAACAGTGTTTACCTGGGGAGAGATCGGAGGTGGGTGCTACAACGCCATCAGTTGGGACGGCGTCATCTGCTGTAACCGCCGTATGAGCGCAGTGCAGAGCGACGGTCCGTGAGCTAGCCAATGGGCCACTAAAAGGCACGCACGGCCGGCCCGGCTATGTCAACAAAGTACAGAGAAGCTCAGATTACAAGACACACAGGGGAAGAGCGACTTCGTTCTCTGCTCAGGTAGACATTACTCCTCTATATCTTTACATAGCTAATAGTTGTTTGCTGCTATATTAATGGTCTGGATATTGTAGCACCCTTGAAAACATAGCAAACAAATACAACTAACAGTAAATAAATGACAATTAATACTGTGGATGAAGTAAAAGTAGGTTGTAAGTTGTAAGTGAGGTGCACATTCTCAACCGTTACTGTGAGAGAGTCAGCAGAGCACGTTGATCTTTTAGGAACACAAACTGTGAAAAGGTCACTGATGTATTCTTGGGTGAGGCCATGAAATGATCTGAAAACAATGGTAAGCACCTTAAAGGAATACTTCACCCACAAAATGACCATTTGTATATCAACTACTCACCCCGTGTTACCTTGAATTCTTGAAGAAAACGGAGAATCAAAAATTGGAGAAAAGTCTTGTCATAGTTAAGTAAATGGGGTCACGTTCAAACGGCCTCCATTTTCTCACTTTTCTCCATTTTTTGATTCTCTGTTTTCTTCAAGAATTCAAGATAACACGGGGTGAATAGTTGATATACAAATGGTCATTTTGGGGGTGAAGTATTCCTTTCAATTCAGTTCTGTAGCTCACAGGCAGCCAGTGGAGATAATTTTGTACATGGGGTGATTTGCACTCACTTTAGTTTTGGTGTGGATCCTTTTCTATAGATATCGCAATAATAACGTTATCGTAATTCTCTCCTTAATAAATAATGTTGAGTTGTATTGTTCAAAAAACTGTTTGGCTCCACAAAATCTACATATTGTATATCTATGTTTGTGTCTGTATATGTATTGAAATAGTATGCTGTTGGAGCTTGTAGAGCTGAGCAAACATTCTTGTATAATTCTGGTGAAACCTTTTCAGTGGGTGTGGGTAAACTGCAGCAGTTGAGGGCAGTGGGGTGATGGCCCGAGAGGCCTTCCTTTTCCAGCGCTGCAGCTTCTCCGTCGTTCCCACTACACTTTACATTCCCCAACATCTCACTCACCATCCGAGCCTACGTCAGCGTGCCCTGACTCACAACGCTGCTGCACACGTACAGCGCACACACACACACAAAGATGCAGAACTTTTACAGGACTTGGCAACGAGGCCATTTTTGCGATGATCCGGTGACCTGTAGCTACATTTCCTCTTTCCACCGCAGCACCGAACATCCAGGAAGGCCGCATCCAGCTTGCAACAACACCGAGCCAAGGCCTTTGGGGTGTTTTCATATGGTTATAAATGGGTTGTCAGAGCGTCTGTACATCTCTCGCTGCTCAGGGTAAAGTCAACAGCTCTGGGGGTCATTCATTAATCTGCAATGCCTGGGCTGACATGTGCAGGAGGGCCAGACTGCCTGTAACCTCTCACAACCAGCGATACCAACAGGACCGAAAGAGAAACAGAGAGAGAGAGAGGGGGAATACAGTCCTTAGTCTCCTGCTCTTTCTTTCTTGTCTCTTTCCATCACCCTTTCTTTTTATCAACATCTGTTACGCTGTCGGTCTCTGTTAGCCGGCACCGTCATCCATCACAGTCTCAATTTCTGGCCTGTTCTTTGCTATTTTAGCCCATTAGATCCAGAAAAAACAAAGACAGCGAAAATAAAAAAACAGAAGAGACGGACCGTTTGAAAAAGGAAGCAGACATCAAGCAAAGAGAAAAGAAAACACAGTAGCAACGCCATAGCCACAGTTGATTCTGTGCTATTTTAGAGACACTTTCCAACCATGCTATCAGATATGGATGGTCACCTTGCCCTGGCATCACCTTTTTATTGAGCTATACTGGGCTTAATCAATACAAACCAATCCAATATCTGCAGACAAAGATCCTGCGTTCTTCTCCTTAATCTCTCTCATTTTTGTCTTTTATGTCCTCAAGCGATAACCAACTAGGTATGATTTTGACCTTAGAAACAAAGGTTGTCAAAACAATCACACCATAAGGTCCAGTAGTAGCAGCACTCAAGATTACAATCATCGCAAGATCTTTCTCAGCAAATGGAGTTGCTCAGTTGTCATTGAATATAATCAATTTTAGTGTAGATGTTCACTTTCCTGGGCATTTTAAGGTCTTATTGTCGATGGTGGCTTAAATGTTGAGATTGAAAGTTCATTCTTGACCGATGGAAACAGTCAAAACAATCTTACCACAGGGTAACTTCCATGACAACTGGGCTGCTCCATCTGCTGAGGACCATTATGTGATATAATCAAAAGCTCCAGGACAAATGGAATGGAAATGAATGGACAAATTTAGATTTGTGCAATCTCATCTAAAACATTTCCTCTTCAACGATTAATTGTCAATCCATATACTCTATGAGTTTAAACAGTGATTTCCTTTGATACATACAGTACAGCTCTGTACAATTTAAATTGAAGTTTCATCTTCCTTTGGCCATGTTAACTATTATGCTGTAATATGCAGTGGTGGAAGAAGTAGCAATACCAAAAATCACTCCATTACAAGTAAAAGTCCCACATTCAGACTAGTACTTACTGTAAGTTAAAGAACAGAAGTATTAGTATCAAAAGTACTCATAATGCAGGAAAACGATGCCTGTCACAGTATTATATGTAAGGGATAATGTACAGTGGGCCGGTCATTGTTGTGAAATAAACCCCGACAGGGCGATGCAAGATCTCAGGTGTGACCCTCCCAGTGACCCTGATGCAAAGAGGAGAGGTCTCTCATCGCCCTGTCGGGGTTTATTTCACAACAATGACCGGCCCACTGTACATTATCCCGCTTAATACACGGCTACTTATTTAAGAAATCGATAATTTGACACAAAAACGGTCAGCTAGAGTCCGACATCAGAACTGCGCCCATAGCAACGGTCTGTTATAAAGAAAGAACAGGCTGTAGAATGTCGTAATTGACCAATCAGAAATGAGTATTCAACAAAGCTGTGTAATATTATATTATAATTATATGATATTATATTATATTATATTATATTATATTATATTATATTATATTATAGGAGCTGGGTGAATCTTTTTTTAAGGTATATCTTTTTGCATTTTAACCCCTAGTATCCCTTTTATATTATTATGAAATTGATCATATGCTTTATATGTAAAATCTATTGGTATGTAAAATCTGCAAAATAAAGCTGCCAAATAGATGTAGTGAAGTAGAAGTACAAAGTAGCATACAATGGAAGTATAACACAATTACCTCAAAATAGTACTTGAGCAAATGTACTCCATTAGCTACATTCCACCAATGGTTGAATACAGAATACAAATACCTAAATCAAAGACTGTAGGAACAAAAGACCCCACCGTGCACCCAACTGACCCTCTCAACTGAAGCTATTTCTCCCTCGCTCTTTTTCCTATTCTCTGAAACTTGCTCTGAAACTTGCTCTCAGCCTTTCTGTAGCTACTTTTGCTCTGCTGCTGGTCAGATCTTTTGGCTTCCATCCCATCTCTCTCTCTTTCTCCCAGGCTGAATGTGACAGTCATGTGGGAAAACTGTAATAAAGTGCATGGCGTAAACAATGAGCCAACAGCGTTTCCACCCATTACACCATCCAGCGGTTGGAATAATGGCTTTTGGGAATTCGATGGGAATGTGCGCTCTGTTTTTTAAACACAATGCAGAGCCAGCTCAGAGAGGGGCAGGATGGTGGATTAACAGAGTTGAAGAGGAGGTGTGAGCGGGTCAGACACGGTCCTCAGCGTGTCAGCTGATTGGTATCCACAGGGAGGGAAGTCCATGAAGGTGTGACAACTTTTACCTCTTCTTTCACTCTGTATCCTTTGTTAACCTCTGTTCCTGCTCATCTAGATCTTTCTGCAATAGAGTGCTGCAGGAATGGGTCCTAAAACCCGGAAATGAGTCAGCATTTAAGCACTTCCGGTTCCCTCGTCTCAAAGTCAGTGTGTTTTTGAATGGGTTTTTGGTTAGATGCCTGAAATAAGATCTATTGTTAACACAAGCTGAAGAGATTTAAAGTTTCCCTTAACTCTTGAATATTGAAGTATTTATGTGTCTTAGAAAGGCGGTTGCTAACAAGCAGCTAAAGTAGGCTACAAAACGTCATCATGTCGACTCGTTCGCCTTTAGCCTTGTTTATACTCACGCTCATGCGACCTTGGTGTAGTTCGTTTATAGCCTAACGTTAGCTTTTTACTTCTGGTGATCGTATTCACACGTCAAAAATCATAAAACTGGTTTATCTTGCTGAACAAAACATGTAATTATCATGAACGTTTGTTTGCCACAGAGCTTATTTTCTGCAATAATCCAAAACCCAGTGCCAAAAAAGCTTTTTGTCGAGGGAACCTGTGCAACGCTAACTTCCTGGTTGGCCTACAGAAATAAGTCATCCCTGCACCACTCTATGGCTGAACATCACACTTGTGGTGTCTTGACTCTGACCAAATGACCTAGGCTCTTTGGAACTGGACATGCAACCCCATGGATTACAGATGAAACCATCTAACCCATAGCTACATTAATCCTCTTTCAGGGACATATATATTTCTTCAGAATAACACTAAAAAAGTGCATAAAAGGAGAGGAAAAGTGTGACTCTTCCCTTCCCATCCATCAGTTGGCTCCAATGGAAGAGGTCTGACCTATCTCACACTCCGAAGGAGCGAAGGGACCCCGTCATCTTTTATTTCAACATGAAAAAAAAATGAGTCATCAAATCGCAGATATACTAACGGGCCTGTCAGTGGAAGGGGGTGAATTCCCAGAAAGGCAAATAAACACACACGTCAGTTTGTGTTCCTTTTAAGAAACCGTGGTCAACTTTTAGATAATGAGGACAGAATCTGGATTTATGTGCTCTAACACATCATTATTGTCAACCCTGAAAACATGCAACAACAGCGAAACAGTACAGGCTATCAATCTATTAGAGGATGACACAACTTCATTTGAGCACATTCAGAAGGCCTCGAGGCAAAACACAGTCACATGTGTTGCTACATGTAAGTGCAGCAACTTTATGACACACTTTAACAGTCAAATTACCTAGTCTAAAACAGGCTCTCCAGCACAAACAAAACTCTTTAAACTACACTTTTAAAAATGATCAATCACAATGGATGCTTGTTTGAAAATGTAAAGAGATGTTATAAACATAAAGTGACACATCTGTATAACGTTTGAGCGTCTGGTACAATGACACGAGTACGTGGCTCAATCTGACCTCTGTCTGCTGTCTGACTCATAATTAATGGTAATAAAAAGTAAATGGAGAGGTGAGGAAGATCCCGCCCCAGCGGCTGGGAGGAGGAGGAGGAGGAGGAGGAGAGCGGGACGGTCAGAGAGCTGGAGCACAGTGTGGAGAGCAGGACGCAACAACACAAAGTGGATGTTTGGAGGCAGTAACTTCCATAATTGGAACCTTTTATACTGGCGAGGACAAAATATGGACTTTTGACTTCACGTCGAAGACAACTAATTTTTGGCAATCGCATATTTTGCTGGAGCGCATCGTTACGCACGAGAGAAAAACACCTCCAAAAAACTGCCACACACCACCGGGATGTTTAGATGAGAGCAGTAACTCCAACAGGTACGATATGTTAACTTTATTTTTCACTTCAGGTCTGTATTAGTGTCCAAATGGTCACTCCATTTAACTTTGAGCAACTTATCCAAAACAGGAGAGTTGATCAGACCTCCATGAGAAGGCATCTTGTCTCAACAAGAATAGTGTTAAAACGTTGCCAACAATATTATTATGATAAATTATAAGAATAGCCTATACATTTTTACAGTGTTTATTACTGTAATTTACATATGATTAAGTTTAATTATGAGAAAAAAACCTGTTCATCCAACATCAGGATTACATGATGTACCCTATAATTTCAGGATTACTTTGGAACTTTTTCTATTATGTTTCATTATAACTCATCATTTCATCATTACTTTAACTAAAAATCTAATTAGTCAGAAATTATGACATATGTGGCACATCATTTATGAACAGCAGTAGCTGCCACAGCGTTTTGTTCATGTAATAAGGGGACAATAAAGCAAAAAAGAAGTTGTAATGTCCTAAGTCTACAGCTTCCTCTTCTGTTTTGTATTTGATTGATTTCTTTATAAATCGGTGTCGTATATTAAGTGTGTTATAAGTCATTTGTTATCTTGCCCAGGACACTTTAATCTCATGTGATGCACTTCCCTGGTTAGATTAAGTAATATGAATTAGGTAGGCCTAATATATGACATATATATATATATCACTATTTTTTATGTTCCTACATAACAATTGCTTTCATTTCTGAGTCCTAGAGATTTTTTTCCTCACATACAATTATCAAAAATGTTGTTGAATGTAACTTTTGTGACTTTAAAGGGTTGGATATAACTTTTAAAAACAAGTTTGATCCTGCAACAGGTCCTTCAGGAGGCTCTAAGATGCCAGTTGTGACCCTGCCCGGTTGAGCAGCCTCGCCTCCCTCTGCTGTGTCCAGTGCTGTGGCGCCCTCTGCTGTGTGACCGAGGAAGGCCAGGCAGGCAGCATGGGGAACATCCTGGAGGAGGGGATGAACCCGGTCATCGTCAGCCACTACAACCACTCTGGGAAGTGGGACCGGCCTCGCAGCGGCAGCGCCTGCAAGATGGCCGTGCTGCTCTTCATCTGCGTGCTGATCGTTCTGGAGAACGTCACGGTCCTGCTCGCCCTCTGGAGGAACAAGCGCTTCCACAGCCGCATGTACTTCCTCATTGGAAACCTGGCGCTGTCGGACCTGCTGGCCGGCGTGGCCTACGTGGTCAACATCTTCACCTCGGGACGCAACACCTTCTTCCTGACGCCGGTGCAGTGGCTGGCCAGAGAAGGGAGCATGTTCGTGGCCCTCAGCGCGTCCACGTTCAGCCTCCTGGCCATCGGCATTGAGAGGCACATGACTATGGTGCGCTTGCGTCCGTGCGAGACAGCAGGTCGGGGGAGACTTCTAGGACTGCTGGCAGCCTGCTGGCTTGTCTCAGTGCTGCTCAGTGCACTGCCCAGTCTGGGCTGGAACTGCCTGAACAACAGGGCCTCCTGCTCCACGGTGCTGCCGCTCTACGCTAAGAGTTACGTGGCGTTCTGCATCAGCGTGTTCAGCGCCCTGCTGGTGGCCATCATCATCCTCTACATCAGGATCTACCGCCTGGTGACCTCCAGCGGCCGCAGGGTGAGCAGCCGGCCTTCAGAGCGCTCGCTGGCCCTGCTGCGAACAGTGGTTATTGTTCTTGGAGTGTTCGTCATGTGCTGGACCCCCCTTTTCCTCCTGCTGCTGCTGGACGTTGGTTGCAGCCCAGATAAGTGCCCCGTGCTCTACCAGGTGGACTGGTTCATAGCCCTGGCTGTGCTCAACTCTGCCCTCAACCCTCTGATATACACTTTGTCCAGCAGGGAGATGAGGGCGGCCTTCTTCAGGCTGCTGTGGTGCTGTCAGACCAGCATGGAGCACACGGGGACTGCCGTGGCGGGCAACCCCCACCTGGGCACCGTCATCCCCACAGCGGAGAACAGCAAGACCAGCGGAGGAGGGGGCAGCGGGGCTGGCAAGTCTACGCTGAATAGAGGGAAGGTTCCCACACCTATCAACTTTGACAACAAGCATGGAGATCCCTCAGCCACCGCTGTGCCCCATCCCTCTGGGCCTGCAGACCTGCTCTCAGCTGTGCTGGTGAAGGCCGGGGCGCTGCCGCCCCTCAACAAGTTCTGAGTGGAAGCACCTTAAAGGGATGGTTCGGGTGTTTTGAAGTGGGGTTGTATGAGCTACTTATCCATAGTCAGTGTATTACCTACAGTAGATGACGGTCGGCACGCCCCCAGCTTGGAGAAGCAGACAGGAGTACTAACACGGGAGCAAAGCAATGTACTGCTGTGGATGGGGGCAGCAGCAAAACGTATTTTAGCCACCTAAAAGAAATTATCAGTTTAAATGTACGCTATATTTAGAATATTTTTGCCAGTTTACCTTGCTGCGAGACAGCTGTACTGTCTATGTTTCCAATGGAGGAACTGAGGCCGTTATCTATACTCTCGCCAAAGCAACCAGACTCCAGTGAATAAAACAGTAATTTTACCTCGCAGAACACGGGGGTTGCTGGTCTACCACTGCCTCGATCGGTTAGTTAGTTTGTGTTCTTGTGTGACTTTGGTTAGTTCGTAATCACCAAAGTCACACAATAACACAAACAAACTAACCAGTCAAGGCAGCAGTAGACCAGCAAACCCCGTGTTCTGCGAGGTAAAATAAAATTTTTTTCGATGGAGTCTGGTGGCTTTGGTGAGAGCATAGATGGTTACAACGGCTTCAGTTCCCTGGCAGAAAGGGCTGTCTGATGCCAAGGTAAAGCGGTGAAAATATTCAAAATATAGCATACACATAAACTGATAATGATTTTTTAGGTGAGCCTTTCTTTAAGGTGACTAAAATACTTTTGCTGCTGCCCCCGTCCACAGCAGTATATTACTTTGGTTCCATGCGTGAACTCCTGTCTGCCTCTCCAAGCTGGAGGCGTGCCGACCGCCATCTACTGTAGGTAATACACTGACTATGGATAAGTACCTCAAACAACCCCACTTCAAAACACCCGAACTATCCCTTTAATGAGGCCTTACAGTCACACAGAAGAAGACATAGAACTGACATAGTCCTGCTCTCAGCCACTTTTTGTTTATGCACTATGGCCAGTGTAGCAATGGATAAAATGAAGTAATGATATTCAGTTGGAACCACATAAATGCAGATTAATCAAAATCATTTAAAGCCACTATTTTCAACAACTCAACAGTATTATTTACAACACCACAGTTACTGATATGTTGTGTTTGTCTTACACAATGATTCACGTTCAATGTTTCATGTTTCACTATAAAATGCAAGACAGTTTCACGGACATGGATTAAGCCAAGCCCCAAATCTAATCTCTTGTCTTAATTCATGTCTGTGAAACTAGGCTTGGTAATGCTTCAAACAACAACAGAGTATATGTTTTGGTAAAGGAGGTTGCCCTTCAACAATGTGATCCACGGTGGAGTGCTAGACCCAAAATTCATTAAGCATAAAAAATGTGATAGGGAAGCACATCCCAGATTTCAAAATCAAGAAGACTAAATCCTAGCATTTCACTTGTTTCATTGGCTCACATCACAATAGACAAACGCTTACTTTTTCAGCACGGAGCCTTCTTCAGAGTGAACAACAGAGTTTAATTAACTTTATTAGTGTTGTGTCTGTCAATGTGTTTATCTCATTGTGTCATTATAAGCAGAAAAAATCTAATTGGGGCACTTTTTTGCATGTGCTATATGCAAGTACTCTTAAAACACCTGCATTTTCCTTCACAACTTGACTTGGTAAACTATTTATTTTCTGTGAAAACATTTGCCATCTTAATACTATTGGTATACATTTTTGGTATGGTTTGTGTGCATAAAAAAAACATAAAGGTACTAGGACTTAATTATTGATTTTGTTATGATTTGAGATGCACTGTGAGAGAAAAAAAAGTTTGTTTGTCAGACTAGCGGCCTCATGAGGCTGTGATACTCATTACACACACACACACCAGAAAATGAAATATGAAGACAGCGTTGCTATTATTAGATTCTTACCACTAGTGGGACAGAGCGTAAAGATTGTCCTGACGGTGGTGCTGCAGGAAAAGCTCTAATCAGGAGGGCTCAACTTCTCTTCGTTGGCCATTTTTGGCCATTTCATTTTAGGCTCTACTCTGTCAGCATCAGCTGAATTAGCGTGGCTAATAACTACACACGTGTACATTTTCTGCTTCTCATCAGCACATCTAGAAACCACTCACACACGTCAACTAACCACTAGCGAATAGGAGTGTTGGATGTGAATTATTTAATGGTGGTAGACTGTAAATGACATTTCTGCCCAGGGTGGTGTAGTGCCTGATACCATTATATAGCCAATAAAATAAAACCCTATTCCCTTTTATGAGATTTTCACATGTGTCATGTTTTGATATTAAATCAATCACTTGCCTTCCTCTCATCCATGCTCTGTGTTGGTCCTCTGCACACATTCTCAGGTACCTGTACAGGAAAAACAGAGATAGTGATTTTGTCTGTATATTTTGCACCATACAAAGGGTCTGTCATAGTCACATAAAAGCTTATACCATACATATATTAATGCACAAATGCTCTAATGTGTCAGCTCACCATTTGCTATTCAGACAGGAGAAGAGAAATGTCATGTGATTTAACCTGCTGCACTCATTTAATATCCTAATGGGAAGCTGATTGATGCTCTCTTATTCCCGTTCATAGGTAGACCCAGGTCAGTCAGTGATGAATAATGCAGAGAAACTCTTGATATTTATTTTAACTAGGGGTTTCCAGCTCGGCGAGGTCAGATATAGCCATTAGTCATGAAAGATGCACTGCATGGATCTTACTTTGAAGAGCTTCCTGTTGTGAAAAGTCACATCTCCCTTCACTCTATAACGTCGTGTGACAAAACCCAGTTATTGAGTAAGTTAAAGGGGACATATCATGCTTATTTCCAGGTTCATACTTGTATTTTGGGTTTCTACTAGAACATGTTTACATGCTTTTGATAGATAGATAGATAGATAGATAGATAGATAGATAGATAGATAGATAGATACTTTATTGATCCCAAAGGAAATTTAGGTTTAGCTTTAATGTTCAAAAACACATTATTTTTCTCATACTGTGTCTGAATATACCTGTATTCAGCCTCTGTCTGAAATGCTCCGTTTTAGCGCCTGTCTCTTTAAGAGCCCCCCCCCGAAAAACCCAGACTGCTCTGATTGGCTTGAAAGAAAAAAAATGGTTGCGTTCAAAATCACATACTTTAAAAAAAAACGTTTAGTACACACTGCAGCTGCCCTCACAAAGAACGTACTGTTGCATGCAGTATGCATATACTTGTGACATACTACTTCACATCATAACATTGCGCCTTGAACTTTGACCCTCTTGCTCATACAGTATATCCGCTGCACAGAGGATTGTGGGTCAGAATAGCCAGAACAACATGCTGGCTTGCATACTGCAAAATACGACCGGATGTAGTAGGACATCCTGGTATTTTTGGCATACTGCATTTGACATACTATGTATTGAGACATACTAAATATTTTTCTGGCATACTAAATAGTATGGTAGTATGGGTATTGGAACGCACAGTGAATGGCTTGTTGAATCACGTTTTCTGATCTAGGCAGTGCACAAAAAACTGACTGGGTTGTCTTATTTCACAGTTTGTGGGTTGGTAGGCACTCCAGATACCCAAATGTATGTGCGCAAGCACTGAAAAAGTGAGTTTTTCATGATATGTCTACTTTAAATGAATAAGATAACCAAACTGTTTGGCTGAGGTTTTCTTAAGTGTTCTCTTGAGACATTCTATTTGATTTAAAGGTGCTAAATATGGGATTGGGAGCATCTCTTTTGCCTCTCAGTGGCTCCCAACATGGCGACGGCTGAGCCGGTGGCTCGCAGCTAACGATGCTAACAGTGCTAAAAGTGCAAACAATGGCGAAAGTGCTGACAGAGATAACAGTGTTTACCTGAGGGGGAGCCAGAGGGTGGGTGCTACGCTTCTGTGACGACAGCTGTAACTGCCGTATAAGAGCAGTGCAGAGCGGCGGCCATGAGCTAGCCAGTGGGGGCACGCTCACATGCACTAAAAAGCACTCTCGGCCGGCCCGGCTATGTCAACAATCCGGAGAAACTCGGATTACAGCACACATGGAGGGAGAGTGACTTCATTCTCTGCTCAGGTAGACATTACTCCTCTATATCTTTACACAGCAAATAGTTGTTTGATGCTATATTAATGCTCTGGATATCGAATTAGTACCTTTAAACAGTGATGGCTTTCTCATCACACATTCACACATTTACAGGATGTTTTTAAACAAAAAGAGTTTCTGACGTCATTGTGGAAATGGGTTTGGTTGTTATGAACTCGGACAATGATCAAGCTCTTCAAGTGGAAGTGTTTGTTTTCTAGATTCTGATATTCAATTCATGTGTTTGTTTTTGTTCCCGCAGCAGTGAAGGTTACTCTGACTTGAATCGATAGACGGGCTGATTGCAGCAGAGTTTGTTGTTCATACCACGTTGCACAAGAAAGAGCAGACAGGAGCTGACAGACTGGCATTTCATACTCACCTGAGCTAACGGATATGTCTCTGTGCCGCACCTCCAGATCTGATGAAGAAAGACAGCCGAGCATTTCCAGCTGAAAGGTCACTTGCTGCTTCCTGTCAGAAATGTTTTGAACACTCTCCTTCCTGAATTAGCCGGGGATGATGGTGGCGTTACGCCATCTGGAACATTAGGAAATGCCAAAATGTTGAGCTGTAGCGTCATTTGTAGTCAATCCCTCTCTCCTTCTGCTCCTTTTCCTCATTCTCACCCTTCTTGTCCAACTTGTTCTTCCATTTCCTTTAGTTTGAGTCAAATGTCTTTGTCGTCCACATACAACTTTTCATTGTGAGTAATTTAGCTAACCAGGTGAACATACAAGAGGAGATGTACTCCACAAAGGACAGAGGCATTGTTTGGCTGTTGGCTTCCAGGTGTCTGGAAGCAACTGCTAATAACTACCAGGTGTGTCAGCTGATTGATGCTCAGTGGCATCAATTAGACAACTAAGCTTTCTACCTTGGAGGTACAAATTCTCTTGGATCAGAAATTCAGTGTCTCGAGCCAAAAAAGTCTTTATTCCTAATCATTTAAATCAAGAGCTTTGTCTTATCAAACCTGTACGGCCCTGTTCCCAAAATAGACAACAATGAAGGCCATGATGACTTACCTCCAGTAACAACAAGACAGACTGTCCAACACCCTATTACTGGAAAAGTTGAAGAACAATCTTAGAAAGATCGATTCTAAATGAGGAAGAAAGACAAAGAGGTCAAGTTCAGAACAATATGGGAGTGCAAGAAGATTTCAAGGTTTATACCGAAAGTATTTAAAAGTTCAGTATTCGTTACCTTAGAATGAGCCGTTTATATCTACATAGGGAGCGGGTCCTCTTCACGGAGTCCACCATGTTTCTACAGTAGCCCAGAACGGACAAACCAAACATTGGCTGTAGATAGGGTCATGTGTTTTACGTTTTTTGCGTCGGCCACCATAGTTCTGCAACACGCTTGGCACACGGAAGAAGATTCAGTTGGTTGCAATCTGCAACCTCACCAATAGATGCCGCAAAAACCTACACACTGCTCCTTTAATTTCCAGATTAGGTGAACACACAAGGATCAAACAGTGCTGAGTATGAACATCTAACATCATGTGATGAACTCAAACATGTAACTGACATTAAAAATCTTCCTGTTTAGTGGAACAAACTCATGAAACAAGACATTCATATATGGACAACACAGAAATAACCGACCAAAACGAAACAATAAATGGTAAAAAAAATTGTGGTTATTAAAGGGTAACTTTGGTATTTTTCAACCTGGCACCTATTTTCCCATGATTTTGTGTCTAAGTGAGTAATGGGGACAATAATTTTTGAAATTGGTCCAGTATTGAGGGAGAACGCTGCAGCTACCAGCCACTAAACGGGCTGTAATGTAATCATGTAGGGTCCTTTCCATAATGTTGTCAGACACTTATAATAACAATCTGAGCCTGTCAGTGGCAAAAACAAGCACTTTTAGTGGACGTACATTGATGGTGAAGAGTTGCCCCGAGCAACTACATTACAGCCTGTTTAGCGTCTGCCGTCTGCAGCGTTCTCACTCAATACTGGACCAATTTCAGAAATTGTTGCCCCCATTAGTCACTTACACACAAAAACATGGGAAAACAGGGTTGAAAAATACTTAAGTTACCCTTTAGGGGGAAAATTGTAAGTCACACAAGATGATGAGGAGGAGGAACAAGAAGACAGGTTATTGCACATCCCGACTGTTCTCATCATCAGACTCAGTTTCATCATCTTTTCCTTCAATCTTTGTCTAAAATAAAACCTGTTCAGTTAACATTAATTTTCATTTTAATCTCCTTTATGTCCTCAAATTCCGGCAGATGACAGCTTCCATTTGTCCAAACACCTGAAAAAAACACTGTTTAATGGCTGCATGTGCTAACTGGGTCAAACACCTTAATAAATCATGTTAACTAAATAGCCGTCACCGGTCCTCTTTGAGGGTTTAGACATGGTGGATTTGTGTCATTCTCTGTGCACAATGCCTATTTGCATATGACTAATGTGAACACGACAGAGGACAAGAGCATCACACCACCCCCTGTCATCATGATCCTGGCTTTATACTGCTGCGTGGTGAGGAAGTGTGCATGCATGTGTGTGTGTGTGTGTTTTTTTGAGAGAAAGAACAAAGACTCCATCTGGTCCGAGCCTCTGAATGTGCCAGTATGAAACACTACTGTCATTCGCGAGTCCCTTTTTGGAGCAGCCCGGAGGTGGAGTGGGGCCAGGCGGTGAGCGGCGAGGGGTCCCGTTTGAGGCGCCCGCTCACGCAGGGAGCCCCCAGCTGAAGCCATTCTCTCCTCCACAGCTGAGTTGTACCACTCTCACCAGAGGAGACACTCACAGTCATGCGGTGCGTGATGATTCTCCTCCCCTACCTCCACCTCCACAGCTCTCTGTCACAGTGTAATTACTTGTGCAACGAAGAGAGCGAAGACCCAGGCAGGCAGACTTTGGTGATAAGCTCCCCGAGATCAGAGGGCTTCATCCAGGGAACAGCTGGGGAGGAGCTGGGGGGAGCGAAGCCAAAGGTCACATCGTAGGAGGATATCTGGAGGAGCTGGCTGAGACTTGGATTGGTGGACACTCCTCCCAGCATCCCCCTCAACACCCCACTGCCAGTAATTCTCCTGTCTAGAGCGGATCAAGCAGACTCCAGTTGAGTTTCACAAGGAATACTAAAGTAAAAAAGAAAATATATATATATATACTTAGATCTGTCAGTCTATTTTCTTTCTCCTGAAGCAACAATATGGGAGTCCTGAGCCTAACGTGTGCCTCGTTGCTGCAACTAACATTTATTTTCATTATCAATTAAACTCTCAATTATTTTTTCAATTAACTGATTAATTGCTCGGCCTTTAAAATGTCAGAAAATAGTGGTAAATCTCAATTTCCCAGAGCCCAAGGTGATGTTTTCAAATAGTTGTTTTTTTGTCTAAGATACAAACACATTAAATATATAATGATAGCAAAGCTTCACATTTGAGAAGCTGGAACCAGCAACCAGCTAAATGATGAATTGATTGTCAAAACTGTTGTTTTCTCTCAACTGAGTAATTAATGAATCGACAATTTTTTTTCAGCAACTAATCTGTTTAACAGCATGAAAATGATCACATATCTCTACACTAAGATAAATATGTTTTTATTTTAAATATCAGAATAAAGTATGTTTTTCTCTTGAGGACAGGTAAACCATTGTGCAATGGATCATCATGTCTGTGCTCAACAATGGAGATTTCTTGCTGCTCATTCCCCCTTTAAATAACTTGATGCGTTTTTCGTCTGTCCCCTGCGTTTCATTAGAGGAGATAAATATCTTATTCATCGTTGTTTAATATGTCAGAAAGCAGGCTGGTCCTCACTAGCAACAAGAAGAGAACACTACTTTAGAAGCAACGAGAGTCAGACTTGAAAATCTAATTAAACTGCACGAATTTAAACAAATTGTTGACCCTTTTTAGAGATGTATGTGCTGGTGTGTTTTGTTGTGTGTCTTATCTCTGCTCTATTTCCTCTGGTGTACTCAGGTCTCTCATGCAAAAGAGATGTTGACCACCTGATTAAATAAAGTGTGTATTTGCCAACCAGCCTTTCAATGCCATCCTATCATAACAGATAGGTGGCAGGAGTGGATAAGCAATCTCTTCCAAATTCAACATCCCCCTCTTCCCCCAAAATCCCCCAAACAGCAGCTGCTTTCTCTCCAAACCCCTCAGTGATTGCAGTCCTCTGGCAGGGCCTGGCGGCATGCACACACCTGCTCACACTGACCCCCCATCCATCTCCTCCACGCCTGCCCGCCACAACTGCTGGGATTAGCGTGTCTGGGATAGGGGATCAGTGAGAGGGAGGACGACGGTGGCGACGGCCTTCTAGTCTCACATGCGTGTCCCGTCCCTCACTTGTGGCACTGAGCGTGTGAGCACGGCTGGATGATTCTGCATGCTGCTTTGCATGCGAGCAGCCTGGAGGTTTGTGTGTTGTGTGAAAAGAGCACGATAGACTTCAAGTGTGCAAGTCGTGTAAGAAGAGCATCTGACAACTTGGTTTCAAATCGTACTCACGACAAATAAATAAGCAACAAATCTCTCACAAGTCCCCCAACGTTGGGGAAGCGCAGTGCTAAATTGCTGATTAGCCCTTTAAGAAAAATCCAATTAAATATTTTATTTAAAGGACCAGTGTGTAATATTTAAGGGGATCTATTGGCAGAAATGTAATATAATATTAATAAGTATGTTTTCTTTAGTGTATAATCACCTGATAATAAGAATCGTGTATTTGTTACCTTAGAATGAGCCCTTCATATCTACATAGGGAGCGGGTCCTCTCCACGGAGTCCGCCATGTTGCACCGCCATGTTTCTACAGTAGCACAGAACAGACAAACCAAACTGCTTGGACCGGAATCGATAACGTTACTCGCTCCCATCGCTGCCGCTTTCTCTCTTGTTCACCACTCACTTCCTACTACACACACACTCTACGCACTGACTCAGCTCCAAATGACCAACAACTGGCTCTAGAGAGGGCCATTCGCGTTTTCAGGTTGGTCACCGTGGAACTCCGACACGCTTGGCACACGGGAGAGGCTTCACTTGTTTGCAATCTCCTCACCTCACCGCTAGATACCGCCAGATCCTACACACTGGACCTTTAACCTCGGATGCTCTCTTGAGATCAAAATGTATTTCTTTGATAGAGTTCTGGGCAAAATGGCTTCATGTTTTCATAGTAACCATTTAATATCAGTAAGTGTCTCTTTTCAATGTCAAATGATTAATGACGAGATGCTTTTATTGTTTTGCTTCCGTCACTTGCTGTTTTTTTTTTTTATACTTGCCATAGTAGGAAAAGTACAGGCATTAGTAATAACATAAATGATGGCTCTTTTCTATTCAAGTGTCCCAGTAAGCCAGACTGCATGTCACAAACTCTTCTGTGAAAAAGTCATCTAGCTATTAAACACAACTATTTCAGGCCATACATGCATGTGTGTGTGTGCATGTTCTGTGGTTTCCATGTGATCTGGCTCTGCGGTGATCACAGGTGTTCATTCCTCCGAGCCTGTCTGATGGATTAACAGCTGCCGTCACCGCGTAATCGTCGACACCCCCCAGATCTGACATTACACACATTCTGATATGACAGCTGCACACACACACACACATTTCACAATGTACACACACCAGCAGAATCATGGTACAACGCTGCGAGGACGGTGCCATTTGTTCCAACCTACACAACTGTGCTCATAAGCATAGAGCTTTATATTAGGTATCCTTCAGTCTACTGTAATAGAAATACTGAAAAAAAAAGTAGAGACAAGGTAAGAGTTATACAAAAGCCAGAGAAATGAGAGTGTGATATTTGTTTGATTTCTACATGCTGCACTGCCACTGTCGTTAATATTCATATCCCTCCCCAGGGAGCCTTGTTTGAAAAATGGGACTATACAGCCCCCCCCCCCCTCCATGTCACCGTCTCTCTCTCTTACACTCACAAACACCCACGCTCACACACTTGTTTGGAGTCTCATTGGGGACGTACAGCCAGGCAGCGTCTCCCTCCTCCTCCCCTTCTTTTTTCCTCCTTCACTCTTTCTCCCCAATAGAGAAGTGATCCAGCTCGTCTCCTCTCTCCGTCACGCGGGTAATCAGCCTCCGCTATTTCATTTGGCTCAGTAATGAAAGCAATCCCAGTGCTTTTCACTGCGGCGCAGACCAAATAATGAGGACTGCCTCACCCCTCCTCCTCAGCCACACCTCACCCCCCCCAGTCCTCACCCTCTCTCCCTCCCTCCCCAGCCCGGCTGTCAACGGATGAGGGGAAGCAAATGTGCGTGCATTTGAGTGTGTGGAGCACGCGATCTTGCCAAGTCCTTTGTGCCTCTTTTCCTTCTTTCTAGGTCTAATGAGTCTATTGTAGAAAATGTGATCACCTATTGTATACTCTAAATCTGAATATTTTGGTTTTCTTTTTGAATCAAACACAAGACCAATTCCCTCCTCCAATTGCTTTGGATTCATTTTTAGAGGCCTAAACACAGTATTTCACAAGACACGAGTGTGAAAATAAACATGATTGGCGTGTAGCAGACTATAGTTTTTCATTATTTCCTCCCACGACTCATCTCCAAACCCCTTGAGGGGGTCCCCGCCTCAAGGTTGGGAACCACCGATCTACATAAAGATCTACATGTAGAATAAACACTCTGCTTCAACACACAGCGGGTAAATTATACATCCTGTCATCTTTTATTAGTGACAGAAAATGGCCATAATAATAATAATAATAATAATAATACAACCCAGTCCATTTTGGATTAAGAAGTAATGATTTAAATAATTTTCCATTTGTCATTTCCAATGGTCGTAAATGTGTTTGGTAGAAGTTGGCTCTCCTCTAAAGTCTGTGTTTGCCACGCAACACTGCATCCAGGCAGCAGACATGGGAACCCACTCCAGATGGCGAGCATTTAACTCAAATACAACTCAACTACCAGACAAAAAAAAAAAATCGGCGCTCAAATATGCAGGAAGTGTAAGAACGTGGCCGACGTTCCAGGCTTGGCTTTAAGTCAGTGAAAAGACAATGACAGCACTGACAGGTTGCCTTTTTTTTTTTTTTTTTTTTTTTTTTTACAAACCCAGCATTGTCTATCAAATGCAACCAACAAGAAATACAGGTCAGCAACACAAGTACCAACACAACACAGCTTCTCTGTTGCTCACAATGAACAATTAACAAGTAACATGGAGATGTGTCGAGCAAATCCTCAAGGTAAAGGCACCGACACACCAAGCCGACGATCGGACAGCTTGGGGCCGTCGGTGAGCGTTGTCGGAGGTTTTTCGGCCGATTCAGCACGTTGAACCGGTGAAAGAAATCACTCAGATTGGCGGTTCAGCTTAAACGAATCAGCGCACGAGAAGAGAAGTGAGGAAGCCAACGAGTAAAGTGAAGACAGATCACACAGAAGGCTCTTCTCATATTTCATTTTCATCTCATCTGATCGTTCCAGTACACGGATATTTTCACAACGACATGGCCATCTGGAATGAAGCTAAGTGGTGAGTGAGAGTGGTGTGAGAATAGTCGGCAAACGCTGCTTTGTTTTGTGTACCTATCATAACAACGACTTGTATATCCGCCGTCCTCGGTTTTCCTGTTTCCCTTTTTGAATGACGAATACAGACTACCACCACCTGCTGGTATGGAGAGTTATTACATCTCACGCAAGCGCAGAACGTACGTGCTAACTGGCCGTCGGCTGTATTCTTTGCGGTGTGTTCAAGTGCAGCTTTTTGGCCAAGACAAAGGCGACGTGAGGCGACGCAACAGTCGGTCTTCATCGCCGCTAGTTCTTCGATGTCGGCTTGGTGTGTCGGGGCCTTAAAGCAGCATGAAAGTGCAGAACAGACTGGGTGAAGATGAGCAGGTGTGTTTTGGTGTAGAAAAGCATCAGCAATATAACTGCTGTTGGTAAAAACCTTATATCTTCGAAAATATCTTTTTTTTTTTTCTTTTAATGGAAAATGTGAATTTTCCCACATTTACAACAGGGTCTCCCAAGCCCCGAGGATGAAAGAGTTTTCTCATCTTATACAGTACAATTTAATTTATTGATTCATATAAACATGAAAAATCAGCAAAATATGACTAGCGAGGTTTTCACCTAACAACAGCAATATTTTTTTACCAGTGTCAATGAGGTGTTTTTTTGTGGAACAGCAGTAATCAAAACTCCCGTAAACTGGGGCATCACTACATTCAGAATATACAGACTCTCTCCCAGCTACAGCTCTGCTGACTTCCTCTGCATTTCAGTCAGCTGTGAAAGACATGTCGTAAAGAAAGGGAGCATTTCACACGTCCCGGAGTCAGCCCCCTCGGTTCGGCAAGGAGATCAGAGAGAGGAGTTACAGCAAAGGTGGCCTAAAGTTCAGGTATTGCATTTCATGTGAATCAATCCCCCGGATGTTAGAGACACTTGGCACAGGTACAACAGCAGTGGTGGGTGAGGAGGGCATTCGCCTCTGGTGGTGTGTTGAATCATCAAAAGTAGTCCAGTCCAACGAGAGGAGAGAACTCCGCTGGGAAGATCCCATCAAACATTCAAGTTTTACGTGTCCGATCACAACGACGTCCCGGAGGAGCGTCAGAGCGTCTGCACCAGCACGGGGAACAGCAGGGACAGATGCTCGGCGCCTCGGATCGGGAGTTTGTGTGTGGTGTAGAAGTGGATGACTTCTGGGATGGTGTCAAAGGGAGGGCTGTTCTGTCCCAGCACGTACTTGCCGTCTTTATACTGGGTGAACTTCATGTGCATGAAACCCTGGCAGCTCCTGCGAGGAGGAAACAGGAAGAATGGATTGAGAAAGGAAGGAGACAAAAGGAGAAAAGAGAGTGGGATGAAAGTGAGAAAGGGAGCGTAGGAGGGGAAAAGAGGGATGACATGAAATGTGGGGCACATAAAACATCCTGCAGCCGTCCACGCATTCTGTCACATAATGACACAGTGGAAATGACAGCCTGGATTTATGTTCACTTCTTCTTCTTCCTGCACTTCACAGGACGTGATTCTAACCAAGATTTAACGCCATGTCACAAATTAGGAAGGACGGGACACTATGATGGATGAACGAGTGGTGAAATAGCACATGGACGGAAAGACAAAAGCCGGAGAGGGTGAGAAAGACGTCCGCTGGACTGTGAACGCGGCTTAGCCGAGAGAACCACACTGGTTCCTTCCCTTTAAGAGCCACTCAGCCACGACGGGACTTCCCCTTTAAGAGCCAGCCAGCCAGTCATGATGTATGTCTAATTATAGAAGCAGAGGGAAAGACAAGGGCTGAAATCGGTCACCCTAATTGTCATTGTTCCAAATTAAATTTTGAAGAGCAGTGAGACCCCCAAAACTCTCGCTGTGACTAGAAACAGGCAGTTTATGATGGTCCCGCTGGCCTCCAGAGCACAGAGAGCCAGATGCTTCATCACGTCAGCGCTCAGCGTTGACAGCGTGCTTTCATCCAGTCCTGTTTGTTTTGGGGACTCTTTGTATCTCGTGGTACATCAGAACCTACGAGCGCTCTCCCATAAATATTCATGCAGGTTTAAATCTTTCTATTTCCGTGCTGACTCACTTTGGAGCCATTCTTTCATTTAGTCTCCGTTAAACAGCCTTCATCATTCCTCCCATTGTCCACATTACTGTGTAATCATACAGTAGGTGTGGTGCACTGTTTCCAAGGTGCAACACAATGAGAAAAGCGCATATATGTCGCATTGATTCACATAATCTAGCTGATATTGGTTGTTATTACACAAGCTGTCCTTACTGAAGGGTATATTGACATCACAAAAGTAGTTTCAGTATCCAACAACAACCAGCACACCAGTCACAACACCCTTATAAAGACTAAACTACTGCCGCTTTCCAATCTAAACACAGACATGATGGAAAATTCCAATCTATTACATCTTGGGCCTTATTTCTGTAGTTTTGGCTGCTGTTTCTATCTGTCATGATAACATTGTATGTATAAAAGTAATTGCCGATACCTGACGATCAAAAAACAAGCCAATGGTTTCGAACCATATTATCTAATCCACTGTGTTTGGAGGGAACACCCAAAGGATTGAGGTGTCCATCACTCACCTGGCTGAAAGGCTTTAATAGGTGTTCAAAGGACAATAACAAGTGGTACAAAAAACAACTTCTGCACTCTCTATTTAATTACATCCCTCTCCAGGCATACAAGACAAACAGAATGCAAGAACACTCAACTATACGTTCCAGTAAAAAAAACAAGGTTACACTCAAGGGTATTGTAGTCCCTTGGCAGGTGCAGACTACAAAAATGGAGGACAAGGGATAGATGTGTCAGACAGTGGAAAGTGAGGAAAGTTAAAGTAGTCTTTAAACTGTGATGGAAGGTTATGAGTCTAGGTAATATTTTACCGTTTACCATCTTTGTTTCACCAATCAGGAGCTAGTTTCTTGCCCTGTCTGACTTCTTTTTAGTGTTGTGTTCCTGGATTTCAGCAATTAACTGATTGATCCATAATGTTGATGTTATTATTACTGGTTAGAATGATGATGAGCCAAAACTAAGACAATAAAGTCTGTATGAAACTGAAGTATGAGGAACTTTCATTTTGTGTTTATTTTGGCGGTCCCTGTGGACAAAAGCTGTAGTGTTTCCCAGCACCAGAGTCCCTTTAGAAAACCTCTCATTTTACTGCAGCAGTGTCTGACAGTCTGCCCCGTGCAGTCCTGGTTCTGGTTCTCCCGTGCCACCCTTCCCTCCAGCCGGCCAAGTAATACGGCGTGGGCCTCCAGCAGCGTGGTGTCGGTGTTGGCTCGCCAGAATCGGGGTCCGATTCTGGCGAGCCAACACCGACACCACGCTGCTGGAGGCCCAGGCCGTATTACTTGGCCGCCGTTTTTTGTACCACTTGTTATTGTCATCGGTGGCACCGATGACAAGCATTAAGAATAACTACAGTATATCTACTGATGGTCTTGTTTACTTATGTAGGTCATATAGAGGCATCAGCATTAAATTGAGAATGTTTCATAACCACTTAAAAGTTTCTCACAGTAACTTTAAGCTGATTAAAGATCTAAGCGGCTTCAACTCTTTTCAGATTGTGCCATGCTGTTCTTTGTATTGTTAAGAATCTGAAGGTCTATTTCAATGAAGGACAGAACCACCTTCTAACCAAGCAAAATAATAGATTTTGCATTTTCATAAGAGATTTCACTTCTCCCAAACTTCCCAAGCGACAGCTGGAGAACCAGTGCCAGTAGTGACCTTGTTGCTTGAGCAAATCTGCATGTGTGTGCACGCGTGTGTGTGTGTGTGTGTGTGTGTCAAACCCACTCTACTCATGTAAATGAGTAATGCATGAGCTTGTTTATATGTCAGCACAACACAGTGACACTCTGTGCCTCCCCCCCCTCCCCCCCCTCCCTTTTCCCTCCCGGATCCCCTTCTTGTGTGGCCCACAGAAGGTAATTCATATTCATTAGTGATTACGGGGAGGATGATGTGTGCAGTGAAGTGTGCTCTACCTGCCTGATTACCACTTAGAGGACCCGCTGGGGCCACAGAGAGGGGGCCAAGGATGGGGAGAGGACAGAGGCGTGATGGGAGGGCGGTGTGAGGCCGGGACGATGGATCATGGTAGTAATTACAAGGGAGAGATTTGACCAGATAAGCAGTATTGTGCCCTGCAAATGAGTATCGGGAGAGGGATCAGCGCGGCAGTGATCTTGAGTGGGGGTGATGGTGCAGGGGAGGGAGAGACAGATGGAGAGGTGTGGAGACTCCGATATGAGATGGGTAGCTCAGGTGGCTTCACATACACTTCACACACTTCTCAGTCACATGGCAGAAAAAAATTTGAAATCTGCAATTAAATTGTAACGCTGTTTATGCAAGAACGATACTGAAGGTGCTCCGGTGTGTGTGTGTGTGTGTGTGTGTGTGTGTGTATCCGTGTCTTACCGTAGAGACAGAGTGTAGTCAGAGCGGTTGTTCTGACTGTTCCTCACCAGGTAGCTACACTCTTTACACAGCGTTAGCAGCGACTCTGCCTCCGAACGCGACAGTGAACCGTGGTACCACCTGATAGACAGAACAAACACACACAATAAGACAGAGTAAAAGTGGTAACTCTGTCGTGTTATTTTATCGATTTGATTCCACAAGTTGATAATTAAGAGAGAGGTGATTAGTATGAATGTTTCTAAAGAATAATATATATGATTAATAGAAAAAATTAATAAAACACGTAATTCCAAAAAGGAAATAACCTCCTTGGCCTCTATTTTCATGGCAGTAACAGCAGTAACCCCGTGGCCATGCTAGCATCTGTGTAGCTGCACTTTGGCACAGCGGTGCTTTGAGCTAAATGCTCACAACAGTATGCTAACATTTTCACAACGCTAACATGCAGATGCTAAGCAGGTATAATGTTTACCACATTCGCCATCTTAGCTTTGCATGTAAGCATGCTAACATTTGCTAATTAACACTAAAAACTAAATACAATTGAGGCAGAAATGTCATTAGTTTTGCAGGTAATTGGTCATAAACCAAAGCATTGGAAGAATAGAAATTTTAGCTGATTTTGATGGCACTAAATGAAAAGTTAAAGGAACAGCGTGTAACATTTCAGGGGATCTATTGGCAGAAATGGAATATAATATTTATAACCATGTTTTCATTAGTGTAAAATCATCTGACACTGTTGTGTTTTCGTTAGCTTAGAATGAGCCCTTCATATCTACATGGGGAGCGGGTCCTCTTCTACGAGTCCACCGAAAAAGTTGTGGACCGACCAACCAACCAACAGATATTACCATCCATAGAGCCGTGCCTCTAGTGTGGCTAAAAGTACAGGAAGTGTTTCACCAAAGCATAATAAAAAAAATATAATAATATACAAAACTGTTAGGGATCAACACAACCTGTAAGTAAAATCATTTTATTTTTCCTGCCATAATAATGATATTTTCTTGGTCAGGTGGACTGAACGCTACAGGTCCACAGTGATGCTATTTCTTTGTTTAAAGCAGAGCTGAAGGAAACACAAAGCTCTTAACACCCCCTTAAGAGATCATCAGGGGGTAATGGGGCATAATAATCAACGACTATCCTCAAGTGAATGTGTGCGCACGTGTGTCTTTTTGAGTGCAACACTGTGCGTGTCGCGCGTGTGCGCATGTGCATGTGTGCTTAAGGGGTGTCATGTGCTTGGATTTCATTAGTAAAACGGCCCTTTATGTGCACAGAAACAGCACATAAATTACACCAATGATGTCTGAAATTACAAGACCAAAGTAAATGTGTGTTTTTAATGTTCTGACTTAATTAGTTCTCATTCTAACCTTTCGCACTTCTGTAAGCTCTGATGAGTGCTGCTTAGCTGAAACACATAACCGTTTCGTTTGAATGTGTCCGCGCCCCTAATAGTTCAAAGCGGAGCAATAAAATTGATTTATTTGTGGGATGTACGACTCCCTTCTCCCTCAAATATTCACTTTTATAACAATGTATGATAAATGTGTGTGCATGGCAGCCATGCAGAGACATTAGCAGCCCACAGAGATTTATAGCTTGTGCTAATTGCGTTTACATGCACAAATAATTGCATAATTTAGATGAGTTTAAACATCGTAACTCAGAATAATGCTCCAGACAAAATGCCTGGTTTAATCTTAAAGTTCTGTGACACGTGAACATCTTATTCCTTACTGTACATGGATGGCCCCATGTGTAACTATTCAATATTGCAAAGCATTGTGGGTGCAATTTGCAGCTGATGTGCACTATGACCTGTACTATTACTGTCATTTTTCTTCAAAGACAATCTCTTTATCCTGTATTATATTCAAGGTAATTAAATGAATGGCAACAGACACACTCATTCATCAACAACTATCAAAAGTCACGCATGTACGACTCTTGATTTGATTAAACCTTAACTGGAGTGTGGCCTATATATAGTCCAACACATAGCAACTGATATGCGTTATTGGGGTATAAATCACAAGTTTCATCATGATTAATACAATATTTTAACGATTCTTTGGACAACAATACGATAGTCTGCCAAGATCCGATTTTGATTTGATTCAATTCAGAGGCGATCAATATGAGACGATATCATACTGTACGCCCATTTAACACAATCAGTTACATTTATCAACTCACTAAATGCAACTAAAATATGATTTGACAATTTAATTTCTGAGCTCTTCCAGACATTTAAATGAAAAACAATTTATTCTTTTTAATAAAAAGAATAAATAAAATGGGGATTTCAAAATAATGTAGTGAGATATGTATCGATTAGGGCTGTCAAAGTTAACACGATAATAACACGTTAACGCAAATTCGTTTTTTAACGCCACTATTTTCTTTAAAACAGTAACGCAACTTGGTTGTAGCGGGTTCAATTTTAAAGCTAGAGTGAAGATACTGATGGTATCATATGAAACTAGAAAACCTAAGGAATCCATAGATTGCAAGTTTTACTACAGTTATTAATGTAGCTCTCAAACTTACAAGCAGTCTGGGATAATTCACAATGTAAGCTTAAATTACACAGTTTATCCTACATTTAAGAGGCGACACTGAGTATACAGTTTAAATAGTTATGTTTGTTTTTTTGTTTGCATCTTACAGTGATGCCCTAGTATTGATATTTTCACTTTGCATCGATGATATTGGACTGCTGATCATTGAATCGATCCAGATCGATGTATCGTTACACCCCGAGTGTTAATGTAGCTCTGAACGTAGTGGGTTTAACAGAAGACTGCGTACATACACCTGCTTCTCCAGAGGCAGAGTGGGGTCCACTCTCTCCCCCACCATGGCGAGGCCTTCCTGCGGCATTCGAAACTTCATCCCCCCTCCTGCCAGCGGGCTGGACCTGGGCCCCGGCGGACGCAACCGCTCCGTGGGCGACGAGGAGCGGTCCCACTCTGCGCCATCAAACTGCACTGTTGGCAGATGGGGACAGAAAAAGTGAGTCAGAGTATTTACACAGTGCTGTGATCAAAAGGGATTAAACCTCACAGCCAGACGTGGGTAAACACCAGACATCCGGCTATTGCAAAACCACACATGCAGCAGGGGGACCTCTCATGGATGGGTCGAACGAGAGGACGGCAGGTCCCGGTCTGCGAAACTATCAGCATCATCACAATTACCATCATCAACATTTTTATGAGTCACCGAGGGCAGATAAGAGACAGGAAGTTGGCGTCTTCCCTGGTTGGCTCTGGTGCAGGTCTTTGTCTTCCCGTAGACTACGCTGCAGATTACTTGATGTTGACGATGCTGATTCTATTCTGGAGCAAATTACGTGTAGAGACTGGAGTGTTATTTACCCCTTCTGTGCCTGATTTTGGTGAAATTCCATCTACAGAACTTGTAATTAAACATTAAGTGTTCCATAGCACTTCTAGGTACACTGAAATGAACGAGGCAGACATGTTCATTTAGAGGGAGCTTTTCATGCGTGGTTGATGCGAGAGGGGAATGTGGTAATTTAAGAAGGGAGAGCTTTAAAACCCCCCAAAACACTGACAACACAACAACCGCAACAGCCGGGGACACAGATGCAAGGTGGTGCAGATGCAGGTCGCGGGGGGTTTAAGATGGAGGTAGAGCAGATGTAGGACAACAGCTGGGGTCATGGAGGTCAGGGTGACTGCATGTGCGTGTGTTTGGGGTGATAAAGGCAGGCAGGGGACGGGGGGGAGGGTTGTGTTCAGGGTGGGAGGTCACCTTGCTCTCTGACGGGGGGCTCCTCCTCCAGCTGACCCACCGGGGCAGGCCAGGGCAACTCCGACAACTCCCTCATTTCTAATAGAGGGGAGGGGAGCGGGGAGGAGGCGAGAGAGAGAAAAAGGGAGCGACAAGAGTGAGAAAACAGCAGATGGGCTCGAACAAAGTTAACTAAAAAGGGAGATGTGTGAGAGAGGTGGTGATGATGAAGACGTGAGACTGAAATCAGGTGCAAGATTTGAATGTGCGGAGGAGAGCGAGAAGTGAGATGTGGAAGAAAGGGAAGCCCTGTTGAGAGGGTACATGTGTGTGATGAGATGTAATTAACTATACCTCCTGTCATGAAGAGAAGTAATATACTCTACCTCCCGTCTCTTTGCTTCATCAAGATTGTGGAAAAACAGTCTTCTCTGCAGACCTTATATTTACAGTAATTTATCACGTGCGATAAGACGAAAGAAGGCAAAGAAGATGAAACGGTGAGGACGGCGGGCTGCATTATTTATAGTCTTTTGAACGAATCCACTTTAAGAAACTGTCTAGTAGCAGTAGATGCAACGAAAACAAAACGTGACTTTATGTGCAACCCACAGAGCGGAGTATGACAGAGGAGCTGGGGAGCGTGGGGGCAGAATGATGCTCCTCTCACTGTCCTACCTACAGTAGGAGAGCAGCAGAAGGTTCACAAAACTGAAAATAGCTCATTATCTACCGTGGCAGGCAAGCATCTACTTTAACAGTCATTAATGCAGCCTTACACACACACACACACACACACGGACACACACACACACACACACACATTATGCGATTTGCCAGTTTCACATTCAGCTCCTGCTCACAGCGAAAACGGATTACAAAACAAATAAAAGGAAAAGAGGGGTGACGTCTTAATGAGCCGACAAATCCAAAGACCCCCCAGGCCGGCAACATCAAAGGCCATTTGAATGGGCGTTTGGAGAGACCCAGGCTGTACATACATGCCCCTCTCCCTCCCTGGTTAATTATTGAGCAGGCAGACACACTCCGCCACTTTCTCTGGCTCTCCGTGAATTATTGATGCATGGCGCAGTACAATGGCCCCATCTGGAGCGGGCCGCACCTCCGCTGAAGCCAGGATTAAAAGTGTGGCCTGGCACCCCTCAACGGGAGACATGCACGCAAACACGCAGGTCCAAACTCACACAAACACACACACACACACACACCTGACACCCCGAAACACCACCGCTGCCACACTCTGCTGCCTGCCTGTCTGTCCGCTCGCCACCACATCACATTTCACACCTCTAATTCTCAAGCAAAACTGAGAGAGGCGCATTGGAAAGAGAGAAGGGTGTAAATGAGAAGCACACAAAAGCAAGTGAAGGGTAACAAGAAAAGAGAGAGAGAGAGAGGATGGAGGCAGCCAAGACAATTTATTACAGATCAGAAATGTGCTCAGCCATCTGAGTGAGAGATAAGCTCGGGTAGCGGTGTTACACAGATGGACGGGAAAATTCCATCTCCTTCGGTTTTTGGGTGGCTGTTGTCCCGCTTAAGAAATCATTCTGGCTAATGGTCTTGAATCTTAAAATTGTTATTTTTCCTTGCCAAAAAGTAAGAACTGAGATGATATCAATTGTTTCCACCGTCTTATCCCATTTCCTGATTTTAGTTTTGGACATTTTAAACAATACACTTGTTTCTGGCATCCATTTCATTCATCTCGGTTGACTTACAATAAATTAAAGATGACCTATTATGCTTTTCCCCTTTCCTTTAGTTTGTTATATAGTTTTTTGTGCATGTAAAAGGTCTGCAAAGTTATAAAGCCCAAAGTCCACGCAAAAGGGAGTTACTCTCCCCCACAGAAACACTGCTCCTAAACTGCCTGAAACTCCTCGTTTGATGTCCTGCCTTTTCTTCCGTAACGTGGTGATGTCACCGAGTAATACATTTGCATAATACCTGCTTAACGGCTAGTTTGGCACGCCCTCAAACAAAGCTAGTTAGAATGGAGTTGGAGTTGAGTCCGAAGAGTTTGGTTCCGTTGACCAATCACAACAGAGTGGGCCAGCTGAAAAGAGGTGAAAAAAGGTGCTGCGGCACAACTGGTATGAGAAAAAAGTGTTTTTTGAACATTAAAGCGTGTAAACATGTTCTAGTAGAAACCCAAAACACAAGTATGAACCTGAACCTAAGCATAATATGTCCCCTTTAAATAAGGCAGATCACTCAATTACCAGAGATTTACACCCCAGTCTTTTGGGCGTAGGGTATTGGTAGTTTTCTCGTCATGGCAGGTAGTTAAACAGCATTCATCCTGCCTTGAAGCAGTAAATCACTCCCTGCACTTATAATCTATTCCGCTGTACTCATTATACAGTATGTACTACAATCCAGAATTGAAACCTTAAAAGGTGCAGTCAGCAATTCTAATCCAATGCACTTTTTGTCAAATTCAGCGATTATCTCTTCACGGTCCGCTAGCTGTCCGTTCTGTGTGCCCAGAACAAAACATCCGGCGTTCATACACAGCCTGGCTCAGTAAATGGGAAACATAGTGGCTCAGACCGAGCCACACACCACGATTCCAACCAATCAGCAACAGGAGGCGTTCGGGCTCGTGCAAAGCCAGGGAAAGGGCCATGGATGTATAAAGAGAAAGGCAGTGGGAGCAAGAGGGACGCTAAATCTATTATTAGTATTTGTTTAGGTGTTGAGCTCAAATATCAACAATCTGTCTCCAGAATCACAGACTCCACCATGAATGCTTCTCAAATATCAAGATATCACAAAAATGTTAAACTGACATAAAAAGCAATAAAAAAAACGAAACGATTCAAAAAGGGCTGTCAAAGTTATCGCGACAATAACGCGTTAGCGCAAATTCGTTTTAACTACACTAATTTCTTTAACGCATGAACCAAACTTGTGATTTTTAATTAACCTCTTAAAAATCCGACGATCTTTCGGAGGTTGTAACGGGCTCAGTTTTAAAGCCAGAGTGAAGATAGCTAGTCATAGCTTGTTGCGAAGGAGGCTAAATAACGCTCCAAACTTAGGCTACATTTTGGCGAGGGAAAAACGGGCATGGCCATTTTCAAAGGGGTCCCTTGAACTCTGACCTCAAGATATGTGAATGAAAATGGGTTCTATGGGTACCCACGAGTCTCCCCTTTACAGACATGCCCACTTTATGATAATCACATGCAGTTTGGGGCAAGTCATAGTCAAGTCAGCACACTGACACACTGACAGCTGTTGTTGCCTGTTGGGCTGCAGTTTGCCATGTTATGATTTGAGCATATTTCTTTTATGCTAAATGCAGTACCTGTGAGGGTTTCTGGACAATATTTGTCATTCCAATAATAAATATATACATACATTTGCATAAAGCAAGCATATTTGTCGACTCCCATGTTCATAAGAGTATTAAATAGTTGAAAAATCTCCCTTTAAAGATGGGGTCTGCGATTTATCCAGGATACACTTTTTGTTATATTGGTTGAAATGGTCTTTACACCCCGACAGCAATCCGTTTCTTATGAGCACTGAAAAAAGACCGGAAAAGATCCGTCATCTGTAGCTGCTGTAATCCTGTAAAAACGTCTATCAGTCAGTAAAAATGGTCCCGGTTGTAAGGAACCAATCAGATGCCTCCCTGCCTCAGCGTGCACCAGCGTGAACTCAAAGCGCGTGTCCGCCGCACGTTCACTGGAGAGTGGAAGCGAAAACTCAGCTCTTAAAACACCGGACAACGAGAACGAACTCGTACCACTATTACCATATTATCGAAAAATACAACTTTGATTTAGTTGTTTATGTTCTGTTAGTTTACTTTATAAGATACTGCAGATTTAAACTATTTATTCTAACAGCTCAAAGTGAAGTCAGACAAACAGGATTATCAACGAGGGGAGGCGGCGGATATAAAACACGTTACTCAAACTGCTTTTTCAGTTACAGAAACAAACGAGTGGACTGATCTCCCTCCAGATATTAGAGTAATGTTAAAAAGGGTCGTGTTGTCTCAGCAGGTATCTCTCTCTTTCCCTCGCCACTCTGCTGCTCTGTGGCCGGCTCTCCAGCGAGCTGCTACCCCCCCCTCCGTCAACAAGGAAATAAAAGCCCCTCGTCTACGAGACCGGTCTCTTGAGAGAGCTCCAGCTCATAGCGGGGTCTGTGTGAGTGAATGCCCGGGTCGAGAGGTGGCGATCCCGGCAGGAGCTAGCTGGCTGTGCCGGCAGTTTGTGGAGCTTCTAAACTCCGACAGCGGTCGAGCAAATGTTTGATTCAACATCTAACATCGTAAAACTGTCAATATTCTAAATCTACACCGTTGATTTCTCGCCTCAACATTTTTCAGAAGTGAATTTAGTGATGAAATAGCTACGAAAAATGTGAAGTAGTGACGATGCGGCGGTGCTCGTGCATGTATGTGGGGGGCGTTGCCTTATAAGGAGTTTCGAGGGGAGGGGGGGGTTTAGACGGAGCTCCTGAGGCGATGCGACTTTCAAATTATGCTAGTTTTCCAAGATCGCAGATTCCAGCTTTAAGGTACATTTTGAACAGATAAAAAATGTGTGATTCATTTGTGATTAATCGCGATTAACTATGGACATACATGCAATTAGTCGCGATTAAATATTTAATCGTTTGATAGCCCTACTCTTTATCTTAAAACCACATACTTTTCCTTTGATTTAGGCTAAACTACCGAACTCCTCCTAAACCTGCAGGCTCTACAAAGCTAACTAGGACAAGTGTATTTTTTATCTGGGAGTAAGATTGGCAGCTCTCTCCACTGCTAAAGGCTGAACACACACAGCAACACACACACAAACCTTGTCTGAACTCCTCACTCCAATAACAAAAGGCTGAATGCCAAGCTAACGCACACACACACGCACGCACGCAAACACACACACACACACGCACACGCACACGCACACGCACACACACGCAAACACACCATGTCACTCATTCACTAGAGGGAACATCTGGCTTCCATTCACTTCTAATGGGAACCTGTGGATCTGTCATCCATAGGAGGCTATTAGTGCTCCGCTTTGTTCTCCAATACAACACAATGAGACACACTAATGGTTTACGGACAAAGGCACGCTCTCATCAGCGCTCGCCGCCTATATTCATGATTTGCACTTAAAATCTACTCTACTGTACTCATTATATGTGCTAAAACAAAGGATTGTGTTTTCCATCAGCTCTGTCTCCCATTTTAAATCCAGCTGATGAAACAGGTGACGGCAATTCAGTAATTTGTGGTCTGGCAAAATCCCACATGTGCCTGGTGCCTCAACTACCTGCTAACAATTACCAGAAATTATCTCGGGGGGGGGGGGGGGGGTGACCAGACCTTTCTGTGCTGCACACAGGACACATCGCCCTGAGTGACGGATAACTGACATTTCAAGCACACCAGCTGTTTTCTGTGTCCTCGTAATAAAGGAGGAGCAGACAAAGACAACAGAACAGCTTCATTAGGTCCATTAATGAAGACATCTGTTTTTCAAATAGCCCTGGCATCCCATCTTATCTCCGCACACAAAGACCTTCTGCTGGGCAAAGTGGTCCCCAGACACACAATTAACACCTCATGCCAGTGAAGAAGAAAACCAGAGTTCCTCTTTCATAATATGGATCCACTCCGTTTTAATTTAAGCATCGCACATTTCTTGACAATCATGTCCGTGTATCCATTTTCCAGACATTCATTATATCCATCCCTCGTTCACTTATCTTCCTCTAAGTGGGGCATTATCTCTCTTTCTATATTCCCTCGCTCCTCTCCTCTCTTGCCCTACTCTACTTCCACCACCTCTCCGCCCGTCTCCCATATCGGGGGGCGAGAGGGAATCACAGAGGACATGCCTTTTCATTAATGTCAGTGAAGGTTCCCGCTGAAGGAGAAAGAAAAGCAGAGGGAAGGGGCAAGTGAGAGAAAATGTGACAAAGAGAAAAAGGATGCGAGAGTAAAAAGAGAGAGAGAGAGAGAGAGAGCGACAAGAGTCCTTCCGCTGTGCCGGTAAATTGATGAAGAGGCTGGTCAGACGCCCCCAGGGCCTGCTCAGAGCAACAAAGAGCAGCATCACAGCAGAAATGGAAATCTCATTTCCTTTTTTTCCGCTCACGTTTGTTTGTGTGCGCACACACACACACACAAAATAGGGACATACACACACAATAGCCCTGGAAACCTTGTCCTGTCCTGTCCTGTCAGAGCACATGTATCTATACAACCAGACACAACACATACAAAGGCAGTCAAGGTGTCTTTACAAGCTTTGCTAAACCAACCTTCTGTATGCATTAACACTTTTAAAGCACCAGTCTGCATCCAGACTTCAGGGCGATTTACACAAGAATGGTTAAAAGCAATCGAATGGCAACTGTAGATTCTGCGTTTTTTTCACATTAAACTCGGTGAAATTGCAGTTGAGTTCGACCAAAGCACACTTGGTGATTGTTGGAAAGAGTAACGACGACGGTTTAGGTGAGTTTTATTTTGTTTCTGTCCAGTTTGAATGAAGTGTTTTACGATGCTCCTCTACGTACAGCTGATCTCAACATAAACAAAAATACACGTGGATGATGGCGCAAGCTGAACGGAGAGGGGGGGGGGGGGGGGGGGGGGGGGGCAATCGTAGTCGGGGCACCTTGGCGGAGGTCTGCGCTCTCCGAGTGCCATTCTAGTTGATGATGTGCTAACTCTGCTAATGATAGCTCTACAGGTTTTTATGTCGATACGTAACGTTTTAGAAACATATATCTCCTTCCAACCTCTCCCGGTAACAAGTATCACTATTACATGTGCCCCAGACACAACGTTCATACCGGCGCTAAAGATTGCCTTGTGCGGCGGTATCTCACGCCGACGACCGTGACAAAGCCTCTGTATTTTTAACGCCCTGGGAATGAGAACGGGCTGGTCTGGCAATCCATCCAGTAATTGTTGAGATGTTTCGGTCTGGACCAATGTGGTGGACCGACCTACCAACCGCCATCGCCATCCCTTGAGCTACATGGGCAGTTTCCTCAACAGCCGTTTGTTTGGAATTAATCAATTACAATGTATATCAAACAAATTGCCACATTAAAGGAAAATAAACTATAGGATCACAAGGATATCCACTTTAACGTCTTTTTGTGCTGCAAAGAGTTCATCTGAACGATAAAAACCCCGTCTTTTCCACCACCCTCTTGCTTTCATGACGCACACATTCATACTGGAGAGCTTCCCTGTAACAGCCCATCTTTCGCTGTTGCCTAATGAGCAGCTGCACTGGAACAAGTGGAGGATAAGTGCTTTTCTCAATGGCACCATAATAGTAATTCTAGGGGTGGAAATGTTATTCATTCACCTTCCCCCGTCCAGATTTCCAGCTGATTTGCGTCTCTCTCAACATGCGCACACTCCTCCACCTGCATCAAATGGCTCAAAGCTCCGGTACGGGACTATAAAACTTACAAACATGAAATACCTGGAACACCCATTCATCTGTTCATTAGGTGTGTGGCCATCAGAGAGATAATAAGATTGTGCCTTTCATTAGCTCACTAATTAGCGCTGATTGGTTGCAGAGCCAATCTCTCACTGCTGGACCATCTATTGACTTCCAAGAATTAATGACGGCTGTAATTTGAGCTGGATGTTGGTGAATGGTGACAGCTTTCTAACGTTGCAATTAAAACCCACCGAACTGAGAGAGGCCTGTCGTGTCCGACCCCTCAGGCGCTGCTGGGTTCACCCTCACACTGCTGTCTGCAAGTGGACTCAGAAAATACATAAAATGCTTCGGAGGCAAGCTTATTTCTGATGCTATTTGGAAAAATAGCCGCAGAACGCAATATTCACCCACGCGATTACATTTAACCATGGATAAGCTGGGAAAATCATAATTAGAGAGATTCCGTTCGGAAGCGCTTGCATGAATGCAACGCACGCAAATCCACGTACAATAACAACACCCCCACACCCACACACTCATTTGTGCCAACACGCACCACAACCTCTTCTCACCCTTGAATTAGGAGGGCCTGATAATCAGAGCTGGAGTCGAGAATCCACATGTGTGTGTGTGCGCCTGTGTGAAGGTGATGATGAGGGGCTGCTGGCAGATTGCGGTGCCCCCCCTTTGCCCCCTGTAGCGGGTTATCTGAGTGAGTGTGTCACATCCGCGGGGAGGGAGGGAGGGCTGCGGGGACAGCCCTGTCACCACTGCTGCATTGGTGTATACATGTGTGAGAGAGTGCGCCTGTGTTAGCGGATGACGGATTGCACCCTGCCACAATGGCCCTGACTCCCCCTCCGCTCCCTCCGTCTCACCTCGCCACAGCCTCCCCGACCATTAATTCTCCTCAACGCCCCTCCCCTCTGAAGCGCTGGGCCTCCACAAACATCCACTGAGCTGCCACCAAACATACCATAACCTTGGACGTCCCTTTCCCATTTCTCTCCAGCTAGCTTTCTCCACAGCCTCTCTATCCGTTTTCTCTCTCTCTGTCCATCTCTCTCTTCCTCCTCATCTCTCTCTTTTCCTGCTCCGTCCTCGTCCTCCTCGTCTCTCCCCTCCCTCGCACGGGGGCCGTGCCTAGCAACGCTGAGTGGGTCTGGGAATATGGATTAAATGTGAGAATGGAAAATACTGTTTGTGTGTTTACACTTCAGTGCTTTGGTCTGCCCAGACAGACAGCACGCCAGCTCAGAGTGCTGACTCCAAATGGAAAAAACAAGGGGTCAGACAACTCGAGCCGCACAAGCGTTTTCCTCCACTGCGCTCTCTAATGGCGCTCTAAGCGCTGCTCTGCAGGAGCGCGCACTGTATTGTGGCACAAAGAGGGAAAAGCTGGTGAGGAACAAAACGACAGCTAAAGCAGGAATGAGTGCTAAGTAGGTGAGAGGTGCTATTGGCTTTTAAATTAACTGTCGTGCTCCTTCTTTTGAAATCCGCTTCGCTCTCACATAAGTTACGGTGTCTCTTTTCTGCTCCTCTGGTTAATGTGATTTGAGCCTGAACACGGTGTGAATGTCTCTGTGTGTGTGTGTGTGTGTGTTCAGACAATGGTGTGCTGACCATGACTCTCTTATTAGCACTGGATCAGTCATGCACACGCAGGCATGTAATTAACTCAGAAGAGAGGAGAGGGGGGAGGGGGCAAACACAGGACGGGAAGAGGGGCGGAGAGCGGGAATGGAGGGGAGTGCATACGAGGCAAGGTTGATTTATTATCCCATCACCTTGACCTCGGTGACTTGGGAGATGCAGCTCAATTAAGTCGACTTGGCCTTGCATGCCTCACACTGATCCACTTCTAAATGACCCATCAGTCCAGTTCTGTTCCTCTTTACCCCTCTGTCTCTCTTACTTCTACTTCACTCTCTCCCTCCAATTATATTCAATACATTCAACATAATGGGATGGGACGCTGTCAGTGCAACTTTAATAATCATGCACTGCGCCAATTATTTTAGAAATACTGCTGCTGATATGATGATTATGAAAGAAAACGAACCTCGCTTTCTATTCGTTTTTCTGCTAACCTTCTCTCTATGACGTACTGTATCTCTATACACAGGCGCGACATCTCTGTCAATCCTAATGATCATCTCAGAGACTGTTGTTGTGACTGTGGTCCGTCATATGTGTGAGAGCAAGAAATCAATAGTCACCAGAAGATGTTTAAATGTGGTAAAAGAAAGAGAAAGATGTGTGTCATTTGAGCTGAGACAGTGAAGGTCACAGCTCTCTCTATTTCCTGCTTTGGAGATGTAGTGATGGGGAGGCTGACACTACATTAAAGGTCAGGACGGTTAGATGAGTATTTCACTATGTAGTAATAGCAGCAGGGCTCTCTGTGCGCTTCTGGCTTTGACCTTTAAAACAGCCTTTTTTGAGCCTGGTCTTAACCGTTTTCACTAATTCTGCTGAACTATTCCCCTTTAAAGGAAAAGTGTGTAGAATCTGTCGTTATCTAGCAGTGAGGTTGCAGATTACAAATTCTCCCGTGTGCCAAGCGTGTAGGATTGCTACGGTGGCCAACGCGAAAACGCGGATGGTCCTCTCTAGAGCCAGTTGTAAGAGTAGAGTGCTTAGAGTGTGTGTGTAAGTGAGAAGTGCGTGGTGAAGCAAGAGGGAGAGAGCAGCGGCGACAGGAGTGAGTAAAGCTTCGTTTATACTTGCATGCGACACCGTGGCGCAGGCCTCCGTCGCTAGTCGTAATTACAAAAATTCAGAGGTGCACGACCAAGCGCCGCTACAACTTGCGGAGCCTTCACGCACAACGCAAAAGCCGTGATGACTTAGTTTTACGGCGACCATAAACCCACCTTATTGACTTATCAACTCAGGAAAGCAGGAAAAGTTAACAGTGTTTGGTTTGTCCGTTCTGGGCTACTGTAGAAACATGGCGGACCAACATGACGGACTCCGTGCAGAGGACCCGCTCTCTACTGTATGTAGATATAAACCGCTCATTCTAAGGTAACGAAAACACAACAATTCTTATTTTCAGGTGATTATACATTAAATAAAACATACTTATTAATGTTATATTCCATTTCTGCCAATAGATCCCCCTAATTGTTACACACTGGTCCTTTAGAAACAAGCATAGTTTGTGAGATACCTTATGGTTCATGCTCAACACCCAGAAGCTCCAGGAGCTTTACAGTTGTCTGTGCAGCAGGGATTCATTGTTTCGCTTACAATACGATGGATGATTGCCAATATGGGGGCATTAAACTGGGTGTTCAGTAAGAAATGCTTTTCCTGCAAACTGCTTAGCCATCCTAAATCTCACAATCTCAATTTCTGCTAAAAGCTTTTATTCTGGGACGCCCTGAATATCGATTTAAATACACAACGAGGCATGATTCAGCAGCTCCATGGTCTAAAATGTATTCAGAAATTGATTCCCTGTATAATTTTGACATTTCCCAGAACAGCTGTCACGTTTTCAAGTTTGAAAATCCCAATCAAAGACCAGTGACAGTCCAGTTCTCGGAGTATTCCTCCAGTAGGGACGGTTAATTGAAGGAGAGCTTATCTATTACACAGCCTACATGATTTGTAGGTAGACTTTGCAAGACTATTCTCCACCCTGATTTTTGTTGACTTTACTGTCAGAATATTATCATAATCTTTCCAGTTACCTGCAAAAGCTTTGGAGATGTGATCCTTCTTCCATTCCCAGGGTTGGTCATACTCATCAGCTGGCCTCTCGTCATCTTGCGGCAGCCTGCTGCTCTCCTTGCCCTCCTCCTGAGGTTCCCCGTACAACAGACCCAGGCGCTGGCCTCGCTCGTCTTCGTAGGGGGTGTCGTAGAGCTGCACACCGCCCCGCGACCGTCCTCCCCCTGGACCACGCTGCAGCTCTGTTGATGCATATGCAAAATAACACCGATTCAGACAAGCACGCAAAATTAAAAATGTGTAAACAATCTGCAAGAAAAACAGGCAACGGTAAGAAATAATATTTGCCCGTAGCGATGAAGTTCCCCTAAACACAAGAGAGATATTATGCTGTACTACAAAGTAAAACAAAAAGCCTGTTGAGCTCTGACATGACTAGAATTAGAGGAGAGAGACAAATGATGTTTGCACAGCTTGCCGTGGGCTCAGAATCTCATATAGGGGGGCTTAACAAGGCCTTGGGCTAGATGCTGAGTTGCAACACGGTAGACAAACCCCCCCGTCCCCCCCCCCCCTTCTCCCGTCCATCCCGAATCCCAGCAGCAATCTAGCACGGCTCACAACAGCATCCATGCTCCCTCGTTAACATTTTCATCACTTTCTCAGTGAGTGCCAACCTAGAAATATTTCTCAGCATTAGCAACTGTTGTGTGGAGTCAAATATGGCCACGAGATAAAAGGATTTAAGGTTATTGACGCAAGCAAGAGGATGAAATCTGATTTCTAAATGCATCAATAGGAGCCTCTAAGCTGCAGCAGCATCAGCAATCAGCAATGACGCTTTGATATGTTGACCTCAAAAATGTACCCTTTAAAAAAAAAAAAACAGGTGGTACAGAAGAGGAGAAAATGGGGAAAAAAATGAAGCAGTAGGCATCTTTTGTGCACACAGCCAGCAGCGTTGCAATGGAGGTGCACTCACGTGAGAAGGGAACAGGACTAAATGGAAGGGTTCCCTGGTGAAAGGCAGAGAAAAACTTTAACCTTCACACGACAAGACACCGCTATTGGGCGGCACAGTAGTCACCATGGCGACCAAGTGGAGACCCTGGGGAAAGGCCCTGAGGTTATGAAGGAGAGAGTGGAGGGGAAACGGAGAGAGAGGAGGAGCGAGGCGAGGGAGGAGGGAAAGAGGAGGTGGTGGGGCGAGGAGAAGGAAGAGGAAAAGGAAGCAGTGAGGAAACGAGGGGAGGAGGAGGAGGGTGATGGGAGAGAAGGACAGGGGAGGGAGGTGAGAGGGGGGAAGGTCTGTCATGCGTTTGATGTTAAGTCATTGAGACAGAAGCACAGCGGGGCTGAATGCTGCTCTACCTGCGCTGGGAACCCGCGGTGTCAGCGACAGCCTGGAGATGGAGAAGATGAAGGCGGAGAGATAAAAACAGGCGTGGAGGAAATAAAATGAGAAATTCATAGGAAACATGATGGAGGAAAACACAGGTGGGGGGGGGGGGAAGAAAATAGCAATTTGACAGAAAGGTGACAGATTGAAGATTGGGGTGAGTGACGACGGGAAGTGTTTAGGCATACAGATGTCAGAGCTGGAAATCCAGCTTTTATCCTCATAAACTAAACTAGCAGCACTGAAGATGGTTTTTTTCCCCCTAAAAGTACAGCCGAAAAAGCACACAGGTGTCTTTTAAGGACAGTCTTTGTGAGAGATAATTACTATTCCAATCTCACATCTGTCTTTGCCGCTCCGCTGTGTTTTTTTAATGAGCAACAACAGGCTGAGAGACAGACAGACAAAAGCAGGCAGACAGACAGCCCCGGAGTGACGGGCTCAATTCAAAGTCAAAGAAAGAGCCGTGACAATGCTTTGCCAAACGCTCTGCCATCGCCGCGAAGAATCTAATCTCTCCAGCTGCTGCGAGAAAAAGACTTTCTTCAAGGTTTCGTAAATGGGCAGCGGAAAGGGATGCTCCATTCACTTCAAGCCTGAGATTATGAACTTCATTTGACCACCAAAAACGCAGCGAAAGTGACAACGGAGAGAGGGCAGGACATAGTATTTGCTATAGGACAGATTAGAGAGACAGCCAGACTCCCCTCAGGGCCGGGGTAGAGCCCTCGAGATGAAGAGAGATGGAGGAAAGAGGAGTGGGGGGGGGGGGGGGAGGCTTTTACACTAAATGACTGGGACAGAGCGGGGAGAGTGCGAGAGAGAGGGGCAGACAGAGATGTTATGGGAGGAGAGACAAATGGAAAACGATAGATGTGAGCTAGATGATGTGGGAGAAAATCACAAGGGAGGAAGGAGGGTCTGAGACTGGATACTGGGTAGACATCCCTAAAGGGAGTCGACTCAGCGACTCAGTGGACAGGTTCAACACTCAATAAATGATGACATTAAACTGGAATTACTGAGCAATACTGCATTTAAAGGTCTCCTTGATAACGTTTTTATGCGACAAATATAAAAAAAAAAAGAATACATCCACAGAGCTTATAGAAAGGTGCAGAGTAAAAGTATGGCTCTTCTTTTTCTTTTTTTAAAGATTATGTTTTTGGCATTTTTTTTTTTTCAAGCCTTTATTTATAGGACAGTGGATAGTCCAGAAAATGTGAGAGAGAGAGGGGGAGACATGCGGAAATGGCCACAGGTTGGAGCTTTTCCTGAAAAAAAAAATTATGATTGTGAATTAATAATTTAAAAAATTTGGGCGGGTCCAAAATGAATGTTTTGTTTATCTCTGTGGAAGATATCTGACGTTTGGTTCCCACTTCTAACAAGGCTTGTGAGCCAATAGCAAAACGACGTTGGTATCATGTGGTATCTCTGGGTCGTCAGTTAGTGTGGAAAAAACAGATAAATGTCTGAGATTGACGGTAAGTGCCTGGCAACGACTTGTTGCGAAGTGAATGAAATGAAACGGGGGAGTGAGAATGCGACATCTAGTGGCTGAATTGTATCAATAGCGGCATTAACATTAGTGTTTTTAGAACAAAGAAAAATATGGAAATGAAATGGATGTTTTATTCTGAAAAGGCAGAAATACTTCACTATAAAGAAAAAGAAGGGCAATAAAGAATGATAAGGTCATCGATCATGTCAGGGTTGTTCATTAAAGAAACTGCTGACAGATTTTTAGATCAATGATGATATTACTTCAAGCCACAGTTACATATTTTATTCATGAGTTGGTGCACCTGAAATGCAATGTAATACCAGACTGTGACTTTTATGGCAGATAAGAGGTCTGAATTTATCCCTTTAGGATGTTCACTCACTCTTGCGATGGTTCATTTACGGCTGTCAAAGTTAACGCAAATACGTTTTAACGCCACTAATTTCTTTAACGCATTAACACAACTTTTAAAGCTAGTGAAGATACTGGCATCTTATGAAAACTAGAACCTAAGGAATCCATTAGTACCAATCATGTCATACTAGCTTGTTGAGAAGGAGGATAAATAACGCTCCAAACTAACATTACATTTTGGCGAGGAAAAACTGTCATGGCCATTTTCAAAGGGGGTCCCTTGACCTCTGACCTCAAGATATGTGAATGAAAATGTGTTCCATGGGTACCCACGAGTCTCCCCTTTACAGACATGCCCACTTTATGATAATCACATGCAGTTTGGGGCAAGTCATAGTCAAGTCAGCACACTGACACACTGACAGCTGTTGTTGCCTGTTGGGCTTGAGTTTGCCATGTTATGATTTGAGCATATTTTTTATGCTAAATGCAGTACCTGTGAGGGTTTCTGGACAATATTTTTCATTGTTTAGTGTTATTAATTGATTTCCAATAATAAGTATATACATACATTTGCATAAAGTAGCATATTTGTCCACTCCCATGTTGATAAGAGTATTAAATACTTGACAAATCTCCCTTTAAGGTACATTTTGAACAGATAAAAAATGTGCGATTAATCGCGATTAACTATGGACGATCATGCCATTAATCGTGATTAAATATTTGAATTGATTGACAGCCCTAGATTCACTATTTGAGTGGATGTAAAGGCTTTACAATAGAGTTAACTATCAGAGATAACTATGATACAAAAAGGAAGCAGTAAAGGGAATGGAACTAAAACAACATCCCTCTATGACAACAAAACATTATAATACTGATAAGATACTGACTGGTGAGTCCACTGACCTGTTATGACCCTCTGGGCCTCATACGGCTCCATGTAGCCGTTGTTCTCGCAGGGAACAGGTCTGAGATCTGGTTCTGGTCTGTGGTCCAGGCGAGCGTCGAACGGGTCAGAATAATCTGTGTCTCCTGCCAATGGAGCAGACGGCACCACCTAAAGGACAAAACCCACACTTTACTGATGAAGAGAAATGGGTTTTGTTACAGATCATTAACCCATCCGCGTTGGGAGAAAAATGACTCCAGCGTTTTTTGACGTTATATAATAAATACAAAAACAACATCTACATGTTTTTTCTCTTGCAGGCACGAAATTTCAATCACAGGCTATAATGAGTTTGACTTTCAGCCAGCGTTTTATAAAAGCTGCACATCAATCACACTTTTTGAAACACTGGAATTGAAGCATCCTAGGATCTGAATATTTTCTGATAATTGGGAGTCATGTAGAAATGCTAAAAAGGATGAAGTGTTGCACAGACAATAGCTCATCAAGACCTGAGATGGAGAGAGCAGCGCTACACTCTTAACAAGCAATCACATCCTCACTGAACGGCACGTTAACTATATGTTTGGTTACAGAAAAAAAAAACGCTTTTGGATTATCATCAAGACACTAATTTGCATCTTTGGTGTGCAACATCACAAAACCACATCAATGCTATGTATATGCAGTGGCTGTACAATAGAGCAGTGATTCTCAAAGTGGGGTCCGGGGACCCCCAGGGGTTCGTGGCACTCTGCCAGGGGGTCCGCGAAATAACTAGCTATAAATTATAAAATTGTGCTGTATCATTAAAAAGTACATATCTACAGATGGGGACCATTTGCAGCAATTGAACAACCATGCTAAAGCGACATCTGAATACAAAGCACCCGCAACATCAGGGCAAAACAAAGTGGTGTTAACATGATTCAAATTGAAATGTGTTTCTGTTTATCACTATCAAACAAGTCTGAAGTACTTAGGTTGAAAAGTTTTAGAATACGAATAGTTCCAATGGCATCTAAGAGTACAAATGGTAGTAAGCGTTATGCTTAATCGGCGTTACGATTAAGAGGGGATCCTTGGAAAATGTTCTCCCCTTTAAGGGGTCCCTGGCCCCAAAGTTTGAGAACCCCTGCAACAGAGTTCCCTCTTTAAACCCTTGAAGAAGGGACTATAGTGTATGTTTGTTACTATCTAAGCTACATGTATATGCAGCCAGAATGCGTCCTGTGAGAGGATGATGTGTTTTTTGGCCGTGGGAGGAGAACACGGAGAGTTAAGAGGGGGCTGGTTGGTTGGTTGGTCGGGAGCATTTGTTCCTTCATGCGAGCCCAGGAGGAAAACAGTGGTCATCTGGCACACTGACAGCTACAAAGGCAGCCATATGGTCACAAACACACACATGTCCATACCTACAAGCACATACACATTTTTAAGGCAACATGCTCTCTTCGTATCACTCTCTTTCTCTGACAAAAGGAAATCACTCTAGCGAGGCTCGCTTCCCAAATTCCTGCTAGACATGCACACGCCCTCACAAAATTACATCCTAATCCCATGCTGATTCTGTAACAGGTTATCTATCGATGCACAGGAATCTGCAATGGTAATTAGAGTGCGGATGTTCCCACAGACCCTGGGAAATTAATGAGAGCGGGAGGGGAGCGGGGTAGAGGGGAGAGAGGGCTATCGACTTGAGTTAAGGCTATTACTTCAATCCACTTCAGGACTTTCGCACTTGTAGCATTTTCCACGAGCGGAGTCATGGATTTAACTGCAGCGTTGAAAACCCTGAAATACCCCTCAACTTGCTCAGCATATGTGAGCTGAATTAATGCGAAGACCATTTCCTTGTAAAACCTTTGCTTCCGCTTGCAGTCGCTCAGTCTCGACATCTGTTTGCCTTTTTTTGTTCGCAGTAGCTGTGTATGTTCTCCGCAGCACGACATGCACAGTACATAACCAGGAAAGCACTGCAGTCCTGATGACAACAAACGACACCACAGTATAAATTATACCTCCCCGTGGCCCTTGGCATATCACCATACGCCGTTCCGTATATGGCCCCTCACATGTGCTCATGCGGGGGTCTCTCTCAGCTTGAAAAACTAAACCCAATTTATTATTTATGGAAGGACATAAACTCAAGGGACTGTGACCCTCTCCGACTCAATGGTGCGCTCAAGCCATCAATAATTCTTTCTTCCATCTAGGGTAGCGAATTTATGTGGCGCACGGGATGTAATGTGATTTATGTAAACAATGCATATTGGAGACGCACGTTACTAGTCACTTGCTTATGGAGTGTGATCAATAAAGCTGTCACGGTGATGGAAATGGAATGAGAGAGAAGCAGGAGAGTGTTTTTTTTTTTATCCGTCTTGCCTTCCCGTCATCCCTCCTTCTCACTTCCACATAAAAAACTGAATTTGTCATCACCTGCTTTTTGGTCTGATTACTACAAACTAGGGCTGTCAAAGTTATCGTAATAATAACGCGTTAACACAAATTCATTTTAACGCCACTAATTTCTTTAACGCAACTTGCGATTTGTAGGTTGTAGCGGGATCCGTTTTAAAGCTAGTGTGAAGATACTGGTATCATATGAGACTAGAAAACCTAAAGAATCCATTGGTACCAACCAAGTCATACTATCTTGTAGGGAAGGAGGCTAAATAACGCTCCAAGCTTAAGCTAAATTGTGGAGAGGAAAAACCGTCACGGCCATTTTCAAAGGGGTCCGTTGACCTCTGACCTCAAGATATGTGAATGAAAATGGGTTCTCTGGGTACCCACGACATTACAGACATGCCCAGTTTATGATAATCACATGCAGTTTGGGGCAAGTCATAGTCAAGTCAGCACACTGACACACTGACAGCTGTTGTTGCCTGTTGGGCTTGAGTTTGCCATGTTATGATTTGAGCATATTTTTTATGCTAAATGCAGTACCTGTGAGGGTTTCTGGACAATATTTGTCATTGCTTTGTGTTGTTAATTGATTTCCAATAATAAATATATACATACATTTGCATAAAGCAGCATATTTGCCCACTCCCATGTTGATAAGAGTATTAAATACTTGACAAAGCTCCCTTTAAGGTACATTTTGAACAGATAAATGCGATTAATTTGCGATTAACTATGGACAATCATGCGATTAATCGCGATTAAATATTTTAATCGATCGACAGCCCTACTACCAAACACATGCTGAGAAACTGAGGCTCTTACAGGCTCTTGTTGATCCTCTAAGGAGACGGCACTGAGGAGGATCTTGGTGCGCCCCAGCTCCTGGGAGTCCACTTTGATCAGTCTGTGTTTGGGAGATTTCACATCCACAGTGGACGACTTCATAGGAGAACCATACACTGGTGTGGTGGGGTCAGGAGTCCCAGACTCGCCCCTGGACCTGCTTTCAGAGTCCTCGTAGGGATCCTCGAAGTCCAGGTCCCTCTGGAGCCGGTAGGCTTTGAGGATCTCGCTCTCTGTGTAGTCTGGTGTGGGCGGCTGCGGGGGAACCTTCCTGCTGCCGAAGCTCAGGTAGTCTTTCAGCCACTTGGCCATCGCAGCTCTGAGTCCAAGTGTGCTGGTGTGTGGTGGAGTGAGAGCAGGAGGCTGCAGGGGGCACACAGGGACAGGAGGGTTATTGCTTGACCTTATTTCTGATGAGATTGTGTGAGCTGTGGATTGGATTTGTGCTGTGTGTTTTTCTGATCGAGACAAGACAATTGAATCACAAAACCATTATTAATCCACAGGTCCTGATCCTCTCATAATATTTGTGCTGGACAACTTTCTCCTGTTCCCAGACCCACAATCAGTGTGCGTTTACATGCACTCATGTGACATTAAACCACACCAACAGCTGGGCTTTACGCACTCCTTTTGTTTTACGCAGGGAGCAATAACGTCTGGCATCTGGACTTTGCCCAATGGCTGCAATTACATCTCACACCCCCGCAATAAAGTCGGACGTTAACATGCTGATAAAAAAAAGGAAAGACAAAGACTGAAAGAGAAGAGCAAAGCAACGAGGAATCAAACATGTTTCAAACTCAAACATCTTATTATTTGCTTTCATTTTTCAATTTAAGCAACATTAAAACACAGCATCTTTAGTTTTGGCACAGACTTATTAGGTCAGCTGTAAACGCTTAATGAAAATAAGCTGATTTTGTTAAACTTCCACTCACAACAAGAGACCAAAACACTGGATTTAAACCCCAGTGAGCGCTGCTCTGCGAGGGCGCACTCGCTTACCGACCCTGTTCAGTCCTTCAGCCACTTTATTCCGCGTTTCTTCATGTCGATGGCAATAAAACGGCACAGAAAAGTGACAAAACCTTCCACTGCAGGCGCTTTTTACTCCACAAAATGATAAGAAAAAGGAAAAAAAGAGTAGGTTTTCTGGATCTATAACAAGAGCACCGAGTTCCTCTAACGACTGAAGGCAAATGTGCGAGTGTAGAGAGCGACTGGAGCTCCGAGAGAAACTCACCCGAGCGATTAAAGGGGAGGCGCTTCATTCCCAATGGAATATCCTCCTATTCCCTTTCGCAGTCAGCCGACCGTTCATTCATTGAAATATCCGCACATCTGCAACAAGAGATACATCCTCTGTAACTGCATGGGGAAAACAAATGAAGAGAAACTGGGGAGGAATAATACAAAAAAAAAAAAATCAGCTTGCACGAATGTGCTCCAAGCATGTGCATTATTTATTCACATGACATCACTGGAGAATTTTTGCTGTTTTAGCTTCAGTGAAGGTTTTTCAAATGATTTTTTTTTTTTGCAGTTTTTCCCTAAAAAGAAAGTCTAAAAAGCCTGGAGGGTGAACAAAACTGTTATCTGCTTCCTCATAAAAGGGTTTGGTGGAGTAAGGAAATCCCATCATCCTCTGGGTAATATGAACAGTGAAGTTTAGACACTCCTTATCACAAAAACATGATGACAAAAGCACTGGGGCCTGTCCTCTCTGATTGTAAAATAAGGCATTCATTCCTTTTGTTTCATCCTCTCACAGATGTCCCATTATCTGAGGTCCAGGCTGGTATAAATTGGATTGTGTGCTACAGTGGGTAAGGCCATCTAAGTCTGTTAAAGGACCGTAAAATGCCTCTTTCTTTACGACACTCATGAGCTCACTTTCTCCCAGGGGCGGGGAGACTGGATGAGGTCATGGAGCTACAATCCACCCCCCACCACAACCATCAACATTATCCCATCACATCTTCCTCCTCCTGCTCCAGTGTTCACCAAGCAGCGGCTTCAGACCTAAAGGGGGGTGATGGGGATCAAAAACAAGTCCCAATCTGTTTCTGAGGGGAAACCTGAGGGTGTGTGATTGCAAACACCTTGGAGGTCCCTGCAGTCCAATTTAAATCATTTATAGCTGTGAAGCTGTAAACTTGAAGACAGGATCGATTTCATAAGTCAGCCAACACAAAAGCCTGTCAAATATGTTTCTGTGGAAAATAAGTTCTCCAGAGTAAAAAAAACCCAGACTCATCTACCTGTTTAATGTCTCCTTCTTACTGCATGAAAAATATGTCTTATCATTCTGCCCTCTTTTTTTAGAGGGGTAGATGTGGGGGACAGGGGATGTTCAGGGGTAGATAAAAAGTTACACAAATTTGGTGCTAAATTTAACCATTTTTTACCACTCACAAACTGATCAAAATAATCAAAAATCCCTGCAAAATACCACATTAAGACAACAAGACCTTGAGGAACACCATAGAAAAGGCCATGCTGTGATTTGGTATCAAATACTTTTGACATTTGGAGATTTCTGCAAGAATTGCATTTTTCAGCAATTGGATTTCGAGCACTAATTTGTTCTGGAAACTGCTCAGAAACCCCCTTATTGTCAATCTACCTAGGAAAGCATTCCATCCTCTGAATGCTCTAGGTCTCTAGTTTGTGGTTGTAAAGTTTCATGAGGTTGTGATTATCCTAGGTCACCACAGGTCATTTTATACAGTGAGCTCAAGTTTCAAAAAATGGTCTCACTCCAATGAAATGGCTTCTATGGGGACTAACATCATCACATATGAATACAATTGAGCTCGTTGGATCCACAAGAGTCTCAGCTTTACAGTGATACCCAATTTACCCCAGTATGCAGAAATATTCAAATACTCGTTGGTACCCATAGAACCCATTTTCAATCACATATATTGAGGTCAGAGGTCAAGGGACCCCTTTGAAAATCGGCATGCCAATTTCTCCTCGCCAAAACTTTGTAACATTATTTAGTGTTCTTCCTACATGTTAGCGTGACATGGTACCAATGGGTTCCTTAGGTTTTCTAGTTCCATGCCAGTATCTTCACTCTGGAAAACGGAGCCCGCTACAACCGCCAAAAGACAGAATAGCGGCCAGGCCCGCCGGCGGGCCGTCAGAGTTCTAAGGAGAACAAGATCGTGGTAACGACAAAATCTCAGATTCCTATATTGTGAGAACCAGTCACTATCATGTGGGAACAAGATCAATAAGTTGTGTTACAGGGCTTATCTTCTGGGAATGATACAGATCTTGTTGCCACAACATCTTGATACAAGATCCCGTAAGATAATAAATTCTTCCCACAAGTTAAGATCTTTTTTCTCAGATGTTAAAGAAATGCCATCTTTTGATTCTTCAGGGACTTCTGCCCTTTCTTTCCCATTCTTTCTGTGCGTTTTTATCTTGTCATATCTTTGAATGTACCAGTAATCTTCCTCCTCTTCCCATCAGCTATACATTCCTGTTTTTCATCTGCACAACCCACTCAGTCTTAACACCTCCTCTGACCCCCCTGCAACCCATATTGAGCATACATTTAATATTTGTTTCCATCCTGGCTGTGGTGAGAGATGGAAAATCAGAGACGGAGAGACAGGCTGAGCTGTCAGACTCGGCAAGAAGAAGACCCATGGAGAGCACAGGGGAGAGGGAAACAGAAATGGAAAAATCAGGATCTCTCACAGTGAGAGATAATCACAAACAGGCAGACAGACAGGTATAAAGTCATTGTGTTTTTCATGCAAAATAAACACTGTTGTAGGCTTCGAGCCAAAGATGTAATTGAGTCAAACAGAAACAACAAGGCGCAGTGGAATATTTCAGAGAATTAATAAGACTCCCTCATTATAAAGGGCTAAATATGGATGTGGCACTTTCTCTAAAACTTCACTCTTTCAGTTATTGCTGTTTCCAAGCTGAACATTCATGAATCTGAGAGGTACACAAACATTGACCGTAGACATTCATGTACAACCTGACAAAAGCCATTTAACCTTACAGTTTTTCTCATTCGCTTTGGCTCAATTCTTGAATGAGAATTGTTTTTTTCAAAACAATAAGCTCAAATCTCTGAACAATTCGTTTGTTGTTCACAACAGATTTGAATTTCTCATTCATTCTAGCAAATTGCACGTGTTTTGGTACATGTGCAAAAGAATAAGTACAAATAAATATCTATGACATGGTGTTACGTACTGTGAGGAGGTACAATTAGTTGTTTTTTGCATTACTTATTTTTGGCATGGATGTCATTTTGTGGCAAATTTTCTGTTCATTGTATATCACATTGCTACACAAATAAATGTGCCGTATACATACAAATGTGCATATCCTGTTTCTGTGTACTACAGTAGGCCTGCTGACTTTCAGTAAACTTTTACTTCTGTTGGAATGGGAATCTAAAACGCTCAGTGCGAAAAAAAAAAAAGAAAAAAAAAAGTAGAACAAAACAGAGATGTGTATAAGAAATATTTTCAGAGTTGACTGCCATGGTAAAAAAAAAACATCTAATCATTTTGACCAGTACGGCTCACACAATGACAAAACAACTTTTCATTTCGGTGACATTGGCCAATTTACTGACACAATAACTAGTTTTTTAAGGCATGAATGAAGTGTTTTGGGTGAGTTACTACCTTTTGCAGACATGCAATAAAGCTGTGATGTCCTATCAAACATTTGTGACTATTGACTGTTTCGAAAAATGAGCCAAAACGATGGAGAAAAGCTGTAATATGAGCATCTTTTGGTTGAATTCAGGGGCTGGAAAAGAGGCTTCACAGACTTGTGCACCTACTGTGGGAATAGTTTCCTCTGCCTTGCATTTACTGCCCTCATTTGGTGGCTCGTGTGTATTGCGTGTATGCTTTATATTTTTGATAACTACAGAAGCAGGTCTCATTTGACTTTGTGAAAATAAAAAAAATATCCGAGCTTAATTCGTATCCATTCACGACCAAGAAACGCGCAACGTCGATGGACATTTTTTTTAAAAACAGAGGCGTTAAAGCCAGGGCTTCAGTAAAATATCTATTTATTAAGTATATAAGCTCATTAGCACCCAAAATAGTAGAGTAACATTTAAGTTAGCACTTAAGTTAACTATTATATTTATTTTTTACTCACCTCTCTGTTTCATTATAGTACAAAACATGGCACAAAAGTACGAGCTTCCGGGTTCTGCTCCTCCGGTGTTGCCATTGGTTAGATTCACTTTTAACGCTTCGTGATTGGCTGAAAACGTCCAAAATAAGGAACTTTCCCACAAACCCCCCCGTTTAGAAGTGTGAGCTCGAGGTACCGACACAATGACAAGCTGTACATGACTGAATACTACTCTACATCTTACAGCAGCCTGTTAAACACAAAATAACAGCTCTGTACTTCAGCACGCGTCTCTAAAAATGCTCCACGTTGTGCTGACAGACACAGACACAGTATCATCCATCTTAGCCAATCAGACGTCGATCCGGCGTTTTGCGCATTGCTGATTGGTTGATTTACGATAGGGGGCGGGTACATTCCTGCTGTCGGACAGGCAGCAGTGACTCCAGTATTTTGCCGCTGATGGGACAGAGGAAACACTCACCTGGAGCTGGACTGTCCTCCACAGGTAGGCTGCTTCTGCAGGGGACTTTATACATGTGTGTTGACTGCATTATGGTTTATGTATTAGTGGTACATTCCTTATGTATTCCCACATGCACCCACATGTTGCAATGTTGCTGGGACCAATGTTGATGACTGACTCATGGGTAAATAACCCCTTTAAGACACAGTGAATAAGCTGTAACTAAACATTAACACTCAAGTTTTTTCCTTTGCCTTGTTCATTGCAGTGTTCCTGTTGAGACAGAGGCCATCAAACCATTATGAAGAGTCTGAAGGCAAAGTTTAAAAAGACTGAGGTAAGAAACATCTGTTGTAGGGCATGTGGAGCTTTACAGTTGGGTGTATTTTAAAAAGTAGTACACCTGTTTGCTGCAAGCTATTTAGAGATATAACAAGCTGTGTTTTAACCTAATATCACAGCTGCTCCATAGTCATTTATATAGATCCCAGGTTGCTCCTTGTGTGTGTATGGGGGGGCACTGGGATATAGTGTCACTGAGCAGCAGCAGGAGAGCAGACTGCTGCTATAACCAGAGATCTCAGGTAGCCTTCAATTATTCACACGTGCACACACACTCACACACACACACAGACACACACAAAGGAACCCCACTTTCCTGCTGTCCTCCCTATGCCTATGCTACTCCGAAGGGCTTTGTCGTGTGGGATTCAACCTTGTTCTCTAATTTGCTGTATTTTTAAGACTTTTTTGCCTGCCCCATGTAGCCAGATGCTTGTTGCAGACCGACATACTGGGGTCAGTGACCTTGCAGCGCCGGGGCAATGGTAGAAGCAGATAAACTATAAACAATGTGGTCTGAGCATTTGGGTCCTGATGATGCTTTTAGCACCATTACGGCCTGTTAGTGTCTGGTGTCTTAAGGAGAAATTCTACCTCCCTTTTAGTGTTAGTGATCACCACAACAATGGTGATAAGGATGATCCTCTTGGATGAGTAGTTTCACTTAACAGCCTCTCAGTGAAGTTGTGTCATTTTTTTTTTATAGTCCAACTGTCACAGAAGATAGATTGACAAATATCATGCATGCATACATCTTCCAGGGTTTCCCACACGCATAAACCTAGATTCAGCTTGTTTGTGTCTCTTTATGTCCCCTCTGCCACAAAAATGACCATCCAAACCGGCAGAAGAGAGCCAGCTTGTTTCTCCTCTTTCTGCTGAGTCCTCACATCACACAGGCCCCGCTCTGCAACTGCAGAGAAACAGATCTACAGTATGACGCTGCCAGGGGGGTACCGTGCAGGCACCTGACGAAAAAACTAATGGAGAGAAGGAGGACGCCTGCTACAGAGCGAAATTATTAGGTTAGAGAAAGGAGGACAGTGAGGAAGGGGAAGGAGGTGGCAGCAGCGTGTGAGGCAGTGCAGTGGACACACCGGCTGTGTCCCTGCTAGCAGCCGAGGCAGGATGATGGGATGACGTTTTGGATGCGGACAGGGAGCACTGCACAGGGAGGACAGCATATAGCAGTGATACAGTGTGTGTGTGGCGAGCTATTCAATTTCATTTTGAGGATAGTACTGGTATGTAGATCTCTACTATGACGTTGCTGTGACCTCTAAAGGGTATCTGGTAGAAAGTTATGGGTGGCAGAGTACAGTATCTAATGTAACTGTGCGGCAGTGTGTATTGTCAGGCAGGACACACAGCGGTGGCTTGGTGCTCGGTAGCTGTATTTAGTTGTGTGTGTGTGATGCCCTGCTAGCAGTATGGATCCTCAGCAGCCTGTTTTTAGCCTGATGAAGCGGCTCTGTCCTTGTTTCAGCCTGCTGCCGCTGCCAGTAGGTATCTTCTCTCTATATATCCACTAACTAACAGGAATGGGAAAGGAAAAATCCCTCTCTCTTTATTATATTTCTGTCTTAAAAGTTAATTTTATCTTGTAAAACTGGTATCTCATTCTGTTGCATTATATTTATTTCATCTACCCAGTCATCTGTTCTTTTGTTTGTTATAAGATTCGAGTGTGGGATCAGTTTCCATTGGGGGGGAGGAGTGGGTAGTTAAGGGTGCTGACCTGTTCTCTGGCTTGCCCCCCCTCAGAGTCAGGACTGGAGTAAGAGTGATGAGAGGCTGCTGCAGGCCGTGGAGCAGAATGAACCCGACAAAGTCTCCGCTCTCATCGTCAAAAAAGGCCTCTGTCCCACCAAGCTGGATGCCGAGGGCAAGTCAGCGTAAGTCCGGCACCTAATGTTTACTTTTCTTAGTCACTGGAAGGAATTCATCTATTAGATTGTAGTAATTGAATTAAGTTTATATTCCTTTCAATTCCGCTCATTAGTGTTGTACAGTAATAACTGTCAATCAACTGTCAATCAATTAAAATATTTAACCGTAAATAAATTACACATTTTTTATCTGTTCAAAATGTACCTTAAAGGGAGATTTTTCAAGTATTTAATACTCTTATCAACATGGGAGTGGGCAAATATGCTTACTTTATGCAAATGTATGTATGTTTATTGAAGATCAATTAACAACACAGAACAATGACAAATATTGTCCAGAAACCCTCACAGGTACTGCATTTAGCATAAAAAAATATGCTCAAATCATAACATGGCAAACTGAAGCCCAACAGGCAACAACAGCTGTCAGTGTGTCAGTGTGCTGACTTGACTATGACTTGCCCCAAACTGCACGTGATTATAACCTCTTTCACGACAAGCTAGCATGACATGGTACCAATGGATTCCCCCGGTTTTCTAGTTTCATATGATACCAGTATCTTCATTCTAGCTTTAAAGCTGAGCCCGCTACAACCTAAAAATCGCCAGTTGCGTTAAAGAAATTTGTGGTGTTAAAACAAATTTGCGTTAACGCGTTACTTTGACAGCCCTAATAACTCCTGTTGTGCACTCGATTTGACTGTTATTAGCTCATTAAATGTACGTCATCAGTTGTTAAAAGCCTCATAGATGTGGGTCAGTAGGGGCCTGCTACATCTATGTTGTAAAAGTGAAAGCTAATCTTTAAAGCAACACGTTCTAACACGTAAAACGGAAGGAAACGTTACATGTAGGTCACAAACAAAACAACTTCTTTAGATTTAGGCAACAAAACCACTTAGTTAAGTTTAGGGAAAAATATTGTGTTTCGGCTTAACATAAATGCATTTGAAAAGTGAAACCATCCATCGCCCCTGACCTCCTCCACCCCATAAGGAGTTTCACTACAGCGCCTGACTTCGGCTTTTTGCTCCGGTCATAATTACTACAGTCGCTAGAGTCTTCTTTTGGTGATCGCCGATGTGAATCGATGATAAAACATACTAGTAGGTGTAGCAGGGCCCTACTGACCCACATCTATGAGACTTATAACCACCGATAACATCCATTTGACCGGCTGTGTTGTTAACACAATGTAAACCCAATTTCTTGTGTAGCAGTAAAAAAAAAATGTTAATTTTTGTGGACATTTTCTGACTTTTTCGTGACTTTTTTTTGGGACATTTTTCAGATTTTTTTTTTTTAAATTTTTAAAAAAAATGTTAACATTTGTGGACATTTTTCGGACTTTTTTCATGATATTTTTCAGACTTTTTTTTACATTTGTTTTTTTTACATTTCCGGACATTTGTCAGACTTTTTTATACATTTGTTTTTTTTTACATTTTTCTGAATTTTTCTTGACATTTTTTGGGACATTTTTTGACACTTGTCAGAATTTTTTGACATTTTTCAGACTTTTTTTTTTTTTTTTTAGATTTTTTTTTTAACTTTGTTTTTTATTTAATTTTTGTTTTTCTATTTATTTTTTTTACATTTTTCGGACATTTTTCTAATTTTTTTTTTACATTTTTCAGACTTTTTTTTATTTTTTAATTTTTGTTTTTCTAATTTTTTTTTTACATTTTTCAGACTTTTTTTTTTTTTTTAATTTTTCTTGTTATTCTCTTTTTTTTTTAACTTTGTTTTTTTATTTAATTTTTGTTTTTCTAATTTTTTTTTTGACATTTTTCAGACATTTTTCAAAGTTTTTTTTTTTACATTTTTCAGACTTTTTTTCTGAATTTTTCTTGACATTTTTTGACACTTGTCAGAATTTTTTGACATTTTTTTGACATTTTTCAAAGGTTTTTTTTTAACTTTGTTTTTTTATTTAATTTTTGTTTTTCTAATTTTTTTTTTACATTTTCAGACTTTTTTTTTTTTTTAAATTTTTGTTATTCTAATTTTTTTTTTACATTTTTCGGACATTCTACTGACCCACATCTAAGAGACTTATAACCACCGATAACAGCCATTTGACCGGCTGTGTTGTTAACACAATTTCTTGTGTAGCTGTAAAAAAAAAAATGTAAATTTTTGTTGCCATTTTCTGACTTTTTCGTGACTTTTTTTTGGGACATTTTTCAGATTTTTTTTTTTTTAATTTTTTAAAAAAATGTAAACATTTGTGGACATTTTTCGGACTTTTTTCATGATATTTTTCAGACTTTTTTTACATTTCCGGACATTTGTCAGACTTTTTTTTACTTTGTTTTTTTTACATTTTTCCTGAATTTTTCTTGACATTTTTTGACACTTGTCAGAATTTTTTGACATTTTTCAAAGTTTTGTTTTTTACATTTTTTTTAACTTTGTTTTTTTATTTAATTTTTGTTTTTCTAATTTTTTTTTTACATTTTCAGACTTTTTTTTTTTTTTTAATTTTTGTTATTCTAATTTTTTTTTTACATTTTTCGGACATTCTACTGACCCACATCTATGAGACTTATAACCTCCTATAGGAGGTTATAACCTATAACATCCATTTGACCGGCTGTGTTGTTAACACAATGTAAACACAATTTCTTGTGTAGCTGTATAAAAAAAATGTAAAAATTTTTGTTGCCATTTTACTTGACATTTTTTGGCACTTGTCAGAATTTTTTGAAATTTTTTGGACATTTTCCAAAGTTTTTTTTTTTTAAACTTTGTTTTTTTATTTAATTTTTTTTACATTTTTCAAATTTTTTTTTTACTTTTTTTTTTTTTTTTTTTCTAATTTTTTTTTTTACATTTTTCGGACATTTTTCAAAGTTTTTTTTGACTTTTTTCAGACTTTTTTTTTTTTTTTAATTTTTGTTTTTCTAATTTTTTTTTTACATTTTTCGGACATTTTTCAAAGTTTTTTTTTTTTACATTTTTCAGACTTTTTTTTTTTTTACATTTCTGGACATTTTCAGACTTTTTTCAGAACTTTTGACATTTTTTGGGACATTTTTTGACAAAAAAAAAAAAAAGTAATTTCCCCTGGAAACATCTACCACTGGGTGTTTAGTGTTGGCACTGAAAGGATTGTTTTAATTCCATTATGAATTCTACTTATTAATCCAATTCATAATCTTTATTCCTTGATCATTTTGTTTGTAAATGGTAATCCCCTACTTTCTGTTGAAGTAAAACTAAAGTAATGAGTGGAATCAGCAGTTGGAGCTGAACAATTCTCAGTAATCAGATTCTCATTTCTTATCTCTGAACTGTTGAGGAGAATGTACCGGAGTAGTCAGCAGGTTCTGTATGCAGAGTAATTTATTTGAAGCAGATTTTTTTTAGCATTCTTTCTTCCTTTGTGTGGTTTATGCTCTTCAATGAGAAAACAAACTTATTAACAATAAATCAAATCATCATCAACAGATAAAATGCAACAAACTAGTAAATCAAAGCATTAAAGTGGTAAATTACCTTACAGGACTCACACAGCATGTTGAAGATCAGAAAGAGTGAACAAAGGGCGGAAGCAGCATATATATAGGGCCGCTGATTTAGGTGAATTGATTGCACCTGAGGGGGACGGTTCCTTTTAGACAGGAGCGTTTGTTTTATCCTCCCTGCCTCAGGGGCGGTCATGTGATCCTTCCCAGGGACTTTTAACACTAAACACTAGTGACATGTTTCGTCCTTCGTCCTTCTGGCAGGTTCCACCTCTGTGCATCCCGAGGCCGGCTGGACTGTCTGGAGGTCATCATCTCTCACGGGGCAGACGTCAACATCATTGATGGCGCTGGTAGGGTATTATCAAATAAAAGTTTCATCTCATAAGCCAAGGCTGTTGAATCACACGTGTCATGGATTGTTTATAAATGTCTGTTTTATAACAGGCTTCAGCGCCCTTCACCTCGCAGCCAAAAACGGCCAATCAGAGTGTTTAAAGAGACTCTTACAGGTAAAACACAGACTGACAGCACAGCCAGGCTAACCTACGAATACTGTAAAAGATGAATGGAATAATGCAAGCATGAATTTTAATTAAAGATGGTTTATCTTTTGCTGTTATTGCTTTTTTTACCTGACAGGAGAGGTTAGCAGTAGATTGCACCGACAGCATTGGTAGGACAGCGCTTCATCATGCAGGTAACAGTTACAGAACCACAATATGACACCAGTTTGGTTGCACAACAGTTACTTTAAACCTCTGATATTGACCATAATTGTGATTATTTCCCGCAGCGGTCAGCGGCTGCTTGTCCTGCTCTGAGACTCTGTGGGATTTCAAAGCCAGTCTGGATGTCCAGGATGGGGTAGAGTTTATTTACAGTATATAAAGTTTGGCTTGCATTTTTTGTTTTGTATTGTTATGTGAGATGAATAAATAAATGATTATCACTTTTTATGTACTCTCTGTCTGCCAGGACGGGGCCACCCCTCTGATGTTAGCGGCTCAGATGAGCAGAGTGGAGCTGTGCGTCTTTCTATTGGGTCGAGGTGCCGATGCAAACATACAGGACAACCAGGGAAGGTACTGGACTGTTGATGATACTCAGTCAGGGTTTGATGAGGCAGAGGGACCACTGGATCTGGATCGCTTTCTTGTAGCTGCTGCTGCTGAATCTTTGACAGATGGACTGATGGCCTGCTGAGGCCGACTGCGGCACGAAACAGCCGTCTTAGCTAAGCTAGAACCGAAAAACCTCTGCAGGATTATTCTCACAGCAGTGGGGTTGTCTGGGTCGGGATACAGGAAGGATTCCAGTAGAAGTCTCCAGAGTGTGGGGTAGATTTGGAAGGATGCAGGTCAAGACCTCCAGCAGCTTTCAGTTTGGCTTTGGATATCTGCTTGGAGAGGATGATTAGAGACATTCTTTCAGGCCACATCATTACATCGAATGGAAAAATGTCATCCTGAATCACAACCTGAAAATAGAGTTCTGTAGCTTAAAAGGGGACCTATTATACTCATTTTAAGGTTCATACTTGTATTTTGGCTTTCTACTAGATATTTACATGCTTTAATGTTCAAAAAACACTATGCAAAAGTGTTACTTAGTGACATCACAAAAAACTATATAACACACTGAAGGAAAGGGAAAAAGCACAAAAGTATAATAGGTCCTCTTTAAGGATACTGTATGTTTCTAATGACAAACTGACAAACTGAAATGGCCAGTGAGTCTTACATTGATGTGTGTGATTCTACTGTTAGTTTGCTCGGAACTGCTGTTTTCCTGTTACTGTCTCATGATATTTTGTTTTGGATCGCAGGTCTGCATTAATGCTGGCGTGTGAGAGTGATAGTGTCGAGACCGTAGAAGCTCTACTGAGAGGCGGCGCCAACACGCAGCTGGTTGACGCCGGTGGACACACAGCCGCCGACTACTGCGCAGGCAACCAACGCATCATGCAGATGTTGCAGGATGGAGCACCTCCAGGTACAGTATGAGGCCTGAAGTCTTTTTTTTTGACAATTCACTCTCTCTATTATCATATTAGTGTAAATCAAGCCTAGTTAGTTCTGTTAAATCAAGTGGAATAAATGAACCAGCTTATGACAGCAGTTTCTTTAAATAAAAAAATGGCAGCGTCATATGAAACACGTGGCAGCAACATCTAACAGGTCACCAGTGTATGGCTTCTGTGCTGCTCTGGATCCTGGCTGTCTCTCTCTGCTCCCCCAGGAAACAAACTGTAATAGGAGGAAGTGGATCAGGAGGACAGCTGGGTGTGATTGTAAAGTGGGATTTAAAAAAAAAAAAAAAAAGAGAGAGACGAAAGGCTTGTCCCGCTTTTATCTCCCAACAAAGACATTGCAAATATATGGGAAACAGATGTGTGGCTGGTTTGAAAAGGAGATGAAGGAGAGGATTTGGTGTGCACATGATGCTTAACCACATTCGTTTTTATACTATAATTGAAGATTTTGGTGGATTTACTACAAGATACATGAATGGTACTAACATAAACTACATGTTAGAACAGTGACAGGAAGTGAGAGTGTGTATTGTGCCTCTAGCTGTTTGCTGGAGCTCATTGCTTTAGAGGTTAAAGTGTCTTGCTGTGTGTCTCTCTCCCCCTGCATACGTACTGAAGCTCCTGAGGGCGCAGCCGAGGAGGTAATGTTGCATAGCTGCGTGTTGGATCACTCCCTCCATCAAATGAGATCATGGCCCCACTTTGGCAGATCATATTGTGCATGTTTTCCAATATGAGGTCATTGTTTTTGCGCGCCGCCTTCTTTTCGTTGGCTTTTGTTGCTGACCCCTTTGTCTTATCTTAGCTTCCTCTGTTTTCCTTTTTTATGTTGAGCTTGACCTCTGCCTGTCTGTGATCACCCCTCTCACCCCCACGCAGCCCCCCCAAGTCCCCTCAGGCGCCTCATCAATGCAAGGGGGCACTACCCCCCGCAAACGGAAAGCTCCTCCGCCGCCCCGCTCTCCTCTGCAGGTACTGTGAGACACATCTCAGTGGATGGAAAACACTTTCCCCCCCCCCCCCCACAATTAGAAGCTCGCCTTGTGGTACTACGTGAGAGCAAACAAGTGTCCATAATCATGCTAATTTTACAATAATCCCTGGTAATATCTCTGTGGAGATTAACTAAAGGGTATTATGTGTTTGATGACTAACAAAGATTCATTTTATTCTGTTTCCCCATCTCAAAGATCCAGGGTTTGTCACCGTCTCCACAGCCCCGGAGTCCTGCTCCACCTGCCCAGTCCCCTGAGCCCCCGTCTCCTTCGCCCTCTCCTCAGCCTCCAGAAACACAGCAACCAGCCCAGGTTAGCAGCACCGTCAATCTGGATTTCTGTTTAGTTATACTTTGTCCTTCATATTACATGAAATTCAGACTTTATCAGGGTTTCATATGTCTTGTGGTTGTGTGTGTAAGGCAGAGGATGAGGAGGTGTTTGAGGAGATTCGCCGGCTGCGTCTGGAGAGAGGTCGTCTGCTCCAGAAGATCAAAGCCTTTGAGCAGCAGCAACAGAGCGCCATCTCGGCCCTGCAGGAGGTACTGCACCGCATCCTGCAACCCTATCTGCCTATTCATTAGAGCTCTGTGATTTATGCGCATGTAAAAAAACTGAGGGTTGCTTGTTATAACCAACATTTTTACGTGTGTGTGTACACCCTAGTTGTCCCAACTAAAGCAGCGTCTAAAGGAGTCGGAGGCAGAGAGAGACAAGCTGCTTGAGGAGCTGAAGGCAGGTCATGGTATTGGTGCCAGTGACTCTGAGGACATGGATGAAATGTTGGACTTCCCAGGTATGTGTGTACATGTGCTTCCCTGCTATTCAACACAGGCATTCCTGTGTGTGTCTATCCCATCGGGAAGTACACGGATTGATTTTTGTCGTGCTTTCTCTTGAACTTTCCCTCTAGAGAAGCTGCTCTCCAAGCGCTCCAGATCCTCCCCTGCTCAGGATGAGGCCACTTCTCAAGGAGACGCAGACTCGGCCGACCCCTCCCCTGTCCCCGGAGACCCGGGAACTGTTGCTGAGCTGCGCAAACAAATAGAGGAACTTAGCTCGCAAAACTCTGAACTGGCTCTCAAAGTGCAGGTAAGGTCAGGGAGAGTACAAATGCACAAATACACATGTATGAACTTACACCTAATCATGCATATGCACTGAAAAAAAATACTCACATAAAAAGCACACAAACATAATCTCCCTTTTCTTTCTCTCTCTCTCTCTCTCTCTCTCTCTCTCTCTCTCTCTCTCTCTCTCTCTCTCTCTCTCTCTCTCACACATACACACACATACTCAGTCCCAGGCCTCTTTAAAGAGGATAAATTGATAGTGAAGGGATTATTAAGTGGTTCCCCCCCTCTCCAGAAGATGAAGATGCTGGTTCAGGAGTGGCTGACTCAAACATTAGTCATGACCACTTAAACTTTATGACGCCGCTCTCTGGTACACTAATGCAAGTTGTGTTCATACAGGTATAAATAGAAGAGAACAGCATTAGATGCAGACGTGGGGGTCATTTTGTAGACATTCTTCACTAACTGGGTCATGCTGGTTGAAGTTAGTTTGAAGGATTCTGTCTGGTGCGGTTCATTCACCACTGTATTAATCGCAGCGATCGAGGTCAAGAACTTCAGTTCTGCCCTGCTGTGTGAAAAAGAGCCAGACAGGAAAGTAGGAAATCTAAGATCTGATATAAGCGCAAAGAATTTACAGTAGTTTTAGTTTGTTTTTGTTAGGGCCGGGTGTAATGTCTCAGGTAGCTGTATACATATAAAATACATGGTTGGAGAACTGTGTAGGAATGGCAGTAAGGTTTAATATTAAATCTTCGTGCTACTTTAGAGTCCAGTGTGAAGCAATTGTGGCATAGCGCTGTCTCCAGGAAGGTCAAGTCTGTGTAATGTCTGTGGTTCAATGTCATAAGAGCTGACAGAAATACATACTCTGCATGCGTACTCTGTCTCTTTTTTCGGTAGTGATATATTATAGCTAAAAAAAAACTAAAACTGAAATGAATTTACGTTCATTTTTTTATTTTATTTTTATTAGTTTATAACCAGGAAATATAGTTTTAGTGTTTCTTAAAGGCTTTAGTTTTTATTTAGTCTCAGTTTACTAACAAAATTTTCACTGCTTATTTTCGTTTTAGTTTCAGTTTTAGTTTACTGTAATAACCCTGCTCTGGAGGAGCTTTGTCAAGTGTGAGAGAATAACATGGAGTGATGTCACCGGGGTTACAGAATGTCTGCATGGGCTTCAATTTATACATAATTTATACATTTATAACAGAGACCCTTTGTTACAAACTGTGGGGTGTGGAGTTAAATAGATGCTGGAGTTTGCCAGGAAGGAAGGATTTAATGAAACCATTATGCAAAATGTAGTATTGAGTGTTTTTGGTGCTTGACCCGTGTGTTTAATAGGATTAAAAGTCAAGGTATCTTTGGCCTGTGCTACATTGATCCTCAACGTTTTTTTTTAATCTGCACAAGTACAATACTAAATCACTGGAGTACTCCTTTAAGTAATGAGTACCCGCAGTCGATGGTGCTCACCTGCTTACAAGCAGAGCATTAATGCCTCTACTAAAAACTAATGTCTGATACCAAAAATGTTAAGTGTACTCTAAGGAAAATGTAAATGATGTGCAATAATTTTAGTTTACAGTACATATCTCAACATTGACTGATAAACAGTTATTACAGCCTCCATGCATCACTATATTTCCCTCTGCGTTGTGCACAGATGTTGGAGATGTTTGAGAAGGACGACACTGACATGCAGACCTCCAGCTCCGACTTTGTCCCCCTTGTCCAGTACGAGACCCTGAGGAAGGAGTTTGAAGTCCTCCAGGAGCGCCTCTCTCAGGCCCAGGCATCAGACGAGGCCTCCAGCATGGCGGAGGAGCGGTGAGATGGATTAAATGATACACACTGAAGAGGCCATCACAGATCACATTCACTTGAACTCTACTGTATCAGATCCGGCCGTTATTCTTAGATGTGCACACCTTTGCAGTATCTGCTCGGGGGCCTGTATCAGGGCCATTTTTAAAAGTGCTGAGCATTTATGCTTTTCCTGTTGCACGCTGGAGGCTGAGCAGTCTCTCATGACATCATTGTATTTGATGGTGTCTTGACCTCTATTACATAATCATTCTTGTTTTTCTAAAAGCTTTGTTGCTTATCTACTATATCGAGGAATCTATATGTATTTGTATTATCACAGGTTGCAGTTGTACGCTTCATTAATAGTGTTAATGTTTGCTGGAATGATTAGCTGGTTAATCCATTAGTCAACAGCAAATCATTTATCAAGCAAAAAAGACCAAACATATGTCTGTATTGCCTTCTCAAATGGGAGGATTTGATACTTTTCTCTCTTTATATGTTTGTAAATCTAATATCTTTTGGGGTTTTTGGACTGTTGGTCGGACAAATGAAGCAATGTCACCGTCAGCTTTGTGAAATTGTGATGGTTATTTCTCATAATCCAGGATGTTATCCACATATTGCTCAGTGCTGGAAATAACCCTGAGTACGGGGTTATGATGTGATGTTAGACATGCATGACAGATTGCTAAACTTCTGTCTTGTTCTGCAGAGGTGATGAGAAGTCTCAGGAAGGAGGTGCGCATGCAGAGAACATGGAGGCTCTGAGGGAGAAGCTGCGAGGGCTGAAGGAGCAGTTGGCCTACTCCCAGTCTGAGCTGGAGGAGCTGAAGGAGCAGATGCGCCTTGGGGTGCTCTCTGTGGACTGTGGTGGAGGGGATACCGCCGCGGCAGGTGCCGGGGCTGCAGAGGAGGGCCCGAGCCAGGAGGCGCAGCAGCTGAGAGCGAGGGTGACGGAGCTAAAGGAGGAGCTAGCCAAGAGACAGGGCGAAGCATGCGGACAAAGCAGCCGGGACAGTGACACAATCAAACAGCTGACAGAGAAAGTAAAGGAGCTCCGTGCTGCTCTGTCCCAGAGAGAGACCAGCGAAGACGGCGAAGGAGAAGAGACAGTGAAGGGACTCCGTGGCAGAGTTGCCGAGTTGGTGGCAGCCCTGGCAGAGAGCAGGACGTCGGGGAAAGAGGGAGGAGCAGCAGGAGATGGAGATCAGGTCCGTCGTCTCCAGGGGCGTTTGGCAGAACTAGAGGGGGAGCTGAGGAAGTGCGTGCCCCGCTCGGAGTTGGAGGAGGTGCAGGTGAATCTGGGGCTCCAGTGTGAGCAGCTGGCCCGGGAGAGGGCGGATGTGGCTAGAAGGCTCAACAATGCTCTGCTGGATCTGGAGAGACTCAGGCCTCCTTCACGCGGAGATGATGACGAGGAGGAAGAAGAGGAGGAGGAGCATTCAGAGAGCTCAGAGCCCTCAGGAATATCAGGTGTGCATTGCTGCTTTTTTCTACTTTAAGTAAGAAAGTAAAATTTAACATTTTCTGTCCATGTTGTGAATGATGATGTCTCCGTCCAATCAGAGCACTCCAGACGCTCCATGGCAGCGGTGAGAGAGGAACTGGAGGTGGCGAGGCAGGAAGCAGCCCAGGCTCTGGACTGTCTGTGCGCCGAGCGGGAGGGCCGGGCCCACGACGCCCTGCACCTGAAAGATGTAGTGTCATTCTCGAAGCATAAGGAGGCGCTGTCCGCGGTATCGGAGCAGCTAGCTCAGACGCTGCAGGAGCTCCAGGAGGACAGGACCCTGCGTGGTCAGGCTGAGGAGCAGGCGGCCAGGCTGGAGGCCAAACTGCAGGCCATGCAGGACGCCGTACCCAAAGAGGAGCATGAGAGAGTCAAGGTCAGCAGGAAGTGCACATCTTATCATCCAACACATTTTAGAAATGGGATTTTTTATTATTGTTTTAAATCTGTTTTTATTATTATTATTATTATTATTTATTTTCAATTAATGTTTTGTTTTTCTATTATGACATTTTTTGTTAATAATTTCAAATGCAAATCTCTCAAATTAGGCGTCCAGATTCAGACGAAGGGCTTTTATTTGAAGATGAAATGTTGCTTTTCTCATTGTACTAAATGCTCTTGCTTCATTAATTTAATAATCCAGAGGAGGCAGAAATGACTGCCCCTTAGTTGAAATTTAGTCTTCACAAAATAGGTTAACCTCTGTTTAGAAGAGGTTTTTTGAAAGGGAAGTTAAAGCAGCGTATTTGTTAGTAGCAGCTGTTTTTAGCTGTTTCTAGTGGGTTGTCTGGTCTTGATTAACAAGGGGGTACAACGTTATTTGTTGATCATTATTTAGTGTCTTTTTCACTGTTAGTCGGTAGGACTAGAAGGAATTATAATCCAAACAGGGTTAAGAGCATAGCATGTATATTTCTGATAAATCCAGTGGGTTGATAAATGATTCATTTAACTTAAGATGTATTTTGCTATAACTTTTTAAAGAGGACCTTGGTCAGCTGGCCCAAACTCTTCGGACTCCGCTCCAGCTCCGCTCTAACTAGCTTTGCTTGAGGGCGTGCCAAACTAGCCGTTACGCAGGTATTATGCAAGTGTGTTACTTAGTGACATCACCATGTTACGGAAGAAAAGGCGGGACATCAAGCAGTGTTTCTGTGGAGGAGAGTAACTCCCTTTGGTGTGAACTTTGGGCTTTGTAACTATGCAGATCTTTTACATGCACAAAAAAGCTAGATAACACACTAAAGGAAAGGGAAAAGCACAAAAGCATAATAGGTCCTCTTTAAGTATGTCACTGGTCAGACTGTACATTATAATTAATCAGGTGATCCTTGTGCTTCCTGCCTCTCAGGCAGAGCTCGAGCGCACCATACAGGCCAGCGAGAGCAGTGCAGCAGCAGCTCAGGAGGCTCTGAGCGAGAAGGAGATGGAGCTCAGAGAGCTCAAGTCCCAGAAGGCTGCAGAGCAGGGTCTGATCTCCAAGGAGGATCACGAAGCCCAGCGGCTCTCTCTGCAGGCCGAGATCAACGCCGCCGCGGCCCGCTTCAACGACCTCACTCGCAAACACGAGAAGACCTGCACTGAGGTGTGTGTGTGTGTGTGTTATTGTGTCTGCCTTCTCCAATCCCCTCTAACGCCACATTAGATGTTATTGTGTCTGCCACAAAGTGAGCCGTGTTCCATGAAGGCCTTGTTCCTGCCTCTACATTATTCATATGTGTATTACTTTCTCTATTCAGTAAGTCCCTCTGTTTCATTGATCCCTCTGTGTATGAGCTTACTGATGCACTGAAGTAGTGTTGTATGTACACTCCAAAAGTTATTTCCATTCAGGTAAACTGGGTAATTGCCTCTTTGACTCAGGTTGGCCAACACAGAGGTTATAAGAGGCCACATTTTCACATGGATAAGGACTTCATAAATTGAGTCCTGCTAAAAGTAGAAAGCATTTTATACAAAAACACTGCTTGTTTGGAACCCAAATCCAACATTTAGTGTTGGTAGCTGCTTACACGCACACTAGTATGTAAATTTGTGCTGGTATTGGAGGCAGTATTGTCACAAAGTCACACTTTCCTGAGACAAAAAAAAACAGTTGAACATGGCAACAAAAGCAAATGTGTATAGATTTACTGTAGCTTGGTTTACTGTATTTATATGCACTCTAGCGTGGGTGTATGAAGATCAAAGAGAGAGCTGTTGCCGCGGGAAACTGGAAATTCCCGCGAGCAAAAACTCAGACAAGGAAATAATGATTTTGGAGAAGAAATATTTTAGATTTTACTCAGAGAATGAAAACAAGAGAAGAGGGTGTGTTCATCCACTAAATCAGGAAACAAGACAAGGAATTGCCTGAGATGTTACTATGGAAAGGTTAAAGACGACCAAGTGTATTTCTGTATGAACCTGTCGATATAAATTACAGCAGCAACTGTAATTCCCCTTTAAGTATCAAACTCCACTGCTCCTGTATCAGCTCTCACTTCTATATAAGCAGAAAGCATGTGAATGTTGAGACGTGACCAAACCTAGACAGCTTTGCTGAAATGACAGGCTGCCACTGGTGGTTTTACTGGTCTAGGTGTTCCAGGTGCAGAGGGAGGCTCTCTTCAACAAGAGTGAGCGGCAGGCGGCCGAGTCCCAGCTGGCCACGGTGCAGCAGCAGCTCGCCGAACTCCAGGCCCAGTCCAGCCACATCCAGGAGCTCCACAAGGGCATCCAGGAGTCCCAGGGTCTGATCAAGGAGAAAGACCGCAAGGTGAGAGTTCAAACTGCTGCTGGTGAAGCACCTTTGAGGCGGCCAAACTGATGTCTGTGTCTTCGTGCAGATAACAGAGCTGTCCAAGGAGGTGTTTCGGCTAAAGGAGGCCCTGGGAGCTCTGTCGCCTCCTATGGGCATCACCTCCTCCTCCTCCTCCTCATCTACCCATCACGGTAACCCCGGGCAGCAAGTGGCACTGCAGAACAGGATTGCCATACTCACCCAGCAGCTCCAGGTGAGGAGAACATTGACACTCGGGATGTGTGAAGTGAGGAAAAAAATATTTTTTCTCTCTTCTTCGGTATAAATCGACCATCATCTATAAAAAATGACAAAACATACACTTAAATCTTCACATTACAGTAACATTTTCTGTGACCTTTTTGCAGGATTGGGAGAGAAAGCACAAACATGTTGTGACTGTGTATCGTTCGCATTTGCTGGCAGCTGTACAGGTGAGTTGAATGCACACATATACGCCAGAGAACAAATTAAGACTTGAACTTTTGTAATGAGATGTAAAAAGGTTGCATGATCCAGGATGGATCAATGAGATTTCCCATGTGCTGGACAGCCACTTGTAGTCTGGACTGTGAATGGCACTGACTGCTGGATTTGAGTTTGTCCACCTTTGTGGTGCAGACAGTTAGTATCGGGAATGATCTGTCTGTCCACCATCTCTGCTTACCAGACAAAAGTGGATGAAATTTCAGAAGAGGTGCAGGGAAAAGATGCTCGACTCACTCTCTCTCGTTCTATCAGTTTCATTAAATCCCACAACTAATTTGTACACATTAGCTATATCTTTTTGTCATGTCGGTTGTAATGAGAGATTGCTCAGGTGTCGTTGACCTTTAAGGGAACTGTTGGTTCCTCTTCATGTTTTCGGCAGCACGGGGTAGGCTGTCTAGTGAGTTTAACCTCTCTTCCTGATGCATCTGGCATTGACCAGTGTGCCAGGAAAGACAATTTCTCTTACATCTCTACATAGGAGAGGCGGAGGGAAGCATGATGTTCAGAATGAATGACCATGACTAAATGTGTCTGGGTGCACAGAGTGTACATGGGCACATAACTTCTCTCCTGGGTCTGTTTTCACACTTTGGAAGAGGCCTATTGCGTTACAGTCAGTCTGTGCAATCTGATCGTATGAGCAGTATAATCAGCAAAAGCCTCTAGCTACCTTGGGGTGGCTGTAGCTCAGTGGGTCGTCCTTTAAACACAAGGTTGGTGGTTCGATCCCCGGCTCCTACTGTCTGCACGTCGAAGTGTCCTTGAGCAAGACACTGAATCCCAAGTTGCTCCCCGAGCTGCTTCAAAGCAGCCCACTGCTCCTAAATGATTAGGATGTGTTAAGGTCAGATTTCATGTATGTACCCATATACGATAAAGTATAAAGCATAAGACTAAAGTACCTCCTTGTCAGTAAGATTGGTGGCTTGGTGACTGCGGCATCTCTTTTTACGGCCTGCTTGAAGGCCGACACCAAAAAGTTGAGTGCTGCTAGGTACAGCTAGGAAACAATGTGGAATACGATGTAGAGACTTCATTTTCTTACACTGGTCTGTGTGTTGCTCAGCAGGGCCGAATGGACGAAGAGGTGCAGGGTCTTCTACTCCAAATCCTGAGGATGTCACAGCAGTGACACTGAAAAGTCTATCTCCACCTCCGGTCCCTTTACAGGTCAGCATGAAGCAGCTCCAGCTCGGCACCCTGCGGGACCGGCGTCTTGTCTTGAAAGCCAAATACAACTCAGACATACTGTAGCTGCATGTGTACAATACAGTAACTTAAACAACAGCCGCAAGGCTTGACTGATAAGCAAACAGTGGAAGAATAATAAACTTTAGAGTGCCTTCATGGCTGGATATGTTAAATGACAGCAGCCTATAAGTCAGGGGTTTATGGTAGCAGAATGTGAATAGAGAGGTTATTTAGAAGAAGTGTATTGATTGTGTGACAAGCCTATTGATTTTATACAATATTGTTATAATAAAAAAAGAAAAAGAAATCGCTATGCTGCTGTCGATCCCGTTCTTTCTAACTCGCTTCATGCACAGATACTGTAGATTGAACAAACAATAGGTTTCCAAAGCAACAGCTCGTCCCTCACATCTATTTCTGGGGTGATGGAAATCCGAAGTCTTAATTTGGCCGTTGCATGTGCGCATGGAAAGTTGGACAGCTGGGCTCAACCGTGGAGCCGCGACATCAGCTGGCACATATGAAGACTCACAAATGACAAACTACCGTTTGAATTGTACCCTCTTTTCAATTAGTTTTATTGACAAAAAAGCCATTAATCAAAGGAGAACAGATCCAAGAAATTCCTGAGAAAGCAAAAGGGGAGATCTGAAATAATCATTTGGACCTCACCAAAAGCCTCGTAGCTCGCCGCATCGTCTCTCTGTGCATTCATGAGGCTGCAGCAAAGAACAGTTGAGGGCCTGCTTAAAGATATGTAGCTACTGACACAGAGAGGAATGCAAAAAAAGTACATGACCTACCTCTAGTAAGATTTTAAAGTATTGGATTGGCAAAAATGGGGACTTACTGTCACTGCAGCCAAGGAGCAGAAATACACAAGCAAGTCACAGACATGTGAAGACACAGACGTGGGATAAGGACGATCCATAAAGTGATGCATTTCCCTGACAAATAAAGGATTTAATTTCAAGTCCAAATCCCCTTTCTTTTCTATCAATCACTGTAGAGGACTGAGGGGATTGTTATGAGGGCCACACGTAAAGACACAGTATTAAACATTTAGCCCAAAACAAGAGCAGCTTACGTGACTGTTGACAAGTATAAGAGCTTAATCGTCCTGACGTTTGTTCAGTCATTCATTGGCATGGCAAGAAAACTTTTGCATTAGGAGCATAAATGCACATTATATACACTCTGACACGACTGTAGTTATTAAGGCACTGAAGTTGGGCTGTGGGAATACAGGCATGGATATACTGAGTTTGTATGCAGAGTGTTTAACCCGGGATGTAGTGTTCATTTTGAGTCTGACCAGTAATGTTCACAGGCTTATACAACACATACAGCATGTCTTTAACAAACTATGAACAACCCTTACAAACAAATGACTGACATTAATGGTAAATGTGATAAAGACAATGTACTGCATGTCCACTTGGCTGTCTATATGAAGATAGTATGAATGCATTTTTTTTTAAGTGGGATTTGGTGCCTGGATTATTATGGAGAAACACACAAAAAAAGGCAGAAATATGAATAGCTATTTCATAAATCCAGCAGTGAATCATGCTCCATGTGTTTCCATTGTGCCATCTCAGTCAGGTACTGCAGAAAACGTAACAACAAACAGTCTTTACATTCCAGTGAAACAGACATTTCTTCATTGTCTCTTTCATTTCTTGCATTTACACAGAAATGAACCACTGAGTAACCTGACATCTTTAGTTTTTTTTATAGTGTCTGTATCAGATTATGAGACAGTTTTGTTCTGGCGATGTCCGTTATTTGTTCGGTGGATGACCTGTGACTGGGCAAGCCGTGGTGTACTGGAAGCACTTCACTATTACAGGCATTGGAGGACTTCTCTGTGCATCAAATCCTTTTTTTATTCCCAGCAGTCGGGTCCTCTTCAAACAGTCGTCGCTTTAATTTTTGACATTGTTTGATAATTCATCCGGCTCTGAAATTAGTCAAACTGTGGATTCCGGTTGGTTTGTTAGCTTAACAGCTGCATGCTGAGGAGTTTATGAGAGGTGAGGGATAGTTTGGTTGATCTCTGGTAGGCAAAAGGCAGAGAAAGATGCCTCACTCTCCTTAGCGGAATTGTTCATGGAAAGAAAGTATCAGTGATATCCTTTGTTCCACGTGGGATAAATTATTTCCATATTCGTTTATATTTTCTGTGGTTTTTGCATGGGAGCTCAAGAATTCAGCTGTGAAATATAGTAGACAAAGAAGGGTGATCATTTTTGGCACAGACTGGACGTCAATAAAATCATTTTTTAGGCTTAGAGATACAATAGTCACATGCTTGACACTAGATAGTCTGTCCATTTATTGCATGCAGAAATGTAATTCTACCCTTTAAATTCCAATTGATCACCTGCACAAGGTGAAAAACAACCAGCTATATTTTCTTGAAAACATGCATGAAATTAAGGTTTACCATCCATTACCCCACTAATATCTGCTTTTTAAATCATTTCAGTACATACAGCATGCTTACCTTCCCATGCAGGGCCATGTGGCTCACTGTTTCCTCCTGACCACCTGTTTGAGGTGGAGCTCACTCTCAGCTGCTACAATAGGCAGCTCGTTCTGAAGGTGGTATGAGATGAGGTGGCTTATGCTCTCAAATAACATGTCTTTGGTTCGGACCTGTACGGAGGACAGCGAAAGAGATGGGAGGATGTAAGTTATTGTGTTCACTATATACAGCACAAACCTTCTAAGCAGAATGTATAGTATGCATATTTTTGGTAAGCTGTTTTTCAGACTCACCACCCCCTCTGGGTCCACTAGCAGCAGGTGTTTGGGCAGGCCACAGTGCATGCCGGTTAGCACATACTGTCCCGGGTTGGTAGTGCTCTCGCGGACCAGGAAGTCTCCGTCTCGGACCAGGAGTTTCTCTGCGTCTCGCCTGCTCATGCGGCTGTGGTACCACGGCTCCCTGCGGAGCTGCTCCTCGTTCGGGGCCACGGGGGCCCGACGGCGTGGAGGGCTGGGCCACTGGTCCTCCAGGATCCGGACACCTCCCCCTCCAGCTCCTCCACAGGCCTCGTGGAGCTTCAGGGCGTCCTCGAAGGGCCCTACAGGGACGACGATGTCAGATTTTTCAAATAAAACAGTACGTTTATCTTCTCTATATGTGTCAGAATGTGTCCCACTAACTCTCAGGACTTACTCATGTCAAAGAGGTCCTTTTTTGGACTGTCGGGTGCCCTGGACCCTCTGTGTCCATTGGGCCCCTGTGCCAGTGATTCCAGGTTTTCCAGACTCTGGGTGTTAACGTACTGATGCTCCTCGTAATCTCTGCTGCCTGGCGGCTGGCCGTCAGCACACAGGTAACCATCTGATGTCAGAGCTGAGAAACACAGGTGCACTCGATACATTTTTGACATCTTTTTTTTTTCACATCATTTTGACAGGATGTTTGTGTGTGTGTTTCTTATTGTTTGGCTCTCTCTAGTGGTTGAAATCACAACTTGAAATATTGAGCTTTGCCAGATACCACAGTATACTGTATGTACTTATTTACATAAATAAGCTAAACAATTAACCAGTTCCTCTATTTTTCTGTTATTTTATATTGTACATTACATTCTTCTCCATCTATTTTTATTGTATAGTGTACATAGTGTTCTTTCTTTCTGTATCTATTTCCTTGTATTTATTTCTTATACTGTGTGTTTCCTTGTAAATGTCACTCAGAGCAGAAAGCAAAGGAAAAATTGTATTGTACAGGGAAACTTGTTTTTAACTGTGCATATGACAATAAATGCTTTGACTTGACTTTGACCTTGACTATGTACTAAAGTGGATGTGTATCGCTAATGTCAGAATTATAGACCAATTGTATGTAGCCACCAATGAGAAAGCAGTTTCTGGAGTGTGACTGTCTAATAAAAGTGTTAAAAGTTATATGAATATAAAAAGTTTGTTTGATTGAAACGTTTTGTAGATAAAGTGGTAGTAAATTAAATTTGGTTATCTGTATTCTAACTTCATTATCACTGTTTTGCTATGTCACTTTTAATAAACGTCAAACGTCAATTGGAAGATCAACTATCGTAATAATCTAAATAGAATTCAGGGAATCTTGAAGACGCTCCTTTCAAATATGACAGACGACTTGAACCAAGTCTTTTATCGGGAAGGTCATCCTGATTAATCCCAAGAATCTTAATTTTATCAGCGTGATCTTGAGAAAACTCAAAACACTGAGCTTCTCTTTGTGTTGAGTAAGTTTCATTCAGTGATGACTGGATGTCTACTGTAATAGGTCACAAAAATGTCAAACATTTTCAGAGAGAAAAGTACAATTTCCCCCAGATGTTGTACCTGTGTACGGCCACAGGGTGTCTCACCTGAGCTGCTGCTCGTCTCCGTGTCCCAGTGCAGTTCATAGCACAGCTGACCAGGGGGATAAGATGCTTGCTCTCTCCTCGCTGGTGAGCCCATCTGCAGACACACACCAGAGGAACACATCCTAAATACATCTGTATCTCTATACCCGGATGGACAAGTCTCTCATCTCTTCTTGTCCCCCACATAATGTAGTTTTGGAGCACTCTATTTGAAACATTAGCTACAGCATGTCACTGTATTTTGAACAAGCTGCAGGGAGAGAGAGCGATGATTTCTCTCACGCAGTAGGCAACGGAGGAGCCAAGGCTCTTGATGTAATCACATCCATCTTTGGCAATTATGGTGCAGGCACATCAGGAAGACAGTTATGGAGTATATTTTCATGCTCCTACTGTTTAATTCCATGTAACAGTACGGGGAAGGAGCAGCAGGAAAACATATCAGTCACCAGTTTATGAGGGAGCTATAAAGAGCTGGAGTCTGGCTGCCATTGTGTGGTAAAGCTTAGTCATACACTACGTGATAATGACCAGATGTAGCTTCTATTCAATCTGTGATAACATTAGATGGTAAGAGTTGCATCCAGAACCTGACCTGACTTATAAATCATGCCTGTGAGATTCACCTGTGCTGCTGTCTTGCTCTGTGGTTGTGTGTGGATGTGGCCCAGCAGGGCTCCACTGGACCTCAGCCTGGAGTCCACTACTCCCCCAACAGGAGGCTCCTTCCCTGGGATGCTGTTGTAGTAGTCATGCTCAGAGAAGTCTTCATCCTCCCCCCACATCTGCTCCTCTGTCCTGACAGACCTGAAGAAGTGAAAAGTTACATTTGATTATCATTATTACACAATTAATACCAAAACTTCTATAATCTAAACCACTGGTTCCCTATTGGACCCCCCACTAGGGGTCGCCAAAGCTTCACGCGAGGCCTTCTTGATTTTATGGGGTGCAACACAACTTGAAAAAAAACAAAAAAAACTGTACAAACATAATGTAATAATAATAATAATAATAATAAGATAATGGCCAAGCGTCAGGGGGAAGAAAACACTGAATTTGTCAAAAAGAAGAAGCATATTAAGTATGTATGATAAAAAAAAAAAAAAAATCATTATAGAGACAGAACTGTATTAATAGTTTCTAAAAATAACAGGAAAACTCATCTCTGATGCAAAATTCAAAGGAAATATTCTGCTCAAATTTGATCCCAATCACTAATTTTACACAAACTTCCTGCAGTTATTGCGTTCACTATTTGGGTTAATGTACAGTTTATCAGTTGTTCTGTACTGTTATTGTTGTGGATTGAATAAAATCCATAAAATATGTCACTTAGTCAGGGGTTGTCAGTTTACTCAATGATAGAAAAGGGGTCCCTTAAGGAAAAAGGTTGGGAACCAGTGATCTAGCGCTGTCCTCGACCAAAGAGATTCTGAGTCGACTAACGCTCATACGATTTTGTCGACTAATCGATTAGTTGATTTAATCGACAGATGTGTAAAACTGATGTTTCTCCACAAAGAATCACACAAAAGCACCACTTTAATTCTTGTGTTTACCAGAGATGTGCTCAGAAGTTTCTTGGAAATAAGTCATTCAGCATCAAAAAGCATAAAAAATGACTAATCGACTGAAGAAATCTTAGTCGACTAAGACCAAACCACTGATTAGTCGACTAATCGATTAAGAGGGGGCAGCCCTACACTGATCTAAACAATCATTATGTTGCTAATTATTATTTGAGTATTACTTTTCATAGTGATATTAATAGTAATAATAATGATAAGGAGATCTAGGTTCTCAAATGGATTCAGTCCGATCAGATGACATCTCCACATCCGAAAGTGATCTATAAAAATCTGCAGGAGATTTATAACGATCACCAGAGCTGCTGCTGCTGGCAGCAGGAAGACATTCATTTGAAACCAGAATAGAAAAGACTGACAGTCTGGAGTTCCTCCAGCTGCATCACTGCAACACCTGAGGTTTGGTCCAAGAGGTGAGAAGATCTGTGAGGATCAATATCATAAGAAGGACTCTGAGGTAATACAAGAACAAACTATCAAGTCTCCTTGTAATAAATAACAAAGAAATGTGAGAGTTGTACAGTAGATCAGGTGGTTTTCGTGGTAGAAAAATGCGACTAAGCTGTTTTATGCAGGACGCCTGGTCAGTATTTATGTCAAAGTAAGTGTGATTGATTGTTCTAACCACCGCTTTCACTTCCTGTCGGTGTCAATCTTCATAAAATAACAGATGTTTCATTGACATTTGCTGCAAGTTTATAGTCTTAATGTTTATAAAAGTGGTATGGTTGATGTTTACATTCTCTAAATTATATTAGAATAGAATAGAATATTAGAATTTTGCTATAGGGAGATACAATATACAGCTATTTATTAGCATCATGTTGTTTTAGAAATCAATGAATTACTGTTGTGTCCCCACTCCACAGATTTGGAGGACAGCGACAAAAACGCTTTTCCTCATGTAACAGAAGTCATGATTGTGTCTGTGCAGCATGTTACCTCTCAATAGACGTCATGGTTTTGGGAGGACTGTGTAGGTACGCTTTGAACTGCAGCTCGAAGGCTTGTCCGATGGTACTGATGACACCCTGGGCCAAACCGTCTGAGCACTCCAGGATGTGACATGCTGAGGGAGACAAACAAGAGAGGACGTCTTTTACCAGCTGCGACACACTTTTAGGAGTAAGAACCTGGCTCAGTATTAATCCCACTATTTAAAGTGTTTCTTTCCAAAACACAATATGGTAATTTAGATTTTTTTTTTCTTTTTAATACGGCGAGATCTTGTTCAAAAATATATATAAAAAGTATATATAAATCATTAAGTCACTTTTCTGTATTACTAATCAATTGCGGTATCATAAAATACATGTAGAAGTGAGCTTCCCTCTGAGTAATCCATGTGTAAGATGCAATCCCTTATTGTATATATGTAGTTAGAAACTGAAGCTTTTCAGGACATACCTCTCTGATTCACTGGGTCTTTGGCCACATACGCAACATAATCAGGCGTGTCCTGCAACAGAAAGGCGGATAAATTCAATTAGACCAGATAAATTAGACGTATATAACTAAATCAAAGCCCCCATTGATTCTTCGGGTCATGAGATTGGAAGCCGGTAAAATGGAGTCCAGCCAGATATGTGCAGTCTGCCAAAATGTCCATTCAAACAACAACGTAAGGGGAGCTGGGACTCACTGTGTCTCCTCCAGAGGCAAATGAGATGGACTGCATGGGATGGTGTGCTATCACCTGAAAGAGACAAGTGGATAAAACAGGCAGAGGTTTGCCAATATTCTACTTTTACATGTCATCGTTGATTAATGTGGATACAGACAACACAAATAGACAAGAAGACTAGAGATGCCAAAATACAAAATTGTTCCAGTGAACTACAGACCAGGGTTAAAAAGATTCATGTTTTGAATCGATTCCAACACACTTTGACTTCTGAAGCTTAAACAATGATTATTTTTTTTCCCACATTTTGGTTTTCAGCAAAAAGGAAATGCCTCTGAACCTCATGTAAACCGTTGTGGAGCATTGCAGTTCTTCCCTAAGAGGCCATCCTCACCATAATAACACTACTTTAGGAGCAACGGAAATCACATGGCGGCTGGCGGTACCACGGTTTTGCACTCTGCAGCTGAATTCATACCATGCAAATCTTATTTTGAAAACTTTTAAACTTATTTATGGAGAAGAAGAAACCTTCTTTTCAGCAGTAGACAATAACATTTAATAAAGGCTATTTGGGCAAATATATCAGTCCAATCTGTGTACAGATGTAGTTATATAGCATCATACCTGTCGTGTGGTGGGGATAAGCAGACCAAGGCCATCTATGGAAATATTGACTGCGATAGTCATGCCTGCAAATCGCAGGTTACTCTTCCCCATAACGGTCTGGAGAGCTTTGTTATGGGCCTACGTCAGGAATAAGAAAAAGAAAAAGAGTACAGAGGAAATTACAATCACATATTTAAAACTGTACATTCAGAAAACAGAAATGTCAGCCTGTATTTACTGTGTTTGGTTATGAGAGACAAAACACTTTGTTTCTTTTGTTTATGTACAATTCAGACATCATGTGTAGCAAAATGATTTTCATAGACAGTCTAAAGTTTCTTAAAACCACTGTACTAACCTGTGTGATAACTTCAACTCATCTAGTTCTCCAGCAGGGATAAAACAATTTAGTATTTAGTAACATTAGTATAATGAAACATGCACAGTAAGATTAAAGTTTGCTATTAACCTTCTTCTTCCAAGCTCCCTTTCCGCCTGGCACAATGTCACACAGCCTGTTGATGGCTTCCCTAATCAGGGGAATGAAGACAGGACGAAGGTCAGACTATGGTGGGACACGCTGGTCTAACAGCTACAAGGACACTAAAATACAAATCATGTGGATTCCTGGTAACTGTGTACCTAAATGTGAACAATCCAGTGACAACAATGTGAGGAGTATAACTGAGATTAAACGTTTTAAATGTGGAGTCAGTGTTACAAAAAAACTGCTGCATCACAATGATGGACAAACCTGAGGTTAAACATGAACAGAAGCGTTGTGTTCCCTCCCTCGGGCTAAGGTCATAGGTCAAAGACCCATCACAGTTCAAAGGTCAACAAAAGGTTTCCAGCACGTCTGTTCACAAGCACTAAACTAGTTGTTACCACCGATGTTCAAGGACCGCCGTCGACAGTGATTGTTTATCAAACTCGTGTTTAACTCCCTGTCGAATTAGGGAGGAAGAAACACTATAATTTGAGCCAAAATACTACTGCTCCTTTAGGGCATCGTTACTCACATTTATTTTCCACAGTGCAATTCTCTCTGCAGGCTTGTTACAACTTTGCAGTGAAGCTGCCATAACTCCTGTGAATGGTTCGCCTAATGGGCGTTTAAAGTCCCCTGTGCGCCTGATGGCGGGAGTGAGGCATAATGTGGATTCGAGGCTGGCACTCGCTGCCAGGGGACGAAGGGGACGGCAGTCAAGAACCCAGCTGCCCCTATCAAGTGGCTCGTAAATATTTAAAAAGCAGCGTCCCGGGCCCCATCTCGAGTAAAGGTCTTCTCAGGGATTTTTGAAAAAACACCACAATGTTCGAATGACTCATGCTGATGAGAGGGCAGAGGGAGGAGGAGGAGGAGGAGGAGGAGGAGAGAGATGGGCTGTTGTTGTTTTGTCTGCAGCCTCGGTATCTTCCCTGCAATAAAATGCCGGGCCTCATTATCCCTGGTGTTGCTGTTTAACACCGTGACACAGAGCGTACTGTTTGGAGAATGCACCATCTTCAAATCAAGGAGCTGAAGTACATTGTTGAAATTCTGACAACCACTGAATGTTTTCTTGTGGTTTTCCGGGACTAAATTAACTTGTGTACAAGTCAGCGAGCTGAAAAAAAAGGCCAGCTCTGGACGCATAATTAAAGCTCTAACTTTAAAATGCAGCTTTTGAATTGCACCCAGCAACAATTAACATAGAGTAAAATATCTTGTAAAGTTTGTTAGATTGATTAAGACAATCAATCACTGATTCTTGGCTTTGTGGGACAGATGGTCCGTCCCGTGTTCCCCAAGGAATCAGAGACCTCATGCCGTTAGCATCACTGGGAAATGTGGAAGTCAGTTTTAATGCCTTACACATTCTACTGAATGGAAAATGCTGCAGTGAATTCACTTAAGGGACCGACTCTAATAGTCAACAACCGCAAGGATGCAAAAACAAAACATATTCATTATCAATGCACTAAAAGAATAATGACTAAACTGATGTCATACTACAACAAAACTTGGCTTAGTCATCTTATGCTCGGTATGGTTTCTCCTTTTTCTAATGTTTTGTTTTGTTGTTTTGTTTTTGAACTCTCCTCCTCCTCAAGAAGTTACAACCGCAGACATTATCCAGCAGGGTGCGTTCACGGGGACCACTGCAGCTTTCCACAGTCATTAGCAAACATCATCAATAATAGATCTCCCCCTCTATCACTCCATCTTCTGCAGCCTCCTCCCCCCTGCACTTAAGCCTTGGATGCACGGTGGGCTCCGATTACCGCCCATCGATTGTGGAGGAGAGAGGGAGAGAGAGAGAGAGGAGGGAGGGAGGGAGGGAGGGAGTGAGGGAGTGCACTTCTCCCATGAGGCCGAGGATTGCAAAGAACCCTGCTTTTATAACAATAACATCACATGTAGAGCATAATAACACGACATACTGAAACCCTGAGGTATAGTTTTATACATATGTACCGTCAATGAGCACATACTGTATACATTATAGCTTTGTTTGCCTCCTAACTGAGACACTATATTGCTGCCATTGTACAAAACCTTGTGACTTTAGTTTTGATTTAATTTTTTCATACTTGCATTGGCATTTCATTTCCACTGCAAATAAGCAGGGTTTGGTGAAATTAATAAAAAGTTTTGCCACATTCCCACAAAGTTAACTGTTTTAAACCAAAAGCTATAGGTGTGACCCTTCATCAGGAGAGAAAGACCTTATTTTTTGGACTCATACCTCAAGAATGGCTGAAAATAGACAAATATGTATTAGATATATTGCGGGTAGTTGGTAAAAAAAGGCTCTTACGAAGAAATGGTTATCACAGGAGAGCCCAACTTTAAATGCATGGATGGACATTACAATGGACATTTACAAAATGATAACAGTATATGTTAACCATAAATTGGAATTATTTGTGTCATGCTGGGAAAACTAGGTTAACTATGTAACATCCCACAGGCTTGATTTTATTTTTGTAAATCTATGATTAGATGGCAAAGAAAAGATCACCCCCTAACTGTTCATAGTTTTCACTGTTTTTGTTTTTCTCTGTATCTTTAACAAATCTTAAAATGTGCCAATTTAGACATCAATGGATGATGTATACATACAGTATTTGTAACTCATTTCATGGAAGTGTGTTTGATGCTAAGTGTCAATAAAAATAATAATAAAAAAAGATCCTTCATCAAGTCACATAGCAAGAAAATGTAAATCTAACCACACTTACTCTAAATAACAGCCCAGAACTGACACACCGCTGGTGGCAATTTGATATCATAGTGGCTGATACTTCAGTTAATCCTATACATGTTGGATCAGATTCTCCTGACTCATCACTACCAGTAGAGATGGTCACCAGCGTACCTTGTCACCTGAGTCCGCGTGTTGAAGTCCAGGGAGCGCATCGACTTCAGCACTTCAATGCAGCCCATGTACTGCAAAAGGAAACAAACAGAAAAACAAGTTTGAAATATGGCTGCAGACATATTTTGGTAAAGATCAGATGCTCCTTTCAATATAATTATGAACTTGCCAAGTCTTATAAATGCAGCAGTAACCCTGTTTTTGTTGTAGAGAAATAAGAAATGTAATGGAATCACTTTGAAAATAAATGCTGAACTTAAAACACATTATTGAAAACTATTGAGGTTTCTGAGGACTTCATTGTTGATAATCTGTCAATTTCCTCGATTAATCGATTACTTGTTTGGTCTAAAAAATGGTGAGAAATGTCAGTGTTTCCCAAAGCCATATATGAGATGACGTCCTCAAATGTCTTGTTTTGTCCACAACTCAAAGATATTCAGTTTACTGTCATAAAGGAGTAAAGAAACCAGAAAATATTCACATTTAAGAAGCTGGAATCTGAGAATTTTTTATTTATTTTCTTAAAATAATTACTCAAACCGATTGATTATCAAAATAGTTGGCAATTAATTTAAAAGCTGACAACTAATTGATTAATTGTTGCAGCTGTAATTTTTTTATTTTTTTTTAATTTATAAATATATCAACTATAAAACTTGTAAAGCAAACATTGCATTTGGAGTAAAATTTGTCAAAACAGTATATCAGAGGCATTAAAATCTTCTAAAAGACATTTCATACAATATGTAATCCTCTATTGGTACGCATGACTATTTCCAACAATGCATCATAATCTAACTCAAATCCACATCCAGGCCATTAAAGTGGACTCCAGCGAGTATAGCAGCCAGCTGAGCAGCTTCCTAATGGCTGTCAGGTTGGGGTGCTAATAGCACCTTGACTAGATTAGCAGCACTAAGAGCTCCGAATCACGGACAAACTGCAGCTTCTTCAGCCTCTGGGGGACACTGAGGGTGTGTGAGTGTGTTTGTGTATACAATCAATGCATGTGAGGAGGTCCTGGACTTATTTGCATATCAGTGAGGTTTACATGATGGAAGATGGAGGGGCGATTTAAATGTACAACTTCACATTTTCTATTTCAGTTTACCGGCCATTAATGCAAAGTGAAAACATCGATACATATCATCATCTTTAAGAAACGCCTTTATTTTGAAATTCCCATGACATGTCTGTGTCACCAATTTCAGTCCAAGCGAAATCATATTTGAGTGGCTTTTTGTGAGTTGATATAAATCTAACTGATTGTGTTAAATGTGCATATGATATTGTCTCATGTCGATCGCAGGCCCCTGAATTGAACTGAATCGAAATTGTATCTTGGCAGACTTATACTTATTAGACTGATATCAGCAAATATTGTATCGTTGTCCAAAGAATCAATATAATATCATATTGTGAATTACACCCCTACCTGTCATCATCAGTAAATATCTTACAGCGTAATGAAAAACAAACCTTCTGACTATGACACATTCACAGCCTTGATTTAAGTTAACAAATAAATAAACACATAAATAACAAGAGTCACACTGTTAGTGTTACCACTGATTGTGAAAGGCAGCATTAGTGACTCTGTGTTTTCACCTGTTTGAAAATACTTCTCATACAAGAACTCATCTCATATCTCATACAAAACTCCTCAGCAGTATATTAGCTTGTGTGATTTAGAAACTCTTTGCGCAGCTAATTTGGTGCTACATAATTTACATCCTCTCCAACAGCACTTTGGCTCAGTCAGGGCCATATTTAGTGCAGTTTCCAGGATTGTTAGTGACCAACAGACAGCAGACAGACCACACGGCAGCCATACAAACAAACAGAGAATGAGAGAGAGAGAGAGATAGAGAGAGAGGGAGAGAGCAACCTTTGAGCCTGAGAGCTTAATGAGCTTTCTAACCAGATTTGGAGACGAGGGGAAGTCTTCCATCAGGAAAATTGTCTCTCTTTTTTCTTCCCCTCTCCCTGCCAAAGCCTCCATTGTCACACACTCATCTGCTGATGAAACGCATCCCCTCTTCTATCACCCTATCTGCACTCCCTTCCTTTGGGCCAAGTCTCCAGCACACTACTCCTTCCCTGTACTACAGGGGCGCCGACTGTATAGAAGCATTCCTCAGAGATTTAATAAGACCGGCATACTCCTTCAAAAACTTTGTGGCATCGTGGCTAACTTCTCTGACGTAAATCATAGCCGTTTTATAGTTTATTAATGTAGAAAATGTCCTAATGTCCCAGTTCATTATATAATCCACTAAGGCAAGGCAAGAGCATGTTGTGTAACGATGGAAGGGCGGATGATGGACAGATACCGAGGACAGCACGATGTTTCCGAACAGTATCTGGATGGTGTAGATGGTGAATGATTAGGGTTTTTTCAAGTTCAGTACTTGCAGTAGTTGTAATTCATGTTGCCAAAGTACATTTTTCACGTTGTGGACAATAAAGTTTCTTCTAATTTCATACTTTTGTGCACTATTCAGATTTTAGAGCATCCGAACAAAATATTTACTCACTGCACCATGGACGGACCTTTCTGAAAACTGCAGATATTTATAATCTGACTGCTAAATACTGTGCACCAGATTTTAAGGGAACAGCATAAAATGATAGCAGTCTGGTTTTCATATCGCTCTCTAAATGATAGCTGCTTTGGCAGCTGCAGTGCTTTGTTTGATGCTGCAGCGTCCTGGCTGTCAAAGACGGCAGATGCAGGCCAGACACGGAGCCTGCCATGCCCGTGTGGACAAAGAGAAAGTGCAAAGGAGGAAAGCAATACTAAGAATCATATTTGCGTCTTTCCCAGCAGAGGAGTGACTGTGAGAGAAAGAGGCACTGAAACAGAAATAGAGGGAGAGAGTGGTGCGCTATGGTAGCTATGCCGATTAAAAAAATGGCACAAGGCAGCAGAAATCTACTGTCACTTTGACACTAATACATGCAGCAAGTGCTCCTCCCTGCATAGATTTACCACTGAACTGCACGTATATTGTTCTGCTTTAGCTGCTGTGATATGCATCTCAAACATTAGCTTATACGCGGGTCATCTGAAATGATTGCAGTGCAGCTTCAGATGACAACAATAAGCTGTTAAAAGCTGAGCCGAATTAACTGAGATATCAATCACGCATTAGAGCAGCACTTGTTATGAATCTAGGAAAGCCCTGCATGGTGATGAGAGCTCATCATTGGACCCCTCCCATACCGATCCTCATCCGCATCACATGATGCAAATGACTGTGATTAAATGTAATTGAATATAGGAATGAATGGTGCCTGTATAATGGCATTAGAAAGCGTGCTTGAGCCCCAGACCGGGCTAATCAAGAGCCATGTCATTAGTTTGAGGAGAGCAGTGCCAGAGGGGGGGGGGGGTGGAGGTGAACAGGCGTGGGGGGATCGCTAAGGGGAGATCATTGACATTGACGTCAAGCAGCCTGCTCGGGATGGTAACCCTTTGTAAACACAAATCACAAGTACACACCGATAAAGATATCTCTCGTCATGTCTCTACTTTTTTATTTATAATCATCCTCATCTCTCTGGTGGGACTAACCAATCATACGTTTCTTTATGAAGCCTGATTAATAAAAACACAAAGAGTTTGCGTACTATTTAAAAACGTCATTCAAGAAAACTCTGGTGATACTAACTATAAGAAAGATTGGGATTCACTATGCTCAGGGATTGTAAATCACATCTTATCTTATGGATAAAATCTTACGGTCACATGAATGTAAACAATCCCGAAACCACACAAAGAACACCACTCCCACAAGCTCACAACCAGACAGGTTACATGCACTATAAATCAAGATGGATCGTATGATATGATGCATACAACGTTCGGTAAACACTGCGGTAAAATAAGGATGCTCACTACAGTCGGTGCACATAATTTCATGGTTTATCTCTCTCTCCACCCTGATGCCTGTGTGCTATCCTGACGCAGCCACACCGAGCCATCTATCTGGATTATGTATTCCCCAGCCCTCGCCACATGAGCTGCATAACAAACTGCCTGGCACTGTGGTGTCCTTTTGTTTCCCTCCCAGATAGAGAAACCTTTAAATGGGGTCATTAATATTATGTGGCTCACTGATTCCTGTGAGCAGTTAATTCATATGAAGGAAAAGTTATTTCTTTTTGTTGGACAACACTTTCAAAACAAATCCTGAATTAAGTGGATGTTTGAGAGGTGTACCTTTACAGTGGATATACAGCATGCATTAAAAAAAGGTGCCCATTGACTCACCCTGACAATATAAGAGGCCCCTGGTCCTGCAATCTTCTTGTCAGCGTGCAGCCAGCCTTGAGTGGGTTTGTGGATGAAGCTCCCCTTCTGGTTGAAGTCCTCTCCCCCCAGCCACATGCCCTCCACCCTTGTCCTGCGGTTCATTCCTGACCTGGAGCTGCTGGAACCCCCGGGGCTCGCCATGGCCTCTGTGGCCCCAAATCCGTGCCCCGCTGGACTGGCCGAGTTCGCCGCCGCGACTGCTCTCTGCCCTCGAATGGCCTGCAGGGAACAGGGGGTGACACACACAGGGTCACAGGAGTTAAGCACCGCTGCGAGACTGGCCACCGGCCCGCTGGCTGAGGTCGCAATGCTGTGCCTGTGTGGTGATGAGCTATGTGAGGCTGAGGCCTGGGAAGGAGCCGCCTTCCCTGAGTCCTTGCTAGAGCTCGAGCTGGAGTTGGACGGGCTCCTGCTGAGCAGGGAGTTGGAGAACTTCCACTGGGGCATCCTGGGGATGAGCATGCAGAAGGTTGTGGTGCCGTCCTGTTCCCCATCCAGGCAAGGGGAGTCGGCCAGGGCTGCGGCCCCGGCAGAGGAGGACGATCTGGCACTGTGATCCAGAGGAGGCAGAGGAGGCAGGGGAGGCAGAGGAAGGCTCGTGGCGGAGACCACCGGCGTGGCCACAACTTTGCCGCTCATGGCTAAGCTCTGCATCAGGTCGTCGGAGGAGGTCACAGACTCGTTGCGGAAGCGGCCATACTTTGGCTTAAGGAGCATGCCCGGAGGAGCCGCCCGGAGCAGGAGCTGAGAGGGGGGGATAACTGCCAGCAGAGGATGAGGGGGGGAAAGGGGAAAGGGGGAAGGGGAGGGGGGAGAGGTGTAATGGAGGAAGGGGAGAAAACTAGAGGGAAAATCTTCCAGGCGGAGTCCTATATCCTTGTCAACTGAATGCCGCCTGGTCCTCTCCCATTCACACACACAGACTGTCCCGCTATCATGCCACTCTCCTCTCTGTCTGAGCTGGCCTGCTTCCCTTCACTGCCTTAGGCACGCTCGCTCGTATGCTCCCAGTCTCCCTCTCTCTCTCTCTCTCTTCAGATGATGTCATTGGGTCTATTAGCCCTGCCCTGCCCAGCTGCTCTCACACTGTATTAGCTAAAACACATCTGCCTGAACCACAGTCAACCTCAGACACAGAGCAGAGATACAGAGCTCCTATTTCTAATATATTAAAGAGATTCTGCAGATGAATAACCTGCGTCAGTATGCATTATCTTTAAGCTATAGGTTAGCAGCATCAAACCTCTCAAACTGAACAATGCTCTCAATGTATAAATGGAAAAAACAACAACAAACAAAAGCAATGATATTAACCCTTGTGCATCCCTTTCATAACAGTTGCTCTGATGTCCTTAGAGGACAAAAATGTCCGTGTCAAAAAAAAAACGCCATGAAATGACATCTTAATATTATTTTCCACTTTCAGTGAGTTAATATTTTTAACCAACATCAGTCCTGATCATAACTACCAAATATTCATTCATTTTCAGAATTTCATCCCTTTAAATGCCAGTTTGTTTACATAATGCCACTGTTGTTTTTTGTGGAAAAAAAAACACAAAATCTGAATTATTTTCTGAATACTAAATGCTAGGGGGGGATTTTAATTTTAATTCTTTCACAGTCTGGGATATCTCAATGATTAGCAACAATGTTGCATGATGGATTGCATCAAACACTGCAGTGCTCCATAATACAGCAGTGATAACCCTAGTGGAAACCAGGAAATAGCATGTATTTGCCCCCATAGGGCACAGAAATATTAATTAAAAAATGGATTGTGAATGTGAGTAAATGCACCAGCATCAGTCTCATCCAATTAGTTAAAGTGTATTTTGTGTGAGTCGATTTGTGTGTTTTGGGGGGGGGTCGTTACACTCATAAGGGACTACATGGCTGAAAACATCCACCCTGTCCCATCTGCCTGAATTCTCCTCCCATCCACCTCCCCAGAGAGCAATCAGCGATCCTTTTAGCTCCTCACTCGCACCCTCCCAGATGCCTTTTTCCTCATTCCCAGTCAAACCATTTCCACTCTGTTTTCTAACTCACTATTTCACTCACAATTGTATTTTCCCACCCACCTTACACAAAGGTACTGAAAGGTAGCAGTCAGAATTCTCAGTGTGAAACAAAGCGGGTTAAGCAGGATTTTTTTTCTTCTTTTTTTTGTGTTGGTCAAATCCTGCACACAGGTGGGAGCAATGTCTGCACTGATTGTGAAACAACCCAATAGTCAGGGTCACCTGTTACGCAAAAAAGAGGGAAAATCTACTGACTAAATAACGCCACAGACAAGGAAAGGCTCGTTAGGTTCCCGTCAATTGCTTAAATTCAATCAAGCAAGTCATTACAATTCGTTAAGTCCCATAATCATGTTGTCTGTCCAATAAAATGTGACTCAAGGACAACACAGTAAACAAACAAGCTACACTGATCAATACATGTTGAAATTGAACCCTGAATGCTACTGACACAACATTTGTAAACTAAAAGTTATTTAGAAAGGCATTAAGAAGCTTACCTATATATATGTCAGTCTCTGAGGAGAAAGAGGATGAAGAGAAGATCCAGCCTAGTGAACTTCCAGTGACTTTTATCAGAGAAAAATAGCACAAATGAGGTAATAATAAGGGAACAATTTCATTCCACTAGTCAGGAGACGTCATTACAACACACCGCACACACAGAGAAACCCCGTCACAAAAACAAAACCACCATCAGAAATGCTATGACACCACTACCACTGCCATCCCACCCTCTTCCAAACAGCCAATCACCTGTTTGTTTGCCACAGAGTATAACAAGTTACTGATAAACCAGAATGAATCAATGCATGTTGACAGATGCACAAGTTCCTCAGTACGTTCTGTCCCCTTTTCTGACAAAAAAACAAATAATTGCTCTGAAAACATACTCTACAGAAAAGTAAAACATATGGAGTCATTATTACTTCAAACAAGATTGAATAAAAGTGTTTTAAACAAATAGATGCAATGGCAATCATTTTAATATGGTGCTAGATTTAGATGTTAAGCTTCAGTTTCAATCACTCCAATATTCTGTGATTTTCTGTATGTGGAGAAGAGTTAACACAATTTACCTCCTGACTTTGGTAGTTTGCATACACAAGTGGAACAAACCACGCTGTGAATACACCACCACTCATTAGCAGCCATTACCTTGACAACAGTGATTACAACTAAGGACAACAACATAGGTTACAACAGCATCCTCAAACTACTTTGTTTGGTTAAAATGTAAAGAGAGAGTTTATTTTTCATGTACTTACAAATCATTGACAGGGAAAAGTCATGTATTTATGTAAGACCTAGAAAAAATATATAATAGATGGCTGATGCATTTCTCTGTGTATAGCCTGTTATGGTGCCATATCAGTAATTATTGAAATATAAAGAATAAACTAATAAGTCACATAGGATATAGAGAATGACTGATAAAAGTTGAGTTTAGAAAATATTAAGCGACAAGACAAACTCCACTGGATCCAAATGTACATCCTAAAGATAACAATATAACTATAGGCTATCTAACAAAAGTATAACTGAATAAATTACAAAACTAACTGTGAGATAACTTAAATTGGATATAACAGGGTTTTAATTATTTTCTTTGCCTCAAATCAGCCAACAACGTAAATAATATATATGTTATTTTACCAAGACCTGCTCCAAAAAGAAATTATGATTATGATTAAACATATATTACATTATTTGCTGTCATACTCTTTTTGTCTCTTAAGAGCCAATGGTAAATCAGCATAATGTTTATGTAGTGCATATAGTTATTATATGCACCATGCTGGTCCATGAATGCAATCAAATTAAAGTTAAAACTAACAAATCAGCAGGCAAAGAGAAAGTGTGAGCTGGATTTTTTTTTAAAAACAAGTGCTACATTAATAGGCTATATTTAGAAATGCTGAAGATTTCCAACTAAATATTCTATATTAAACAATGATTTGCAAACTCACTGTAGGCTAAATGTAAATGTACAGAGCAGGGGCGTAAATATAGACAGTGCAGGCGGTGTGGTTGCACTGGGGCCCGCGGGGTGGTGGGGGGCTGTAGAGGGAGATATTCCCAATACAATAGCCTAAGTAAGTCATTTGACTATAAAATCCAAAACATTGTTGATAAAATATATACAATACACACCTAATAGTGTTTGTGTGTGTGTGCTCATAACTAGAAATTAGCGTGCATTAGGGCCTGTCATAATAGCCTGCGCTGCCCAGCCTGGGGCCCATCATAACTACCTTATGCCACTGCTTTGGAGTAATGATTTATTAGCTTTGTATACTCACTGTCTGTATGCTTAGGGTTCATATTCAATTCCACAATGTATTGTGGTTACACCATACATATGCCTGAACTGTCAGTATATCAGAAAAAACATGCTTATTTCAGGATGATCCATATTGGCCGGAAATGTCAGTATTAGCAGTTGAACTCACCTCTATCATTTACCTTTTGCTCTTCATCACCCCTGGCAATATTTTGCCTAGGTCTTCTACAGTGGAGCTCCTGCACCCATCCATGGCAGCACCCCTGGGACGAGGGCAGGAAGAGTCGCACCGTAGCAGAAAAGTCCTGGCAAAGTACCAGAGTAGTTTTCAAAATACATCAAATATCTTCCGTTCAAATGCCTAAGACTTATTTGAACTATATGGCACAAACATAAGTAGGCTAAATACAGGATTGGGAGCATTTCTATTGCCTGTCAACGGCTCTCAACATGGCGACGGCTGAACCGGTGGCTAGCAGCTAACAGTGCTAACAGCTAACAGTGCTAACAGCTCTAACAGTACAAACAACAGCAAAAATGCTGACAGAGATAACAGTGTTTACCTGAGGGGGAACCGGAGTGTGGGTGCTATGCTTTCGCGACAACACCGTAGGTCGGGACAGCCTTGTCCGCTGTAACCGCCATAGGAGAGAAGGTCTTTGGTACAGAGCAGCAGCCATGAGCTAGCCAGTGGGGCACGCTCACATGCACGAACAAGCACTAAAAGCACGGGCTGGCCCAGCGATGTCAACAAAGCACAGAGAAACTCAGATTTCAACACACAACAGAGGAAGAGAGACTTCCTGCTCTGCTCAGTTACACATTACTCCTCTATATCTTTACATAACAAATAGTTGTTTGCTGCTATTTTAATGCTCTGGATATCGAATTTAGCGCTTTTAAGATAATAGTTGAAATGTACGTTTTTAAATAATTTACAGGGGAAATACACCCACTGTTGCAAACCCGTGCTTCCTCGTTGAAGAGTTTTGCTTTTCAGAGCCGAGTGGTTCATCTTCCCGAACATAGACGATCTGAGCAGACGGGAAGTCCGAACGCACACGTGCTGCCGTCTCGGCCAATCAGGTCAATGCGGGCGAACCGTTGGGGTTTGAATCGTCCTCTGAAAACAGCGGCAGATGACAGCAGCTTGTTGCGCTCCGCTCGATAAACACTGCTAGTAAGTTTAGTGAGCTTAGCTGCTTCACATCACCCCGAGAAGAATAAGCTTTTCTGGACTTCAGCTTCGACTGCTATCATCGACTGGAAAAATGTCGAAAAAACAGATTTACTATTCTGACAAGTACACCGATGAGGAGTTCGAGTACAGGTATGATTAACGTTAGCTAACGTCCGTTATTTTGTGTTGGACTAACGTCGGTTAGCTTAACGACAAATTACGGCAAGATTTGGCAACTTTGAAACGGACAGTACTGAGTAACATTATGTAATTTAGTCAAGCGTCACGTCAAGTTTCGTACATGGTTAGCTAACAAAACTCAAACAAAACAAACCCCTGTTCAACTTAACAGCTAACAGCTAGCTATGCTACCTGTGACGTTAACGGTGAGGTTCACGTTAAAACCGGTTTGGTTTGAACGTTTTATGGGGATAACTTTCACGTTACTGCCGCTCCAATGTAAAAGAAAACAACGATAAAGTTAATGTTAGCTTAATTCTTACATTACTAGTATCGTGAATTGAGGCCTCGACCGTCAACTTTAGCTAACGTTATATTAAAGTTAGCTGAAATAGTCTTCCTCAACGTACTTACGACTTTACCATCCTTTTAATGTGTCTTCTCACACTTGTGGGTAATTCTTGACTGTTTTTATGTATCTTCTCACAGGCATGTGGTGCTTCCAAAGCAGCTGTCTAAACTGGTGCCCTCCTCCCACCTGATGGCGGAAGACGAGTGGAGGGGACTGGGGGTGCAACAGAGCCAGGGCTGGATTCACTACATGATCCACAAACCAGGTGAGTTGATGGATTAGGTTCACATTTCTTTCAAGTTTTTATCTTAAAACAGTGCTCACAAGCCCATGTGTATACTGAACATACAGGTATCCTTTCTGTCCATGTTTGTTGTGAAGAGATCCTTTCTTACTGGGTGTCTACAAGACACGAGGGACAAAATGTACAGTCCTTGTTCTGTGCAAAAATGTCAAGTCAGTTTTATTTGTATAGCCCAAAATCACAAATTTTTCCTCAGGGGGCTTTACTATCTGTACAGGATGGGACACCCTCTGTCCTTTAAAATGCACCGTAATGCTCGGCCAAAGCAAATACTGTACATGGTTTTATGGTTTCAGCAGTCTAATTTAATGGGCATTTCCAATGTGACAGCATTTTTAGAACAAATTTCCCCTTTGTGTTACTATCACTTCGCTGCAGCTCAGCAAGGAAACACTGTAAGGAAATGCTACGATGGGTTTTTGTATTTTAGACTGTGAATTTGGAAAGTACCTCCTTTATCTGTCTAACTCGGACAGCTGAAGCCTCATTTTAGCTTTCGCTCAGCTGTAGAGTGCATTTTATTTGCACAGAAGGACTATGTATTTTGTCCACCATCTGTTGCATTGTGGTCCACCACAAAGGGATCTCTTAATGACCAGTATGGAGAAAAGGAATGATGATAGTAACTGGTAACTCTTGTTTTACAACAAATGTACATCAGCATTTGAGTATTGTTAAGATGGTCATGAAAAATATTTGAAATTATCCTTTAATACCTCCTAGCACATGCCATTATGCTAGGAAATTGGGACCAACCACCAGCCAAATGCTGGTAAAATATGCAAGTGGCGGCTAGATTTTCTTCACTCACCAGCCCAAAAAAACAATAGTAATCTATTGAGTAGGGCTGACCTGAATGCTTCGAAGCTTTGACCAACATTCTCCACCAGCCACAGTGGCAGGTGGACAAAAAAGTTAATTTCCAACCCTGATTACACTACGATGAAAGTTATAGCAGCTGTGTGCATGAAGGAACACTGTATGGTGTAACCACTGTACTGTGTACTGATAGATACTTCTTCTTTGCTTTACCCTCCAGAGCCACACATACTGCTTTTCAGAAGACCTCTCCCAAAGGATTAAATGGAAACCATCTGTAAAACGCCTGCTTTCACCTTCGCTGATTTGTATTATCTTTGAACCATACATCTCTCCGACATCCATATCTACATATGTTCTGATGTATTGTGTAGAAAACCCTTAGTTGTATTGTGTATTTTGTGCTTTCAAACTCCCTCAATTTTTAGAGGTAATGAGAGGCAAACTGCTTGATTCCACTGTGAACGACCTTATAGACGATATGAAGGTGAAAGTTTGCCTGTCAGTTGTACATTTTAACACATTTTTTAAATGTCTTTTGATGCCATTTTGTTATGATTGATTTATTTACTGAGTATCGTACAGGCATAGGGTGTTTATTTTCTCTCAAGTCTATTATTTTCCCCAAAAAAGCTCTCTATGTTTTTCCTGTTCTTTTAAACGTATGTTTGTCTTGTGTACATATTATTATTTCTAGATATTATAAATGTTGATTGAGTCGTTGTTGATTCAACACGGTCTTTGTTGCCTAAAGAACAAAATTAAATGTACTTCTCCACATACGTTTGCTCATGAATATTTTTACTACCAGATTACAGAATTATGTTTCTGATAATGATCAGTCAGAAACATGGACAACTAGTGGAGTAACAAACTCTGAGTGTCTGATGCCCAGGGAGTAGGCCGGTGCTCGAGCCTTGTGAACCGTCACTTTCTCTGGATTATAAGTCCCAGGACCGGGTTTCTTGGTGGCATCTCTGGGTAAACCGTGACGTCCCAGCATGGAGAACGCCGGCTCTCTGGGTAGATAAACACTCGGGTCCGTACTGTTGTACCTGCAAGGCCCCGGCGTCTGGGCTAAATCCACAGATGGCCCCCCTGTGCTGTAACTACTTGACATCGTGTAGCTTGCGCTGGCTTGCTTGTTTGGGACTTGAGGGCCCATGAGCGGAGGGAGACAGTACTTGTTGGGAGCAGGCACCGAGTCGACGCTCCGGTAGTGTGTACGAGACCCCATCGTGTAGGAGGGGGGTCTGCGCTGGAGGTTGCATGGTGGGGTTTTCTCAGGGCTGTATGCTCCTGGTCCAGGTGTCTGGAGGAGCTCCTCTAGTGAACAGAAAACAGTTGAGGAATAACAACCATCAACTCAACACCATATGGAGAGCAGATTTTCAGTTGTAACAGCTGACACTGGATCTCTACAAGTAGCGTCAGAAACAAATGTTTCTGAACAAGGGTTCGTCCTTTCACAATAATGAATTTGGTCTTAGTGTAAAATGCATCATTACAACATAGACATAAATCTGAAACAAAATGTTGACTCAAAATAACAGTTATTTGAAGAGGAACTTACTCTGTGCTTTCACTCTGCCCAACATTGAGTATGCAGGTGTGCCATCTCGTCCAAAACGAGTGATTTTTGCATCAATGTGATACTGTGGCCCTGGACTGGAGTCTACACAATACACTGCAGGGAAGTAAACAGTTATGATTAATATAAAATCTCCTGTCAGTTTGGTTTGATCATGCAACTGTCTCGATGAACATAAGGTTAGAAATAACAACAGAATTATGATGTGTTGTCTCCCCCTACTGGCTCTGATTTGACATTACACCACTGAGGATATGTGTACGTTCTGACTGAGCTAGTGAAGTATGAAAGATGGACACAATAATTGCCATTATATAAATTGTTTACACATATAATTGTAGTGTTTCTGTATATCAATCAGAGTTATGGCTTTGAAAGTATCAAAGCGTTTAATCACACAAAGAATAAATGTTTCCACTGCAGCTATGTAGCTATATGATGATCTAAAAGTTAGTGAAAGAGATAAATAACTCACTAGTGTCACTCATCCTGCCGTGGAAAGAATAAGCAGGGTTAGTTGGCTTGGTGAAGTCATGGCCCATAAATCCAATGGTGGGAGGAAGTCCATAGCGCCCAGGCCCCGGCCCTAGAGACATGAGGAAATATCACAGAGATGGACGGCCTACACACATACACATTTTATAACATATATTCATAAAAGTGGCAACAACTTTTGTGTAAATCATGGCTTTACTTGCAATTTTTACGTTGTAACAGGCTCAGATTTAAAGCTAGTGAAGATACTGGCATCATATGAAACTAAATATTCCTAAACCTGAAGAATCCATTGGTACCAATCATGTCATACTAGCTTGTCGGTAAGGAGGCTAAATAACGCTCCAAACTTATGCTACATTTTGGCGAGGAAAAAAATGGTATGGCCGTTTTCAAAGGGGTCCTTTGACCTCTGACCTCAAGATATGTGAATGAAAATGGGTTCTATGGGTATCCACGAGTCTCCCCTTTACAGATATGCCCACTTTATGATAATCACATGCAGTTTGGGGCAAGTCATAGTCAAGTCAGCACATTGACACACTGACAGCTGTTGTTGCCTGTTGGGCTTCAGTTTGCCATGTTATGATTTGAGCATATTTTTTTATGCAAACTGCAGTACCTGTGAGGGTTTCTGGACAATATTTGTCATTGTGTGTTGTTAATTGATTTCCAGTAATAAATTTATACATACATTTGCATAAAGCAGCATATTTGTCCACTCCCATGTTGATAAGAGTATTAAATACTTGACAAATCTCTCTTTAAGGTACATTTTGAACTGTGTCCACTTATTTGACCTGATAAACTCCACTTATAACTGGCAACCAATTAGCCTCGAGCTGACTGCATCTGATTGTCTATCATTCGCTCTGCGTCAGACAAACAAACAGCATTAAGACACAACCCAGAGAAAACCGTTACATCAGCATTCGAGTGCTCAGTGTTATGTGCACATGCAGAGCAAGTGGGAGCATTTTTCACAGAGGAGAGCGAGTCCTGGCAGGTCTGCACACTGAGTCATCCTCTACTCTGCTCAAGTCAGTGTTCCCCCTTTCAAATTATGAAAATACCAAAAGTGACCAACTGGAACGTAGCTAATGATATTCATGCCTTTACACAGGATATACAGCTTTATACACATGGATTTACATAAACAGTAAAAGTAACTTCTATTGATGAACTTACCTTTTTCTCTTCCTGCTATTACCGGGTATTTTTTCTCCATTTGACTCTTTGTAGAAGTGACGGATACTTCAGGAATCCCTCAATGGTGGCAATACTACTGAAATATTGTTGTCATAAGAAGAAGAAGCTGACTAAAGAAATAATGATTGACAATTCTAAAGTCATAGAAAAAATCCTTAAAGGCAATGTTTTTGCACCTTACCACAGATAATTTCCCCTTTCAGACAAAACTGAGACAGGCTGCATACTTGGAAATTCAGTCGTTATTGGAGCATCTTGGTGGTCTTTCTTCAGATATCACAGTGTTGTTCCTCCAGGATCCAGTCTGACCCATGCCCTGGCTGACAGTGAAACCCAGAACCCTGGATGATCCAGAATCAATCCCTAATTTCCTCTGAAACAATCAGGAAACCTGAGACGTATAATACACATCAAAGTGTCAACAGCAGAGCAGACTCTACTGGATAGGGTTTTATCTACCTGCCTGCTTGTCCCTTTGTCCACCTGTGGTGGCTCAGACAGATGAATAGCCGCTCCTCCACAGAGGTGGATGTATAGGTGCACTCAGCTGGTACTCAGAACAATGTCATCACTCCGATTCACTCTCATGTAACGCTAGCTCCCCCCTGATGAAACCAAGACCCCCCCTCTCCCTCCTTTCTCTTTTCACTCTTTCTGCTCATGGCAGTGTGGAGATGCAATATCACTTCAGCCATGCATACAGTTGCCACGGAGACTGCTGTGGATGGTTTGCTGCAGCCATGTCCCCTGCACTGCTGGCGTATTGTCACTACAGGAACAAAGTGTTACTGGAGGGGTAAATCCTACTATATCAGAGCTTAGAGGGTTAAGTGTTGTGAAGTTCCAATTTTCTTCCCTCAAGCAAACATACATAAAGCCTCAACACAGCAGGGTCAGATGCAAGTGCAGCACACCTGGACACATGACTTGGACTCGGTTCACAAATTTCATGACTTTAAACTCGACAAAATAAAAAAAAACTTGCAACTCGACTTGAACTTTAACACCAATGACTCGTGACTTCACTTGGACTTAAATACTTGATACCTTCCCTCAAGCCCAGAGATTAAAAAGTCTGTTATTTAAAAAGTGTGCCTCAAAAAATTAATTAATTTCCTTAATCAACTAACGTTAACGCTTTTCATTCCCTGCAAATCAGCACTTAATTCTCCAGGTTTTTTTGGATTAAGTTCAGACACACTTGCTTTAACAAATAAATACAAATTTTAAAAAACATTTATGATTTTTGTAAATTTAATATATTATTACTCTGTTGTTAAATGGCATTGTATTGGTGAAGAGCGAATTATTACTTTTTTAGGACTCGAAACTCAAAGTTTAGGACATGGCACTTGACTTGGGACTCGAGTGCAAAGACTTTAGACTTACTTGTGACTTACAAAACAAAGACTTGGTCCCCCCTCTGCCTGGAGCAGTTAGACTAGTACCTATATTTTGTCAGGCCCCATTGAACTGCCAACATACAACCCTCTGGTTTCTCATCTTTAACTTCAGGTCAAACCGATTACCCGATGCAGTTACAGTTTAGCCCTCTATGATCTCCTCTAATCCCAGCGATGATTTCTAGTTGGGATTTGACGGACTCGTTTAAAGGCCCGAGCTGCCAGAGGCCACAGTAACCGAGAGGGTCGACAAGTGACATGTGCAGAAAACAAACATTAAACTTTAACAGGCTCCAACTCTCTCCCGGCTGCTGCTGCTGCTGCTGCTGCTCTGGTAACCCGAATCTGTTGTTAGCAGTTACACAAACACATATAGTACAGTACACTGCACACATCCAAACCTAGAGATGTATACTGTACAGTGTGTATAATACACACATGTACATGCTTTAACACAGAAGCATGCCAGGGGTCACAGAGTCAGCTATCAAAGCAGAGGGCCCTCTGAAGCAGCAGGGTCGTAATACAGCTCGCTGCTGACAGGAAATGATCTCCAGACTTAACTAGACTTTCAAAGGAAATGGCAGCTTTCATAAACTGCAGCTCCTCTGCTAGTTGAGCAGATACATGTACTGTGCTGCATCCGCAGAGATCCTATTGTTCTAAAAAGAGTTAGTTACAGTTACTGTATTTCAAGAAATATTCTTATTGAATTCTTATTTATACCATTCTTGCATTTAGATTTAACACACGTAATATATTCCACTTCTAACTACTATTATTTGTACATATTTCTTATATTCTCATTTCTTATTTTTTATTATTTACATATATTTCTCTACATATATTGTGTTATATATTGTAGAATTATGTACATAATTTACATGTTACATAGTCCTTTATTTCTATTTTCTTACATGTCTTTATGTTTATATAAGAGCAACTGTAACGTCCCAATTTCAATCAAGCTATCAATAAAGTATTTCTGATTCTGATTATTCAAAGTGTACAAGCTAAATCAGAAGGAATAAGTGTGGTAACAAAGTGCAGAAGCCAATGACTTGAAACCAGGTAACCCATTAACGACTGGATGCATGAGCAAGTCTCGTCTTCTTATTAACCACAGCATCTAAACCAAAACCTTGGATTGTATACAAATTTTATTCTCGTTTGTTTTAAAAAGCACATGTTTTTGATATGAATAGGGGCTACAGTTAATCAAATTTGGTACATTTACAGAAATTCAAAACTTCATTCTTGATTTTTTTAAGTTGATTGCTTCACGAATCAAAATTTAAACAAAAAACAAAATAGCTTATGAACTGTACAATCAAATCTCAAGGTAGGTAAGGTGAGAGGTGACTTGAGAGTAGATGACGTTTGAGCTGGTGTTTCCTGGTGGAGCAGTTTGAGTCGGTCAGAGACCTTCGTTACATGTCAGTCCCCTTCTCTTTTCTTTATCTCTACTGTGCTGTCTAATAAAAGGCAAAAAGCCCAAAAAAACCTTTAAAATGAAAAACATTTGAGCTTATGTTTCTGTAAAGCATATGGTTAGCATATGTCTTTTTCCAGCAGGATACCAGCACAGGAATTTCATCAAACATTTCAGTAATTGGGTTAAAGCTATGAAAGAAAAAAAAAAAGCCTTTGACAGCACATATCTTTTGTTTGAACTCAAAGAACCACAAGGACTGAAAGTAGACTGTATGGGCGGGCGATGACAAAAAAATAATAAAATAAAATAAAATAAAAATGATATGACCTCTAGCTACAAATAAATACCACAGATAGAAAATATAACAAAATATTTTGCTTAAAGTCAGGTGTAATTACAAACATAAATACTTGATTATTTCTTCTAGTGATTATAAAGGCAGTACAGTGAATAACAAAGACGCTATGGTGCCTATTGGTGACCAGGAGTCTGGAGGAAGAACAAGAAGAGTCTGGAGGACACGACCTTAATAGCAGTCATACACAGTCACATCCATCCACACACACAAATGTATAAACGCATCCACACACACTCCATTCAAAACGATCTAACAGCTAAAAACACACACACACACTCACTCACTCACTCACTCACTCACTCATTCTCCAGACTCCATCATCTCTTCCTCTCAGGCTGAACAAGTCCCAAGTCTCTCTTCTCTTTCCATTCACTAGCATATTCACAAATAATGTACAATTTGGAGGTGGGTATGGCTTCACTCTGTGAGCGTTTCTGTGGACGACAAGAAAACAAGACAAACTTTCATTATAAGATCATCACAGACACTTTTAACACTTCTTTCAAGTAATAATATGTGTCTGTAGTCAGAGCCTGTGGAGAGACTATGTTATTCAAACTTTAGTGTCACATTGTCAGACCTATCTGTGTCAGCGCTAGAGAAAGGTCTGGCTCCATACATCATCATACTGGTACAGGGGAAAAAAACGCTCTGACTTGTTTGTATTTCTTTAAACCAATCACAATCGAAAAAAAAATAAAATAACGACTGATGAATAAACCAGGTGTGTAATATAGTCTAATGCACTCCTCTGATTTCATGTGTTTTCTATCTACCATCTTAAATCCTTAATGCTAATGTTTCTGTGTTTAATCTAAATATGCCTGGCTGAACACCCCCTTTTTTGCCAACCGTGGTAACCCTGTGTTTAACGTCACAACACTATGAATTGTGGGTAATTCCCTCAGGCAAAGTCTGCAGAAATGCAGACTTACAAAAAGTGCTCATAAAGGGCTCAAAATGTCAGCGAGAGAGCCCTCGAGGACTTGATGATTTGACAGTGGGACAGCCCTAAACCCTCACAGACTTTGTGGGAACGCGCCTCAAAGTCTGTGAGTCTGTGAGTCTGTGAGTGTGGACGTTGGGATTGGGCCTCGAAACATGCTTGAGATCCAGAAACCCAACGTATGATAAAAAAACATAAGCAAACAAATGGTTGGAGCGGCTCCTACCATCGCTCAGAGGTGTTTTTTGTGTCCAGTGTGGGTAGCTGGGTATCTGCTGGCAGGAGCACCTTCTGCTCTACATCCTCCCCGCCATCCGGAAGGTCAAAATGGTCCCCTCCCTCTGCGTCAGCAAGGAAAGGCTCCGAATCTGGGTCGTATTCATAGGAGTAGTAGGACACTTCTGCCATGGACCCCTGCTCCTCTTCACCTGGAGAGAAAAATGGAGACACATTATCACACCAAATGAGAGTTGGTAGAGATCAAACCTCGACAAGGTAGCCATTGAATGGTTGGTCACAATATGTGAATGAACAAGTACTTGATTTAGCTGCTGAAGAATAAAGAACTGGGTGTCATGGAGACTAAAAAGGATAGTTTGGGTGTTTTTGAAGTGGGGTTGTATGAGGTACTTATCCATAGTCAGTCTCCACAGGGCACCTTTAATTAATATCCTGTACATCTGAAGCTTCTTGCAGCAATACCCCATCACAGACAGTAGGGGTCCCTCCCTGCTTAACATGCTGCATTCTGACATAGCATGCTACTTCAGACTCACTCTTTTTAGTATAGCTTTAGTAAATGTTTACTATGAGAACCTACTATAAGTCCACTACAATCTAATTTTACATCTATAAAGTCATGTGGTGCACATTGGACTAAACGCACACAAAAACACACAAAAAATAATATATAGACATTTGATTCTTAAAGAGGGAATTAAACTAAAGAACATGCACATGAAGGAACATTTTGATCTCAAATGAAGCCTGCAAAGTGTGTGTATCCATTATAGCGCATGTTGTCCTCTGGTACAAGTTCACTAATAAGACAAGTCTGCACAGGGAAGCTAATTCCAGAGCTTCAGCTTCCTCCGCTGTTCCAGTGGAAACTGTCAGTTCCTTGGCACAGCCCGCCTTCACCTATTACACTCTCAGTGCACTTAGCGGGCATGTCGTCAACATTCTAATGGTTTACAATGACAGTGTTTTTACAGTACTTATTCAATCTAATCACCCCTTGGTTATCATATTCTCGCTGAGTGAGTGTGTGTGTGTCTGTGCGGGTAGGCGTATTTGCCTGTGTGAGCATGCAATATGTGTGTGTGTGTGTGTGTGTGTGTGTGTGTGTGTGTGTGTGTGTGTGTGTGTGTGTGTGTGTGTGTGTGCGTGCGTGCGTGCGTAAGTGCGTGCGTGCGTGCGTGTGTGTGCATATATAGATATATATGTGAGTGTGTGTGAGTGCATAACAGCATTCCTGTGGTGAGTGTGAAGCGTTTTGTACTACAGAGACCTTTGACTGAGAGCAGCTTTGTGAGCAGCAGCTACCGGGAGCTGCAGGCTGGGAAACAAGTCAGAGCAGGCTGTGCCACATCACACACAGACATACACACATCTGTACACAACTCAAACATTCACATAAGCAGACCTTAATGTTATATATGAGCAACAGCTCCACACATCACCACACGCAGCATGCACGTACAGTTATGCACACTTCTGCAGCTTGTGAATGACTTGCGGTGCCTTTTTTTTTTTTTTTTATGTTTTGGTTGCCAAATGTAACACAGCTACATCCTCCCTCCTCCGCACGCAGCCAAACATCCTATCAGGAATTCTCTGGCTGCCTCTCTGGAAGTGGCAGCTGATCTAACGCTCATGGCAGAGCAACAATCAAGCCCGCAGTGTGAAACCTATCCACCTATTTATCACACCGACACTAGACATGATGTGGTGGCAGGGGAATGTGCCGCCACACACCCCACCCATCTACGGATCTGCCTTCCTCTACTTTCTTCTCATCCTTTCTCTCGCTTTCTACCCTGACATTTTTCCTCTTTCATCTCGTCCCCCGCTCATCCTTCTTTGACTATCTTTCCCCCTCTTTCCCCCTCTTTCTTTTCTCAGTTTTACAACCCCCACACACACCCTTTCATCTCTTCTTTCTGCCCTTGTGAACTCCCATTCTCCACGTTACCAAAAAACACACACAATTTCATAAAAATCCATCCATTATCTGTAACCGCTTGTCCTATTCAGGGTCGCGGGGGGGGGGGGGGGGGGGGGGGGGGGGGGCGGAGCCGATCCCAGCTTACATTGGGCGAAGGCGGTGTACACCCTGGACAGGTCGCCAGACAATCGCAGGGCATTTAATAGAAATCCTATACGCAAACTACATATGACGTGCCTGAAATCTCGACTCACATTTACATTTAGCTGACACAGAAGCCCAGATTGGTCTTTAATGAATGCAGAATCTGATTATATTCCTAGAACAATCAAAGCTGTAGCATTCAGACATATGTAACATGCTGCTGACTCTTAAAACATGTGCATAATCAACAGTCAAGTGTGGAAGTAAAAGCTACTGTCTGCGGAAAATATCTAGCCTATATATATATAGAATATACTGGACTTAGCAGGGAGATAGCAGGTAATACAAAGCTGTGTACGAGTAGGGAAAGGTGTGGTAGATGGGGTTACCTGTGTGTACAGGCACTGAGGGCTGCTCGGTTTCCTGGTTTGCTATTGGTTGCCTGTCCTCCACCGTGGTCTCCACTGGAAATACAAACACGCACACACGTTAGATTATTCACATTTATGTGGCTGCCACAGCACCTAAAAAAAGAAAAAAAAACTAGTAATGAATTCAACAGAGTTTCAGTGTTGCATAATCTAAATACTGCCCAGAAGCATTATCCACCCCACTGAGCAGCACTTCTTGGCAAAACAATGATGTACACTCAGTCTCAACAGAGGCCTGCGTTAAAATCTTTCCAAAAATAGCAGGGGCCAAAGCATGGCCGGGGGGACCGTGTGTGGAAACAAATTATATCTTTTTCCGTTTTCAAAACAGGGAAATGGTGATCTCCCCCCACACAACCATACACAAACAAACAAGGTCGGGCAGCGCTAAACAAAAATATGATTCTTTTGATGATCTACAGCATGAACCACTTGGCACAAACTGAGGTCTTTTCCCACCAAAGTTTTGTCTATGCCTTTTCCCCAATCTGCTCCACAAACATGAAGGCTCCTTTGTTGTTGGGCTGCGCGTCGGAAAGGAATGTGACGAGGATTTCAAAGGGCTGGACAAAAGCACTCTGTCATTTGGAGAGAGCCCTGTAATACAGCAGAGAGCGAAAGAGGGTGGCGGGGGGGTCGGGGGGGTGTACGGCGGGTAGCTCTCCTCAGAAAACTCATCCAGTAATCAGCTCAACACCTGAACAGCTGTTTCTACAGCTCAGATAACGGCGCGCACACACAGATGAGCGCGGACACACTTGCACGTGCGTGTGAACAGACACAGATGAGTGCACAATGTGGACGATTATACACACACACACATTGAGTTACAGCTAAGCCAACTGACTGTATCCGATAAAATACACAAGCTCACAGGAGCTCCCGAGAACACGCTCTCATACGGACACATTTGTTTCTTCTAAAGAGAGGAAAAGTTCTTGGATACGCTGTCAATGTCTGTGAGTTACAGCCCACCTATTGTATAAATGAACAGTATACAGTTGATATTAGCTGTTTAGGATGCACACAGCGAGATGGGATAAGCAGTAGTACACTGTAAATCCAAATGCTCAAAGTAATTAAATAGATTAAGTAGTGTAAACTTAAAATAAAAAATTCAACTAACTTAAATATTTTGAGTTCCTATGACATCTTCTTCCTTTTAGAGTTAACTAAACTGATCATTTTTGATTAACTTGACCTATTTTGTGGGTTAAGTACCACTTATAAGTATACATTTAACTGTGCGTCTGACGTCAGTAACGTTCGTGCTTATATGAGATTTCAAAATAAAGTGAAATGTAGGTAATCTCAGCAATTATCTCCATCCAAGTCTAGTAGCATTATCATGACATTCAGGCTGAATTGCCATTTTTGTTTCACTTCATTCATTCAGCCCGACGTTGTGTTCATGTTAGCCAATTTCTTCTTTTGTTTTGCCCTAACCAATCAGTAGCTGCCGCACTGGATGCTCGGAGCTGTTAACGTTTTTCACATATGAAATATGTCGACTTAAGAGCTTGTTTCTGCACGTGGATTTACAACTGATGACTCATTCTCCTCCACGCTGTCGCTACTTTCCACGAATGTAGCTAGGTAGTTAGCTAACTATGCATGTTCCTGGAAGCATGTTATAGTAGTGCAAGCAGCGGCATGAGTGAATTATGGAGCCTTACTAGTTGTAAGGCCAAAGGTCAGGTTATGTCAGGTGATGTGCGATGAGAGAGAGCGCTCTTACCGTGAGGGCACTGGGACAGCGGAACCTGCTTGATGCGAGTCCCATTTCGACAGGCAAACACCTCCATCTGACACTGGTTCTGGTAGAGCTGGCCGTCTGACCCACAGACCGGCTCACCGTCGTAACCGCAGTCCCGGTAGCAGGTGCACCGTTCAAACTGCTCCTCCTCCAGACAGCCGAACACATTGTTGCACTGGTTCGCCTGCACAAAACCTGCACAAAAAAAAATTGCTTTTAAGAGACTGATGATCAGCGGGGTGTCTGTGAATCATTAAGGGTGTAGCATGAGCTTTACCTATCCACTGATTGGTTGAACTTTCCACCTCATTGCAGGTGGGTCCGTCACACAGCTCCCGTGCCAGCGGACTGCTCTCGCTGACGTTGTAGAACCGGGTGGCCTCAAAGGCTGCATGAGAAGCACAGACCCACACCAGCACGTTCACACATCCACACACACACAAGACAATGATGACGCTCACCATAATTAGGTCATAAACTTAAAAGAAAATCCAATTTCCACAAAAAACAGAAGCCACTTCATAAATCACGGCGAGTTAGACAGTTTTGCTCCTCTGTAACTCTTTAAAGAGCAGAGCTGGAGCGCCATGGTAGCCGAGTGGTTACAGCGCATATAACCGCCACGTCCCAGGTTTGATTCTGGCCTTGGGACATTTGTTGCATGTCATATCCCCCTCCACATTTCTACACTGTCCTCTGTCAAATAAAGGTGAAAATGCCCAAAATAATAATCTAAAAAAGTGAAAAAGTACTTAAAATATTCATCAGAGGCACACCTGGTTCGTAGTAGTCATAGATCTTGACCGGAACAGGTGCTGTCTTGCCCACAATGTATTCCCTGACAGCTTGAAAGGCCACACACGTCATACACTGGCTGGGGATCTAAGAAAGGGTAACACACACACAGAAAAAAATACTTACAAAATACCCAGAAAGAGCAATGCAAATATGCACACTAATGCACTTTTACACACACATACAAAATTCTCCCCAACCCTGAGCAAACACTGGTGAGTAACCCTCTCCTGATCCACCACCTCCACACATACATACAGTATTCTGTGAAATGAGCCCTGATGGACACACCATGGAGGGGTTTTGATTACACTCACCTCATCAAAGTAGAACAATACTTTTCTTCCATTCAGCTCGTATCTCTTCAGACCCACTCGCTTGTCCATCAGCAGCTGTTGAGCAAGACACAAGAAGATCAAGCTCATTATGTAGAAAAACACACAACACAACTGGAGTAAAGCAAATCTGTGCAGAAACAGATTTAAAGATTTTGACCTGGTTTAGTCCTCGAATTTGTTCAGACATTTTGTAGGGAATGTGTGCATATGTGTTTGTTTTTATGTTCTTGGTTTAGTGTTTTTTTTTTTTTTTTTAATAAGCTATCATACAATAGCTAATAACCTAATACAGTGCTGTCGCTTAACTTAATGCTCACAAAGTCATGCTATAGCGGGTTATTGATCTTCAAATAATATCATATAGAAATGTAAATGAGGGTAAACTCACATTTTTCACTTGCCAATACTATATGTACATACTTTAACACTTGTTCATATGTATGCAGATTCAAACACATTACTTTTATTACAATGAACAACCTTTATAAATGATTTAGTTGCCTCATGTTCAAGATTACATCACTGTTAATATGATATTGGCTGTTTGTGTGATTTTTGGAAATTATGCAAAGGCGCTAATATGGTAAAATAACAAAATGTCTAATAAATATGAAAAGCTGCTCCTGCGGAAAGGCTATCATGTATTAATTTACTTATATTGATCCTATAAACAATTTAGTATAGTTAAGGTTTCGCCCACTTAGATGGTACCAATATCTAGTCTGGCCCATGGACTATATACTCCTGAATAGCTGAATATTCCCGTGGGTGCTCTCAGTGTCATCTATAACATCTCTCCCCATTCATTGTCTATGGAGCAGCTCAACTCTTTATACCCTATGACGTCACAAATTTGAGTTTTAGCGCTCTGGTTTTTGGATTTGGGAGAGAGTTGTTCATGTTTACTAATATTTTTTGGACTGTCTTAGACCATAGGAATAACATGTAAGAATTTTAAAAATGGGTGTAGTTCCCCTTTAATGCACAACTAGTAGTCATGGACATGAAAATGGACAAATTAGTAATCAGCACCACAGCGGACTGGACAGCTCCGTCTCATCTAACCAGGGTTCATTATTCACTGAGATTAAATATAAAACATGTAAAATTAACCCTGGGTTGACTATAGATGTGCTTGAAAGGTGAGCTGTTAACCTTATAAACAACGCTTGTATAGTCGCGACGGTGAATGGTGGTATGTTCACTCACTGCTGTACACACTGAAGGGAATCTGAACAGAGATGTGGTTGCTTAGCTCTGACAAACAGTGAACAAACCGCATAGTCAGTGACCATGAATCTTTAAACTGAACTGAACAGAACGATTTGAATCATTGAACTGATTCGTAATTTGCACCTCTGGTACAGAGGCGTTATCAACCAAGTGTCAGAGTCCACATTTGAATGTGGTGTGTGGGCCAAAACTGGACTGCAAACCACTCTACCATGACATGACTGCAGGGTGGAAAACATACAGGTTACCAATCATGGACTCGGCTCGACCTTTAGGAGTTGAAATCAACAAGTTTTCCTCTGGGACCGGCTGATCAGTGTTTTATACTTAAAGGGACTGTATGGAAGTTTTTACACCTATAAACCTTTTATTTAATCGTTTTTTATTGCCAATGTGTGAACAGGTTGTATCCTAACCTAGAAAATGAGACCTTTCGCGACTTTCTGGGTTTCCTCTATCAGCCTGTAGACGGCTGTCATGCACTCCCGAGTGCCTTTACTCTCTTCAGCTCCACTACAGGGCTAACAGTGTGCAACGATAGTTAACGTTCGGTTAGAAATGGAGTCCGCTAACGCCAACAAACGACCAGCTCCCACCACAACTCAGACTCCAACACAAACTCCACGGAAGCACAAAAAAAACAAAGTTATATCTAGTGAAGCCCGTCTCGCAAAACAGCAACGTGACCGACGTCGGAGGAAAACTATCAACATCGGCTGGGCCTTCGATTCATGGAGGGACCTTCGTTCGATTTTGGGTATCAAAACGGACGCAAGCTGGCAAAATAACTATTGGACAGGTAAGCTAACGCTACTGCCGATCACGTTCAATCTCGTGAGAGTCGCCTCACTGTTCTGACTGTCGTTGACTTGACGGCCACAGGTGTCACTGTCAACAAGCGATCTCTGATTCTTCCATCTAGCCCCTTTAAGAGAATTTCTGGTATTTTGTGAACCTTGTGCACAAATGTATCGTTGGGTCAGACATGCATGGCCATATCTAGTAAATATGAATCGATGAATGAGTAATGATAGAGATGTTAACTGCAAATTTGAGTGTGTGCATAGAGAGCCAGCAGAGTTAATTCCCCCCCACGGGAGGACTTTTTCATTCTGTCAAAGGTGGCAGCCTTTGGACAGCAGGGGTTTATGAGGTGCTCAGCCTGAGCTGGCGCCACCGAGACACACACACACACACACACACACACACACACACACACACACACACACACACACACACACACACACACACACACACACACACACACACACACACACACACACACACACACACACACACACACACACACACACACACACTACACAACTGGTCTCTCTGTTTACAAAAGCATTGTTTGTCTATCTAGCAACTAAACATCGCCAATGAACTCCCATAGCTCCAACGTTATACCCACGGCGTGTTCTGCGTCGTTAAACAAAGCTCATTATATTGGGTGATAAGAGGCCGTGGCTGCGGTAGCTCCCAGTCAGTCACCGGACTAATCATTCAGCTTCCATGAAAGCAACTAGACATGACTGGAGAAGCCAAGCTTGCCACCATAAATTGAGGAATGTCAGTGGCAGTCGGGCAGGCAGCAGTAAAACTCCAAGGGAGGCCAGCGGGGGTGTAAACTGAGCTTGTTAGCCACTACGACTCGGGTCAGCCTCGGCCGACACACTCACAGGAGTGCGTGTGTGTGTATGTATGTGTGTTTAACATCTCCCCAGGTAGCCAGAGAGGTGGCTCTTTTAGGGGTGGAAGCCTGCAGACTAAGGCCCTATAACTGTCCAGTAATGAGGGACAGGCTGCTGATGGGTGGCTGGGGAGCTGACCTGGAGCCAGCCCTTAAATGAATCATCGCTTTCTCTCCCTCTCCATCAGTAGAACCACTTCTCAAATCACCCATCCATCCTACATCTGTTTACTTTAATCCAGTCCTCTGTTTATTACAGAATATCTGTCTCTTCCCTCTGTCCTTTCTAAACTATACAAGGTAGAAGAGGTGTGTGTGTGTGTGTGTGTGTGTTTGGCTCAGAGAGGCCCGATGGCCTTTGACCCCCGAGTCATTGGAACTCTACGGGGTCTCAGCCGCCTGGTCTTTCTCTTATCATACCTAAAGAAACACCATAAAAAAGGGCCCTCACCTTAATGATCTTTTCCTCGCCTATGACACATACAAACACATGGGGACACACTTAAAGGGGACTGTCCAATCTGAAGGAAGCATTCAGGAGCTGTACTGTCCAACTTCTTACAACAATGGAGATTATGTAATATAATCACATGACGCCTTGCTGCTCCGTCAAATATTTACACATCCTCCACTGACTGTACCACAGGAAAAATATCTAAAGTAGGTGTGCTTATGCGAGTACGTTAAGGGATGCATCCTACGTGGGTGTGAATGTGTACATGTGAGCCTACAAAGGAAACAGGAGGAGTCTGATGAATTCCAGGACATAGTGCTTTCTCGTCAAATGGCCTCCAGATGTGGACGCATCTGTTGCTCCTTCCACCTGCCTTTCAGTTTGGGCACTTACCTGACTACTAGCAATCTGTGAGCCACTATGACATTAGCCACTGGGCGCCTATGGGTCTGTGAATGTTCAGGATGATGTGCGATCTCTAAAGGCTCAGACAAACCAAGCTGACATAAAAGAACTAGTGGCGATGAAGGTCGACTGTTGCGTCGCCTCATGCCGCCTTTGTCTTGGTCGACAAGTTGCACTTGAACACGCAAAGACTACAGCCGACGGACAGTTAGCACGTACGTTCTGCGCCTGTGTGAGAGGAAATAACTCTCCACACCAGCAGGCGGCTGTAGTCTGTATTCGTCATTCAAAAAGGGAAATAGGAAGACCGAGGACGGCGGATATACAAGCCGTTGTTATGATACGTACATGAAACAAAGCGGCGTCTGCCGACCATTTTCACACCACCCTCGCTCATCACTTAGCTTCATTCCAGATGACCATGTCGCTGTGAAAATATCCGTGTATTGGAACGATCAGATCAGATCAGATGAAGATGAAAACTGAGAAGAGCCTTCTGTGTTTGTCCTCTTGACTTTACTCGTTTGCTTGCTTTCCTCACTTCCAATTCTCTTTTCGTGCAGTGATTCGCTTAAGTTGAACAGCCAATCAGAGTGATTTCTCTCACTGACGAGCTCCGCCGCCGATTCAACATGCTGAATCGACCAAAAAACCGCAGACAAGGGCAAACTAGAGCCGACGGAGTGGGACACACCGCAAAAACTAGGCCGACAGACGCTCACCGGCGGCCCTAAACTGTCCGACGGCCGACCGTCAGCTTGGTGTGTCAGGGCCTTAACCCTTGTGTACTCATGTGATTACGTACCCTCTCTAGACTTTCAACATCTGCTCGGAAACCAGAAATCATGGGAACTTCTATGACGGCCATGTTGGACGATCCTGAATGGAGCCACCTACACAGAGACGAAAATGCAGGGTTGTTAGAAGCAGAGCTGTGTGTATATATGTGTGAGGCTTCTTTACTTGTACTGTATGTAGTGTGTGTGTGTGTGTGTGTGTGTGTGTGTGTGTGTGTGTGTGTGTGGTCTACCTGGCACAGACTTCTAAGGAGATGTGGAAGTCCATTTTGTCCTGGTGGGCCGCCGGGTCGTCGTCATCGATGGGCGACCGCCGCTTCCGGTTGAGCTCAGAGCGGTTGTCAGCGCGGCTCCGGGAGCGTGAGGACGGATGACGAGAAGAGGAGGAGGAGGAGGAGGAAGAGGAGGGGGGCTGCAGGTGTCGCTCCTGAAAAGGCTCTTTCAGGTCCACCTTGAGCTGGAAGGCTGGCTTGGATACCGGGTCAGGTAGGTTGTAAGACACATCGATCTACAGACACACAGAGAGCAGCGGGAGGGCAGTACTTAAGAAAGATGTAAAGAAGATACAACTAACTCGAGGCCTCAAAACGGGAGTCCACAAACCGATGGGTGACGTCACGGTGACGACGTCCACTTCTTATATACATTCTATGGTTGCAGCTTTACTTTTTCATATGAGGATATGACCAATAACAAGCCTGATATAGAGACATACTGTACATCAGCTTGTCATAATGTCTGCTATCAAAGCAGGTTTTCATGTGTTTGCCAAATAGTTGGTATGTGTTTGAGGCAGCTATTTGTAAAAAAACAATATTTTTATATGAAGAAGATTAATAACTTTTGGCATCATCAACTGGAATTACTACTTAAGAGTTGAAATATTTAAGACCTCTGGCCTATAAAAGACTAGAACGTCAGGAAAAAAACACTTAGGCAGCACTTAAAAGCATAAACCACAAATCATATTCACCGGACACAAGACATGTTTTCAGTAGACTACGATTTCAGCCTGAGGACAACTCGCTGCTTTGACGCTCGTTTTAATTTCACAGAAGGTTATTATTCCCAGAAGTGTACACACTCTGAATAAATCATCCAGTCTGATTTGAGACCTTTGAAAAGCTACTAAATAATAATCCTGAGGCACAGGACACATCACATACAGTATGTCTACAAACACACACAGGCAGGTCTCTTTGATTGCCCCACTCTTGTATTTCATTAGAGCCCAGGTGCTGCTGGCCCGAGGGGCTGTCAGAGGGCCGTGTTGACGCACGGAGAGGTGTGGATGGAGGGAAAGTAGAGAGGTGTGAAGAGAGAAATTGTGTGTTTGTGTGTGTGTGTGTGTGTGTGTGTGTGTGTGTGTGAGAGAAACCTGCCGAGGAGAACGAGTTGGAAGACGTTTCAGAGCACAACATCCGCTGCTGTGGCTTCTGCGTCGTTAAAAAGGTGATAAGAGGCCGTGGCTGCGTTAGCTCCCAGTCAGTCACCGGACTAATCATTCAGCTTCCATGAAAGCAACTAGACATGACTGGAGAAGCCAAGCTTGCCACCATAAATTGAGGAATGTCAGTGGCAGTCGGGCAGGCAGCAGTAAAACTCCAAGGGAGGCCAGCGGGGGTGTAAACTGAGCTTGTTAGCCACTACGACTCGGGTCAGCCTCGGCCGACACACTCACAGGAGTGCGTGTGTGTGTATGTATGTGTGTTTAACATCTCCCCAGGTAGCCAGAGAGGTGGCTCTTTTAGGGGTGGAAGCCTGCAGACTAAGGCCCTATAACTGTCCAGTAATGAGGGACAGGCTGCTGATGGGTGGCTGGGGAGCTGACCTGGAGCCAGCCCTTAAATGAATCATCGCTTTCTCTCCCTCTCCATCAGTAGAACCACTTCTCAAATCACCCATCCATCCTACATCTGTTTACTTTAATCCAGTCCTCTGTTTATTACAGAATATCTGTCTCTTCCCTCTATCCTTTCTAAACTATACAAGGTACAAGAGGTGTGTGTGTGTGTGTGTTTGGCACAGAGAGGCCCGATGGCCTTTGACCCCCGAGTCATTGGAACTCTACGGGGTCTGAGCCGCCTGGTCTTTCTCTTATCATACCTAAAGAAACACCATAAAAAAGGGCCCTCACCTTAATGATCTTTTCCTCGCCTATGACACATACAAACACATGGAGACACACTTAAAGGGGACTGTCCAATCTGAAGGAAGCGTTCAGGAGCTGTTCTGTCCAACTTCTTACAACAATGGAGATTATGTAATATAATCAAATGACGCCTTCCTGCTCCGTCAAATATTTACACATCCTCCACTGACTGTACCACAGGAAAAATATCTAAAGTAGGTGTGCTTATGCGAGTACGTTAAGGGATGCATCCTACGTGGGTGTGAATGTGTACATGTGAGCCTACAAAGGAAACAGGAGGAGTCTGATGAATTCCAGGACATAGTGCTTTCTCGTCAAATGGCCTCCAGATGTGGACGCATCTGTTGCTCCTTCCACCTGCCTTTCAGTTTGGGCACTTACCTGACTACTAGCAATCTGTGAGCCACTATGACATTAGCCACTGGGCGCCTATGGGTCTGTGAATGTTCAGGATGATGTGCGATCTCTAAAGGCTCAGACAAACCAAGCTGACATCAAAGAAATAGTGGCGATGAAGGTCGTCTGTTGCGTCGCCTCATGCCGCCTTTGTCTTGGTCGACAAGTTGCACTTGAACACGCAAAGACTACAGCCGACGGACAGTTAGCACGTACGTTCTGCGCCTGTGTGAGAGGAAATAACTCTCCACACCAGCAGGCGGCTGTAGTCTGTATTCGTCATTCAAAAAGGGAAATAGGAAGACCGAGGACGGCGGATATACAAGCCGTTGTTATGATACGTACATGAAACAAAGCGGCGTCTGCCGACCATTTTCACACCACCCTCGCTCATCACTTAGCTTCATTCCAGATGACCATGTCGCTGTGAAAATATCCGTGTATTGGAACGATCAGATCAGATCAGATGAAGATGAAAACTGAGAAGAGCCTTCTGTGTTTGTCCTCTTGACTTTACTCGTTTGCTTGCTTTCCTCACTTCCAATTCTCTTTTCGTGCACTGATTCGCTTAAGTTGAACAGCCAATCAGAGTGATTTCTCTCACTGACGAGCTCCGCCGCCGATTCAACATGCTGAATCGACCAAAAAAACGCAGACAAGGGCAAACTAGAGCCGACGGAGCGGGACACACCGCAAAGACTAGGCCGACAGACGCTCACCGGCGGCCCTAAACTGTCCGACGGCCGACCCTCAGCTTGGTGTGTCAGGGCCTTAACCCTTGTGTACTCATGTGATTACGTACCCTCTCTAGACTTTCAACATCTGCTCGGAAACCAGAAATCATGGGAACTTCTATGACGGCCATGTTGGACGATCCTGAATGGAGCCACCTACACAGAGACGAAAATGCAGGGTTGTTAGAAGCAGAGCTGTGTGTATATATGTGTGAGGCTTCTTTACTTGTACTGTATGTAGTGTGTGTGTGTGTGTGTGTGTGTGTGTGTGTGTGTGTGTGTGGTCTACCTGGCACAGACTTCTAAGGAGATGTGGAAGTCCATTTTGTCCTGGTGGGCTGCCGGGTCGTCGTCATCGATGGGCGACCGCCGCTTCCGGTTGAGCTCAGAGCGGTTGTCAGCGCGGCTCCGGGAGCGTGAGGACGGATGACGAGAAGAGGAGGAGGAGGAGGAGGAGGAAGAGGAGGGGGGCTGCAGGTGTCGCTCCTGAAAAGGCTCTTTCAGGTCCACCTTGAGCTGGAAGGCTGGCTTGGATACCGGGTCAGGTAGGTTGTAAGACACATCGATCTACAGACACACAGAGAGCAGCGGGAGGGCAGTACTTAAGAAAGATGTAAAGAAGATACAACTAACTCGAGGCTTCAAAACGGGAGTCCACAAACCGATGGGTGACGTCACGGTGACGACGTCCACTTCTTATATACATTCTATGGTTGCAGCTTTACTTTTTCATATGAGGATATGACCAATAACAAGCCTGATATAGAGACATACTGTACATCAGCTTGTCATAATGTCTGCTATCAAAGCAGGTTTTCATGTGTTTGCCAAATAGTTGGTATGTGTTTGAGGCAGCTATTTGTAAAAAAAACAATATTTTTATATGAAGAAGATTAATAACTTTTGGCATCATCAACTGGAATTACTACTTAAGAGTTGAAATATTTAAGACCTCTGGCCTATAAAAGACTAGAACGTCAGGAAAAAAACACTTAGGCAGCACTTAAAAGCATAAACCACAAATCATATTCACCGGACACAAGACATGTTTTCAGTAGACTACGATTTCAGCCTGAGGACAACTCGCTGCTTTGACGCTCGTTTTAATTTCACAGAAGGTTATTATTCCCAGAAGTGTACACACTCTGAATAAATCATCCAGTCTGATTTGAGACCTTTGAAAAGCTACTAAATAATAATCCTGAGGCACAGGACACATCACATACAGTATGTCTACAAACACACACAGGCAGGTCTCTTTGATTGCCCCACTCTTGTATTTCATTAGAGCCCAGGTGCTGCTGGCCCGAGGGGCTGTCAGAGGGCCGTGTTGACGCACGGAGAGGTGTGGATGGAGGGAAAGTAGAGAGGTGTGAAGAGAGAAATTGTGTGTTTGTGTGCGTGTGTGTGTGTGTGTGTGTGTGTGTGTGTGTGTGTGTGTGTGTGTGTGTGTGTGTGTGTGTGTGTGTGTGAGAGAAACCTGCCGAGGAGAACGAGTTGGAAGACGTTTCAGAGCACAACATCCGCTGCTGTGGCTGGCTCTGCCTCAGTCAAACCAAGTCATATCTCAAATTCCGGTTTTCCGAAAACGGGATTGTAAACACTTTTAATCGCTCGTGCTTTTTCGTTCATGCCTTGTTTGGTTTTAAAGCAGACAAACGTTTAAACATGGGTGATAAGAAGAGAGGACAGAACAAAAAAGAAGAATGACTCTGTTTATGAAAGAGGTTTTTGTTTGTCTGTGATATGGTAGGAAGTAAACAGCATCCCGTCCAGGGGACCACAGGAATCAACAGGAATGATCAACACATTCCACAACAAGTGGCTAAACTCTCCCAGATCACTGCAATTTAAAGGGAGGAATTTGGGCATTATGGGACGACTGCAACTGACTCTCTTGTACTGGCAGATTCTATTTTTGTGATCAAATTTTAGTGGTTTTAAAGATATGCATTGGCAAAATACATAATTCTAAACAAAACATTAATTGAAAAAATAATAATAACAATTAGTGCTGTCAATTGATTAAATATTTAATCGCGATTAATCGCAAATTAATTGCAAATTTTTTTTATCTGTTCAAAATGTACCTTAAAGGGAAATTTGCCAAGTATTTAATACTCTTATCAACATGGGAGTCGGCAAATATGCTGCTTTATGCAAATGTATGTATATAGTTATAATAGGAAATCAATTAATAACACAAAACAATGACAAATATTGTCCAGAAACCCTCACAGGTACTGCATTTAGCATAAAAAAAATATACTCAAATGATAACATGGCAAACTCAAGCCCAACAGGCAACAACAGCTGTCAGTGCGTCAGTGTGCTGACTTGACTATGACTTGCCCCAAAACTGCATGTGATTATCATAAAGTGGGCATGTCTGTAAAGGGGAGACTCGTGGGTACCCATAGAACCCATTTTCATTCACATATCTTGAGGTCAGAGGTCAAGGGACCCCTTTGAAAATGGCCATGACAGTTTTTCCAAAATTTAGCGTAAGTTTGGAGCATTATTTAGCCTCCTCCGCGACAAACTAGCATGACATTAGGTTTTCTAGTTTCATATGATACCAGTATCTTCACTCTAGCATTAAAACTGAGCCCACTACAACCTAAAAATCCCAAGTTGCGTTAAAGAAATTAGTGGTGTTAAGGCAAATTTGCGTTATTATCGCGTTAACGTCCCTAATTTTAAAGATATGCATTGGCAATTATTAACAAAAGACACACAAAACTCTAAACAAAACATTATAATTGAAAAAAAAAAAAAAAAAAAGTATATAGAAATAAAATAAAAATAATAAAATTAGTAAAAATAATGATTTAAAATGGCATCAGATTTTTGCTGTGAGTCTATGAAGTAAGCAGAGCATTACAGTTTCCCTTTTGGACAATGTTCAAGACTGCAAATGTGTCTGTTTGTGTGTGAGAGTACTACAATACCTGCATGAGACAGCAGCCCTCTCCTTTAGCGCTGACAAAAAGGCCTGTGGGGATACTGGGGATCTGCAAAAAAAAGAGAGAGACAGAAGAAAGAGGAGAAACAAAGAGAGTCAGAGGGGGCAGGGAGAGGTGAATGAGTCATTTATCAAGTGAATGAATGCTGTAGGCTGCTCCACTGCCACTAGTGGTTCCCTGGCTACTAACCAGCAGGCCTTAATTGCCCCCAATTAAGCTGACACCACTAATCACAGCAGAGGAACATGCCCGGCAGAGAGCACGCACTGCACTCTCACCTGAACACACACACACACACACACACACACACACACACTCTCACACACACACACACAGCAGCGTTGACCTGACGCCGCAGTGCCCTGGCCAAGGTGGTGCGTGCCCACACTGTTAAATTTGTAATGCGTGGGCAAACAGGCCAATAAAACACAGTTATAAAATCAACAGACCAACAAGGTGCTTCTGGGAAATCCAGTCCAGTTAAGCCTGGTTTGGTTTGGCAGTGTGAAAAAGGTCCTGGCTACTAAACAGCCGGACATAGAAACAGAGATTAATGTTTAATGCCAGAGTGTGGCTCTGGTGCTCGTCAATCACTATAATAAAGAGGGGGAAGTTTCTACATTGCATTAAAGCGCTGGGGTTTCTCTTGAAGGGTAATGCCGCCTCTGAAGCGCTGGCAATCATTAGCGGAGTCGGGCGACTAATGTTGAGAAAGAGCTGTCGACCTGGACAAAGGCAGCAGCATAGCAAATCGATCGTCGTGCCTCATCCGCACACAAAAACACTGAGGAGCACGCTTAAAGGAATAATTTCTATTATTCACTGTCTCCGTGGATGTGGTTACCTTGGCGCTCTGAAGGAGTTTCTGGTTTTCCCTGTTGAGTTCAAAGGTTTCCTGGAAGTCGAGGTTGGTGGAGGCCAGTGAGATTGTGAGGTTGACCCCTCCTACATAGGACAGGATGGCGTACTCCGACAGAGACTGCAGAGCTACACACGTGTCCTGCACAGGGGGTTGAAGAAACATGATTATTAATTCTATTTTCAAACTGCACATATAACTGTTTAATTTGATTAGATCATGGATTGATGATGCTACAAGTGGCCGAACCAAAAGACGAGAAGAGAAGAGAAGCCGGAGAAACTGGGCTACCTGTGTGGAGGAGAAGCCACCCAAGGCATTCCTCTGCTGGGAGAGCCATTTGACTACAGGCAGAGCAGAAGCCACATCTCCCAGGAGGGTGTAGGTCAGAAGACCGTAGGCTGTCATCTCCACCTCTGCTGACACCACTGGGAACAAACAACAATTAGATTCTTATTTGGGGAATCAGACAATATCAGATGTGTGGTTGGCCAAGAGGATGACAGGAAGCAGCTACTTTCTCCTCCTGTATTTCCAATATCTAGGTAGTATTACATTTAATAGTTATACCTGACTGAGAGAGGCCATCGCTGAAGCCCATGAAAGTGTCCTCATCGGTCATAGTGCTGCCAGTCAGACTCCAGTGGGTGAGTCCATCTACAAAGACAAACACAGTGAGATACGGACAGAGAGAGAGCACAGGGAGGGCATCCTGTGTCACATGACTCATTGTATCAATATCCTAATTGTCTCAATCTTTCAGCAACTATGCAACCAAGCCCTGTGCCTTCATTGTACGTTGGGAATACAATTATTGTGATCAAGAAAGAACCTTTTTTTTTTTGTTCCGCTAAACTCTGTCAAATGTGCCAAAACTTGCAGAAGGTTTCAGTGGAGAGGAAGAGATGGAAACGGCCAAAGGAAACCAACAGTGAGATAAGGAGCAGAGGGGGAAAGGGAGGAGTGGACTGATCCACTGCTGAGCACTACAGCAGCTTCACTTCTGTCCTATATCTTGTGCCTCACTGCTTGTTCAAAGTGTAAGCAGCCTTAGGGCAGGAGGCTTTAACTGTTATAGTTATGTGTTGTTGCAAAGATGCAAAGAAATAAGCCGTATATTTCAATATATTCTCACTGTGATTACTTCTTATGGTTCACTAGTCTTGTTGTTACATAACACTTTCATACAGGTCTTTGCTTGTCTGTTGTGCAGCTCTGAATGAATGAACCTCCTCTCAGTGATGACTGAGGCAGTACCTTGTGTGATGGCCATGTGGTTGAGGCGGCGCAGGGCCAGCGGGGCGTACGGGCTGCGTAGCAGAGCCAAGGCGTACGCAGACAGGGCCGTGGTGTACGGGTCATCTGCAGAGTAGGTGTTGCTCTCCAGGAAATCCTTGGCTTTGGCCACCGCCACCTTCTCTTCCTGGACCAGACAGGACAGAGGGAAACATAAGATGAACACAAATGTGTCAATAGCTTACAAGACATGGCAGAGGTGGACTTTTTAACGGTGGAATTTTTGTTTGAATTTCCTGAATTTAGTCTAATTAGTAGCATATTTATTTGCAAGCAAATTTGCATGCTTGGACACATTTATGTATATTTCTTCTACAGCTGGAGATAACCTTCTGTTTAAAGCTGTAAAACGTGTCAGTCAAAATGCTGTATTTGAAGTGCTGTTTTGAGTATATTCTGGTTAAAGAGGACCTATTATGCTCATTTTAGGTGCATACTTGTATTTTGTGTTTCTACTAGAACATGTTTACATACTTTAATGTTAGAAAAACACTTTTACTTTTCTCATAGCGGCTGTGCCGCAGCACCTCTTTTCACCCTTTGTCTGAAACGCTCTGTGATTGGTCAACTGAACCAAACTTTTCAGACTCTGCTCCAGCTCCACTCTCACTAGCTTTGTTTGAGGGCGTGCCAAAATAGCTGCTAGGCAGGTATTATGCAAATGTGTTACTTGGGGACATCACCTTGTTACGGAAGAAAAGGCGGGACTTCAATCGAGGTGTTTCAGGCAGTTCAGGAGCAGTGTTTCTGTGGGGGAGAGTAACTCCCTTTGGCGTAGACTTTGGGCTATGCAACTTTGCAGACCTTTTACATGTACAAAAAACTATATAACACACTAAAGGAAAGGGAAAAGGTATAATAGGTCCTCTTTAAAACAATAAAGCACCATTCGATACTTAACTTACAGTTTGCTTTATTATGGAGGTGCCAAAATATATAAATACATATAACTGTATAGTTTTTATTGAGTGTGCTGTTGATGGAAGCTGTCCTACAAAGCAAGACACAAGTGAAATAACGGAGCTGATAAAACAGAAAATTGTGAATGGTGGTGTCATGGCTCCACAGACAGTTTACAAAACAAAAATTAAAAGTAACAAAATCTTTTGTACTGTGAAGTTTTCAACTTTAAAATTTTCAAAAAATGGAAAAGTACATTGATTTGCTGCATAATAACTGTCACACATATGCACTCTGTGGTCTATAGTTTATCGTAAGTACATTAGAAGATACGGTGTGTTTGATTTTTCTACAGGGCTGACTTTTTCTTTCTTTCTATTTTGTATTATCTGCTGCAGCAACCTACTTTCCCCACTGGGATCATCAGATATACCTCTTACATGACATGACCTTTGGCATACCTTTTCCACTCATCGTCACCATCATCATCTCTTTCAGTGTTCGACTGTTTAGAGGCCGCCCTGTCTCAAACTCACAACCGCCTCCTCTGCTCAGTTGCAGTTATTGAATAAACATTCATTTTGGCCATTAAAAAGTTGAGCGTCGACTTTCATCTCATGCAGATGTGACCTTCCCTCTCATCCCTGAGATGATAGGCCTCCACAGCCACTCACTGTAATTGCAGCAGTCATCTTTTAATTAAGTGAAATTGGAGGGGGGTTGAAGGTTCTGCTTTGATGTGAAGGATACCTTTTCAGTTTTTATCAGTTGTAAAAGGACAGACTCGCAGAAGAAGCCCTTTGGGATAGATAGCAGAGGGGGGAGGGGGGGACAGATGGATGGAGGGGAGCCAGCGAGAGGAAATGCTAAATAAAGACTCAACTATGTGGACAAATGGAGAGCAAAGACAAAAACAATCAGAGGTTTAGAGGCTTTCATATTGCCAGAGAATGCAACACATGCTGAGGAGGATTTCACTCTTGTAACTCTTCCTTTTCCCATGTCTTTTAGCGATTGAATAGCACATGTGCTGCCGATGTTCAATTGCTGAGGATGGCTACTAGTGAGAGAGTAAAGAAAACAGAGAGAAAAGTAGGGCAGCGAGGGAAAAAGTGGAAAGGAGAGGAAGGAGACAGGGAGGAATGCACCGAGGTGTCTTTCACGGATCTTAATTGTCTCTGCACGTCAGCCCAGATCTTTTGATGTAGTCCAAAACGTGATTAGATATTGGATTAGCAGCACTGGGGCATAACAAATATGAGAAGGCTGACTGCCAGCACATCCATCTTCACAACTATCAGGAATGCAGCGATACGTCCACACACGACCTGTACTTAAAATCACAGCAGGCTGGTAGGACGGGCTATGAGAGTAAGTGGGACAGGTAGCGCACTGATTAAAAGACTTGCTCCTTTTAATCCGCTGACATCATGAATCAGTTTTTACACCGATGCATCTGTAGGTGACCAGATCAGGCAACTTGTTTTTTTTACTGGGCTTGTTAAAGTTAACCTGACGCGCCAGATGGTTTGTTTACGCAGAACCATCTGAGAAGCTGTCCTTGGAAACTGTTTGGAAAAGTGCAGGCACTCTCAAAAAATACCTGTCAGGTGATTGGATGAACCACCTGTCAATCAAACTCTTGCCAAAGCCAGTCGGGAGAAGAGCAAAAACATATTTTCCATCAAGCAAAGCCTTCAGTTCCGTTCTTTGCTCTTCTTTCAATGAAGAAATACTCTCCAGTTCTGATAGAGCTGATGCTAGTGCAGCATCTACGCTAACCTCTTCAGGAGCTGCCACAAACCGTGTCATCACACATACACCTAAGCCACGCCCGTAGCTGCCATTAGCTCCTCACAGGACACTGATTGGTCCGTGCACTGGCTCAACGCATTACTTGATGACAAGATGGATTTTCGTGCGATATGTGATCCCGGGATTCTCGCTGATCTTGTGACATTGCGGGAATCCAGCTGCCGTGTAATGTCATGTTAAAGTACCATCACATTAAACACTGTTTAGCTCAACACCGAGCAGTGGCCATGATGGAGTGGCACAGACTGCGGTGAAAAGCTATTTTGTTGGTTGCTTACCTCTGTGGTTATCCCCGTCTCCAAGAGAGCTGCTACCACATACGCTGTAAGTGAGATCTTCCCGTGGATCCCTCCCTGTGGACAAAAGCACACATTAGCTTATAGTTGATTTCACATTGTATAATTGTTTTTTTTCAGCATTTGTATTTTTTTTTAAATTTTATTTATTTTATTTTATTTAATATTATTATTAATATTATTATTAATAATAATAATAATAATAATAATAATTATTATTATTTTTATTATTATCATTGAAGTGATATTTCTCTTATAGTTTGTAATACCTAGCAATAGTTTGTTTTCATGTTTCTACATTTATCTTATTTTGGAGTATTGAACACTTTGTGACTGTACAATATATGTGAAAATCAATAAAAATATCTGAATAAGAATTTCAAGTGGTAGAGCCCGCCATCTCGTAAAACTCACAGAACTCAAAGAATATTTAATCCAATAATTAATTCCATTAAAATCATGTAAATTCTGGGGCAGCTATTGAGTGTGAAAATGCCCCTGCTGTTCTTGCTTTTTAACCTCACCTCCCCACCGAGACACAAGCTTACTGTACCTGCAGGTCTTTGTTGAGGATGCGTCCCATGGCGGGGAAGGAGCCATCATCTCGCTGATGTTTGATGAGCCAGGACTTGGCTGCGCGAAGCTCCTCGGGGTCAATGAAGATGAAACCCCGAGACTGAGCGAAGGACTTCAATACGAACGCTGTCAACCTGGAGGAAGAGGAGATGGAGGTGGGGGGGGGGGGGGGGGTTGAGACAGATAAAGACGGGTGAGGGGAAGGAGATAAGAGAGGAGATATATCTGCTAAGATCCTTTGAAGCATGTGCTGACAAATCCCCCCAAAAAACTATCAAGAGTTTGACTGCAATCACTTTTTCAACAGAGTGAGAAGTTTCCCAACCAGTCACACTCTTTCAATCTGTCAACAGGGGAGGAGGGAAGGGGGGGGGGGGGGCAGATAGAGAAGACTGTAGATGGAGGGATGTTTTTGTCAAAGATAGACGGAGAAAGGGCTGGTATGTATAGACGGATCTGAGGAAATGGAAAAAAGAAAGGGGAGCAGATGGGTGCGGCGGGGTTTGATCACCGCTACAGGATGCGGCAGCTGTGCTCTTGAGAAATGTGAAATCTCACACGGGCCAATCAAGTATCTTTCTGCATGTATGTTGGAGTTTCCCCAAAAGCATTCCGCAACTTATACAAACACGGATCCCAGGGACGGAGGTTGTGAATGTGGCTTGCCTGGGAGTGCAACTGGAAGTTTATGAGCCGTGGTTTTAGTGGGCCATGGTGGAGAAGGACCAGGGGAACCACGGAGAAAGGCCAAGGTCAGCCCTGGGGGACACGGCTGAGCTAATAAACACACACTCATCCATAAACAACAGACCTCCCGGTAGTGGTCGAAAGCTGCTGCAGCCTTTGGCCGACAACTCCTCAGTGACAGCGAGACATTCCTTTACAGCGCCCCTGACCACGACGGACTTATAGGACGAGGCGAGCTGCTTACCGTAAAAAGAAAGAGAGATGGAAATGAGGAAATAAACAAACAGGTCGCGCTCTAGTTTCTAGTAGTGAGAGCACAATCCAAGAAAAGAGCACCAGGGGAGACGAGTAGGAAAAAAAGAACTTTGCTCCCATAAAGCGAAACACTAAATCTTCCCTGGCTGGAACCTGAATGTTATTCCTCCCCGGAGACAAAACTAGGGATGAAGCCACAAGTCTGTTGGAATTTTTATAATGTTAAGTAATATTGTGTCACTGGCTTTAAATGTCAGGCCCCGGGGAAAGGTACTGGAGAGTGTAAATATGATTTAGTTTGGGGAAGGAAGGAAGCACTAGACACGCTCACTTCCACCACTTGGCCCTTTGGCTGGCTGGGCTCAACCTCTCCTCATTCTCCTTATTCTCTCTCCAGTTTTCTAACTTCCAGAGTCCCTCTGTGAGCTACCCTTATCCAGCTCTGTACTTCAAAGGGTAGATCTGAAGACAATACATGGGTGTGCTCTATGATAAAGCCTAGGTTGACAAGCTTAAAGGGGAATGTTATGAGTTGGAAAGTGTTCCCTGCTCCTGTTTTTGCCTTTAACTATTGAGACATTGCTGGTATGTTGTTTTGGAAAGCATCCGTCTATCACTTAAAGAGGACCTATTACTGTTTATTGTCAGGTGCATACTTGTATTTTGCGTCTCTACTAGAACATGTTCAAATGTTCAAAAAACGCTTTATTTTTCTCATACCGGCTGTACTGCAGCACCTCTTTTCACCCTCTGTCTGAAACGCTCTGTTTGAGCTCCTGACCCCCCCCTCCTGAAAAGCCCAGTCTGCTCTGATTGGTCAGCTGGGCCACTCTGTTGTGATTGGTCAACAGAACCAAACTCTTCTGCTCTAACTAGCTTTGTTTGAGGGCGTGCCAAACTAGCCGCTAGGCGGGTATTATGCAAATGTTTTACTTGGTGACATCACCACGTTACGGAAAAAAGGTGGGACTTCAAGCAAGGCGTTTCAGGCAGTTCAGGAACAGTGTTTCTGTGGCGGAGAGTAACTCCCTTTGGCGTGGACTTTGGGCTTTGTAACTTTGCAGACCTTTTACATGCAATAAAATCTATATAATACACTAAAGGAAAGAGGAAAAGCACAAAAGCATAATAGGTCCTTTAACCTGGGATTAAACTTGATTATGCCAACAAGGTTAAGGGTTAGCTGCCTTGAGGCTGGTGAAGGTGAAATGATGAATTAGGTGCTACTGCTGCTACTATTGCAACCAAACTGGGAAATTAAATCAAGACACACGGTAAGATGTTAGCAAATGTCTGCCTGTGGCTGAGCAAGTCTCTATTACCGTTTGGTGGATAGGTCTATATTTTCAATACTAAGGATTACTTTTGCGGGCTGTCTGTGGATGATAGCTTTGTGACAAACCTGCATGACTTTATTTTTACAACTACACACCAATGCTACAATGGCTTTATAGCCATGCTATAGCAAAATAAATATCTAAACATTGGCTTGCCAGTTTGGCGCAGGACTGGAAATAGATATTGGGTTAAAGGTACAGTGTGTAGCATTTGGCTAGTGGTGTGGTTGCAGATTGCAACCAACTGAGTACCCCTCTGCTCACTCCTCCCTTTCCAAGACTGCGGTAACGTGAGCCGCCGAGTGCAAAACCGTGGTAACACCGTTTGCCTCGCTTAGAGGCCATCCTTACCATAATAACACTACTTTAGGAGCAACGGAAGTCAGACGGTGGCTGGCAGTACCACGGTTTTGCACTCTGCGGCTCACGTAACCGCAGTTTGACAAGCGTGTCGGAGAACTACGGTGGCTTTCAGTAACGGAAAAACGCGAAAGGCTCTCTCTAGAGCCCGTGTTTGGTGGAGCAACATGGCGGACTCTGTGAAGAGGACCCACTCCCTATGTAGATATGAAGGACTCATTCTAAGCTAACGAGAACACAACGATTCTTAGTTTCAGGTGATTATACACTAAAGAAAACATAGTTATGAATACTATATTACATTTCTGCTAATAGATCCCCCGAAATGTTACACACTGTTCCTTTAATACAGCAGCAGATATCAGTTCTTTCAATCTCTGGTATTCAGCCCCCCAACCCCGCTAACGCTGTCAGATCAGTCTTTGGGCAGACACAAATGCCATGCCAGCCTCAACATGTAGAGCCAAGGACTGAGACTGTCAGAGAAAATGAAAAAAAGAAACTGCCCCACTCTTAAAAATAATTATAGAAGGAGGGAGCTCACTTTTGACAAGTTTGTCAAAAGCATTTTTTAGTTTCCATCTGAACACTCGAGGGCTTCCTTTAGTAGAAAATTGTCTTTCTTAACTAGGTTTGTGAGAGAGTTGAGGATGGGCTGAGGTACACAGTGGGAATGAGGTTGCTGGGATGTTGTGTGTATTTGGGATAAGGGCAGAAGATGGAAAAAAACATTACAAAATCCAAAGCGGTGGTTTTAGACCTCAAGGTTAAGGTTGAAGCTGAGGTTATGTTTAGCTAGAAGGGCTACAGCTGAGGTCAGTGGTTAGGGAATGAATGTAGTCAATGAAAAGTCTTCAAAACCTACGAATGTTTGTACAAACCCACACCCGACCACAATGTTGGTCTGTATTTGCAAAACAGCAGGTCGCTCTCATTCAGCTCAGCATGAAAAGGAGCCAGGGGTTAAAAACATACTCTTCCTCGTCAGTGTCTAACTGCCTCTGAACTACATGAAGTCAGTGAACTCTCAGCCCGCTCTGTGCAGTGTTAACAGCCTTGGCACCGGAGCTGGCCAGCGCTGCACACCACACCGTCACTGCCAGCCCTTGCCATTACGTTCAATCTTTTCATTAGATCCTGTCAATTTCCACTCAGATACATTTTTACAAGCTGGAATACATTAACACTGCATTACGGCTGCTTTTAAGCATGCAGTAAAATGCGCTGCTCCGCTCGTGAACTCTGGAACCAAAACAAAAGCCGGGCTTGTTTTGGATGCAAACATGTTGTTGATGGATTCATAAAGTGTCTGATGCAGGTTTGGGGAAGGTTCGCCATCTAAAGTTGTGCCCGCCACAACCCACACTTGTTACCCCGGGCGCCAAGGAAAACTCCAAAACCACTGCTTGTTACATCCTCATATCCTCTCGCAGTCATCTCGGGAAGAGTTCAAGGTTTCCATAGCAGTTTAATGTTACTAATTACACCCAGGTAGTGAGTCATTAGGAGGCATGCTCCGCTTCTATTAGCTGGGCCATGTCAAAAGTAAAGGCAGAGAGTAGGGCTGTCAATGGATTAAAAATATTTAATCGTGATTAATCGCATGAATGTCCATAGTTATTCACGATTAATCGCAAATTAATCAAATTTTTTATGTTCAAAATGTACCTTAAAGGTAGATTTGTCAAGTATTTAATACTCTTATCAACATGGGAGTGGGCAAATATACTTGCTTTATGCAAATGTATGGATATATTTATTATTGGACATCAATTAATAACACAAAACAATGACAAATATTGTCCAGAAACCCTCACAGGTACTGCATTTAGCATAAAAAATATGCTCAAATCATAACATGGCAAAGTGAAGCCCAACAGGCAACAACAGCTGTCAGTGTGTCAGTGTGCTGACCCAAACTGCATGTGATTATCATAAAGTGGGCATGTCTGTAAAGAGGAGACCCGTGGGTATCCATAGAGCCCATTTTCATTCACATATCTTGAGGTCAGATGTCAAGGGACCCCTTTGAAAATGGCCATGACAGTTTTTCCTCGCCAAAATGTAGCGTAAGTTTGGAGCGTTATTTAGCCTCCTTCGCGACAAGCTAGTATGACATGGTTGGTACGCAGAGTTAACACGTTATTATCGCATTAACTTTGACAGCCCTAGTCGAGAGCCATTAGGTGAAGTGGCTCCAGACAACTTATAACAGTGTCTCCAATAGCTCGTCTGCGGGGGCCAAAGCAGCGTGGGTCCACTCGGTCCACTCGGTGCCACGGATATGAACCCTGATTAACTGCAAATAAACCTTGACAGCTTTGCCCACCTCAGGGATCCAATTATGCAGTTTGTTTACGATTCTCTGTCGTTTATGTAACCTGCTGTTTAACAGCGTTAGCTCTATTAAATATCATAATACCCACCTCGGCTCATAAATCAACCAGAGGTATGCACAATGTGCGTGGGCCTCAAAATGCAAGCAGTGGAGCTCCTCATTGAGAGCATTGATTTCACTTTTATAAATATCATGAGATGGTTCTGCCTGCCTGCCGGCCCCCGGGGAGTATAAAACCTGAAATAAACACTCAGAGGAAAAACTAACCAGCGATTTAAACACATCAACAGGAATAGATTAATTTGAGCGCTGAGATGCTGATAAAAATTTCTTTGGCCAGCAACCTATGTCCCAGTTCAAGCTGAAGAATGTGGCTACAGCTAAGCATAGCTTGGCTGGTATGAGTTGTGTAAACTTCAACAGCTACACCTACAATGACTTACCACATACTGCCAGAGGAATCCCTTTCTCCGAAGGCGCTGTAGGATCCATCCTGCCGTTTGTAGGTCAGCTGTCTCTGGTAGCCTGGAGAAGAATAAAGAATGGGAGAGCGCTTTCAGCAAGAATAGCTCCTCATAAATTAGTGAAGAATTACGAAAATGATCTACATACTTTTTCAGGTTTAACAGTCAAGTCTGTACGAACTCCAACTGAACATTTTCTCTATCCATCACTGCAGACGCTCTCAAAGTATTTCATAGACTCATCACATACTGTGTGTAATGTACACTATAGCAGTGATTCTCCGGGGACCCCCAGGGGTCCATGGCACTCTGTTAGGGAGTCCGCAAAATAATTTGCTAGGAATTATAAAACTGTGCTGTATCATTAAAACGTGTGTACGTACAGATGTTGAAAGGTTTTAGCAAAGAAATAGTTCCAATGGCATCTAAGAGTACAAATAGTAGTAAGCAATATGCTTAATCAGTGTTAAGATTATGAGTCCTTGGAAAATATTCTGCCCTGTAAGGGGTCCCTGGTCCCAAAAGGTTTGAGAACCCCTGCACTATACGGCTGTCCTCAACCAAAGAAATTTCTTAGTCGACTAACACTCACACGATTTTGTCGACTAATCGATTAGTTGATTTAATCGACAGATCTGTTTCTCCACAAAGAATCACGCAAAAGCAACACTTTAAATCTTGCGTTTACCAGAGATGTGCTCACAAGTTTCTTGGAAATTAGTCATTCAGCATGAAAAGAGCATAAAAACGACTAATCGACTGAAGAAATCTTAGTTGACTGAGACCAAAACGATCGATTAGTCGACTACTTGACTAAGAGGGGGCACCTTAAACTCACCAAAGAAGATATAATACGAGTAAACAGATTTGAAAGTAAATTGTATTTAATGTTCTAGAAAAGTGTCAGGGTGTTAAGTAGGAGTTTTTCTTCAAGTTCAGGCAGGAAATGAGAGGCAACGAGGTGAGACTGAACTCTGGGCTGTATTTTACAGGTGGTGCAAAGACTGGCAGAAGCACCACTTCAACATGTGGTATATTTTCCTGACCTTGAAGTGATCTTTGGCCATGCATTTGGTATTTTTATGCAGTGCACAAAAAACCCAACAACATTTGATTAATATGGAAATCAGAATACGTTTGTTCCTAATTTACACAACCAGCTGAATTCCCACTTTTAGGGAAGAATTCTTCTGGGATCCTGAGGCTCCGTAAACATTTCAACAGTCACAACTCGTTTACACCGATCTGCAGGAGGGTCTGTCTCTGATATAGCATGCTAGAGAAGGTCTAGCATGAGGTACTGAAGGTGAGTGAGTCTTTGTGAGGGTTACGTGGAGAAAACAGAGGAGGTGGAGAAAAGATTGGATGCTGAGAAACAACATCCAGCTTCATGTTCCGATCCGTGATCCAAAGTATTTGGTGCCAGCCAGGCCAAAGCTCCTCTGTCGAGAAATCCACAGTTCCACAAACAACAGCCATCCTCCAAGGTAAACTTCACTCCAATAGTTTCCAGAAAATCCAACAACAGCGTTCAACTTGCCAACAATTAGAAAACATTCCTTCCGCTCAGCTTTAATTCACTCTGCCCAAAGTCGGGCCAGAAGGGATTTGCACACTCTGAGAGCTTAAGTGGCGCATTTGTTTCCTCTGCTTAAACAGCTGCTGGCTAACTGGAGGTAGGTCAGCAGGGTTTTTGGGGAATGCAGCGCATCTTCAGGTACGCACGACAGCAGTTATCTCACCGGTGGCCCAGACAGGTGGAGTATGTGATACCGAAGGCGATCCTTCATCTCATTGTCAAATACTGGATTCAGGTTTGTCCAAACAAAGTAGTGCAAGATAACAGTTTGTAAGAGAGAGAGAGAGATTCTAGTAAATATGTTTTAAACATTTTCCTGGACATCTTATCCAAACCACATTACAGTGAGTATATCAGGAGAACAAACTGTTAAAGGACAGATCAAAATTGCAAGAAATCAATAGTAAAGTAAAGTATTTCTAAGGTTCCGGAGTAGCCGGCGGATATCCGGGCCAAGACTTCCTCTTCCGTGCGCTGCTCATTGTTTACAGTCCGATTAGCAACTTGAGATGTGAGACTGGAGTTGAAGTTGAAAGACGAAGTGTACGACCGGATCCTTTCACAAGTGATAGTTTACAAGCTAATTTTACACTAATAAAAAGCTAAATCATCGTCAGACGACAGCCGGTGGGTTCCCACATTGCGTTTCGGCCAATGCGATCCGCCTCTTTTGCTCTCCGCATGGACTGTTTACCTGCATTCAACCAAAGCCTGCTCCAACGTGATTGGTCATTAACTACAAACGGAATGTTGTAGACAAAATCTTGTCTCGTCTCCGGGGTAATATTTCTCTGACATGAACTGTAAAACTTCTTAGGACAAGTCATAGGATAAGAGGTAAAGAGAGCAACAGAGAGTCTTTTTTTACTCTGGTCTAAGGGTGCATCATATTATGAAAACCAGACTGTGATCTTTACCTTGCAGCAGGTAGTCGGTTGCTTCATTCTCAACCTCGGGGCTGAGCTGTCTGGTCTTCTGCAGGTACTTGAGAACAAAAACGTTGGGGGCGAAGTGGATCATGTTCTGCTCCCCACATCCAAAGGGTAGCCGCAACAGCTTGTCCAGGTTATTAAGAGTCGGCCCCATCACATCCCCTGATACGGTGGCACACGTACAAACACAGGTAAGCTTTACTGATCTAAGCTCAGGCTTAGGATGTAGTATAATGGAAGTAGTAGATAATTAGACATTAATACGTATATGCATGCACACATAATAAAAGTTTACCGATCATAAATGCTGTGGCCCTCTCAGATCCGGGCACCATGTTGTGTGGGACCCCCAGAGTGAAGGCCTCATTGTGGTTCTCATCAGAGTCTTCCTTCCTCCAGATCTTAAACTCCCCGACTGATCCCCAGCCTGTTGAGAAGCCTATGTGACGCACCTTGATGGACAAACAAATTATTATTTTTTTAAATGATCTGTAAAGATAAATCACTGCAGCTAGTATATAAATGCCATAAAAGAGTCAAACCTGTCCAGGGGATTGGCCTGCCCACTGGAGGATCACTGATTCATTGGATGGATGTAAACCGTGGCCCACCTGGAGAGAATAATGCAGACTTTAGAGAGCAACTGGTGCTTTTTTTTTTGGACTCCCTCATACTGAGCACTAATCTGCCAAGTCTTGGTGATGCTAGTGTGATTCACTCACCTCCCACACACAAACACAAACATACAAACAGACCCACGTAGAGCACATTTCCTCTCTGGTGCTAGAGTTTCATTGCGTAATCACTTTAAGCCAAAGACCATGCGAGGCCGAGCCTCGCAGCTCATTCAACCCGAAATGCCACCAAGAAAATAAATGAGTCCTGTTGGGCAGTGATACGCAGGCTTTGGTGAGCGATGTGAGGCTAACGCTGGGGCTGGGGAGCACTGTGCCAGTCAGAGAGTGCCATGCGAGCACCAGGCCATGGATCACTGGGTGTCCTCAGTGACATCAGCCCGTTAAGCGTGACCTTACAGGTAGGCATGCCAGTAAAAGTGGCGCCAGTCCTCCTAACACACAGACCCCATGGCCTGCTGAGTCTTTTTCACTCTCTTCTCTTTGTGCCGGAGCATCCGCTTATGATCTGAACACAAATCTGGTGCACTTGTTGGTGCAGGATATTTCATCATTTTATGTCGTCGACAACAGTCAATTAATCGTTGCCAATCTAGCATGCTAAACCATATATTTATCCAACCCCTGAGCCGCGAGAGTTTCTTCTACAGTTCCTTTATCTCCTTACCTGTACCACGCCTCCCTTCCAGCTGATCCAGAAGCTGCGGAACTCGTCCCAGGAGAGGATACCCGGCGTGGCGGCGCTGATCAGGGGCTCGCCCATCTTACCCACGGAGATCCAGGAGCGAGTGTTTTGCCTGCCCCCAAGTACGATCTCTAGCATCTCTGCACTGTCGTGGGGGCTGGCGGAGAGGGCAAAATGGGCGTCGTTGTGGGTCTTCACTGCCACTTGGAACTGGTTCATCTTGGCCGGCTTTTTCACATACTGATACTCGTACTTGTTGGGGGTAGAAATGTGGATTCTCTCTGAGAATGGAAACATAAAATACAGTTAGGCACTTAGGTTTGGTGTTGACGTTTTGCATACATCAATTTGAGAATTAGGGAGATGATACAGCAGGAAAACTATGATGTCCGATTGGTCTCTTGAAAAATTATTAAAAATTATATAACATCAGGAATAGATATCCGCCCTGACCATTGGGACAGAAGAAGACGCTGTAGGTGTATTCCCTGGGGAGGCCTTCTGGCTGCAAGGAGAGAGGGAGGAAGAGAAAGAGGAAAAGTGGGATGAATCAAGAAAATAACAAACGTTCCGACAGATTATCTCAACACAATTCTAACCTAAAGTTGAATAAATAATATATATAAAGCATGTCTTCTCTATCAAGTGACGTTGATCAAATTCAGCTCTCTTACCTCCACCTCGACAGTCCTGCGGACATAATCCAGGCCGATCGGGGTCCTTCTATCGTCCACGTCGTTGCCCGTTTTGCCCGTCTGGAATCCATCTGAACAGCAGCTTGGTTCGCTGTAGGCAATAGCACGGGCTATCGGGGCAACAGAGAACAAAATTTCCTTATTTAATTTATGTCACGGCAAAATGTCACCCCTTTGGTTGTCTATTATGTCTGCACAGTGTCGCCCCAAGAAAGTTATCTGGTTTGAGTTACTGTATGTGTTATTAAATAAAATGCTAACAGTAGGGCTTGGAGCATTGGGGATGAGGGACAAGCCCTTTAAATCTGACAGCCTAGAGTTGGTTGGTAGTTGTGACACTTCCAAGTTGTTTATTATCATTACAAAGTGCTTCTCAGAGTACTTGTGACTACTGGGCAATATTGTTTTGACCTTTGCCAATCTAGACATTGAGGCTCATCCTATAAGATGGACTTAAGCTTAACTGAACTTAGCTAGCAGCACTAGCTCCCAAAGTCCCTAAATCTAGCGAGAAAGTAGCCAAGTCGGCAACACTGACAGTCCGTCGCTTCAGGTCTTCCTCGAAAGCCACTCCCCAAAAATTAGCATAATGAACGTAAACAACGAACATGGTTATTGTAAGTACTCACAGCTGTCAAGCTGGCAGCTTGTGGAAGACACCCGTGACACGCAATGAGTGCATGGACAGAGTGCGCACAGGTAGACAGACAGCCCGTCCATCATTACATTCGGGTCGAATGAAATGATTGGACGGGTTTATTACAGTCCTGCAACAGCCACAGATACCGGATTTTTTTCTCTTTTTTTGTCAGAGCATTTGATTTCTTGATTGCTGTCGGGATGTAATGAGAATTTCAACTAATATAACAGAAAAAATATTTGAACAGCACTACCAACCCTACCTTTAAAAGTCACTCTTTATGGGGAGATTTAATAATTATATATATATCATAACAATGTTGGCAAATTGTCAAGGGATTTGGCAAAAACGTCAAACGTCACTAATACCTGGCTACGGCCACATCTCTAATGTCATTAGCGGACATCAACATACGTTACACGGGACAAACGTGTCTGTAAGAGGACTCCCAGTTCTCTTGCTGGGGAGCACATTGGAAATGTGGCCCTGTGCCAGCGGCGTCTCTTTGTGTGTGTGTACTGAGAGGGAAACACAAGGGGCCAGGGGACTAGGAGTGGGGCCATGGGGGGCCCATTGACCGCCAGTGACCTGCAAACTCATCAACATGCCACTGAGTGTCACAGCACAGCTCTGGTTGCTCCCCCACTGCTGGCCTGCTTTGTTCTCACATGCGTTGTGGAGGGGACTGTTTGTAACTGTGGGTGGGTGACCAGATCACACACAGCTCGGCCCCTCTGGCCAGCGGAGCTCTCTTAAGTCAAAGGCTTGCCTTTTTGTGAGGCATCACACTGAGCGTACTGATGTCCTGGTGAAAGGCTGCTGTTTTCTCAAGCGCTACGCCACTTAAGAATTCAAATAACGTTATTTCCATGACACGGCACAACCTCATCTGTATTGTTTACATTAGCATCAAAACTCTGAAGCACGCCTTCAAAACAAAGGCTGAGCCGGCCTACTTTCTGATCATGAGACAGGGATTGTGGGATATAAAAAGAGTTGATCCTAAATTGTTGCAGTAATTTAACTTTACTTAAAGGGATAGTTTGGGTGTTTTGAAGTGGGGTTGTAAGAGGTACTTATCCATAGTCAGTGTATTACTTACAGTAGTTGACAGGCGGCACGCCCCTAGTTTGGAGAAGCAGACAGGTGTACCGACACAGAAGCAAAGCAATGTACTGCTGTGGCCGGCAGCAAAACGTATTTTAGCCACCTAAAAAAAATCACTTTATTTTGCCGTCCGACGGGGAACTGAACTGAAAGTGAAACTTCAAAGCCACCAGACTCCATTGCCAAAAACAGTATAGATAAGTTTCACTTTCAGTTCAATTCCTCGTCGAAAAACATTCTAAATATAGCGTACACTTAAATTAATATAGATTTTTTTTTTAGGTGAGCCTTTCTTTTAGGTGGCTAAAATAAGTTTTGCTGCCGGCCCCGTCCACAGCAGTACATTGCTTTGTTTCCGTGCGGTAACTCCTGTCTGACCATCATCTACTGTAGGTAATACACTGACTATGGATAAGTACCTCATACAACCCCACTTGAAAACACCCAAACTATCCCTTCAATGTCTTTAAGCAAATATAAAGGTGATGTGTTGCTAGTAATACAACTGTTGATGGTATCTATTATACTGACCAACAGTGAAAATGCGTGCCTGGAGAAAATTCATTTCCTAAGTGTTGCAAATAGTGATGATATCTGGCCAACTTACCTGAATTTGCCCTTTGACCTTTGCCTTGCAACTGCCATGGCATTATGAGAAAATGTGCATGGAACAAGATAACGTTAAAACCCTACAACCCTGCCTATTTAAAATTATGGAATACAATAGAGAAATCAAGAATCCTTATTCATTTTCGATTTAGCTATTGATTCATTCTATGGTACCTGCTTTCTTCCTTTTTTCTTCCTTTTTTCCCCATTAAAGGTCAGGTCAGTGATGCCGAAAAACCAGCAAGAATACACTAGATTTAAATAATGATTCGACCGAAAAACCCAGCCCAGTGTTGCCAATTCTTCTCCAATGAAAGTATCTTAACAGCACTAGCTCCAAAAACTGCTAAATCTGGCAAGAAAGTCACCAAGTCGGCAACACTGGCAGTCCGTCCCTTCGGGCGTCCCTCCAAAGCCACTCCTCCAAAATTATCATTATGAACGTAAACAACCATAATGTAACGTAATCACAGCTGTCAAGCTAGCAGCTTGTGGAAGACTCATCCAATTACATTACATTCGGGACGAATGAAATGATTAGGTGGGTTTATTGCAGTCCTGCGACAGCCACAGATACCGTTTTTTTTTTTTTTTTTTTTTTGTCAGAGCATTTGATTTATTGGTTGCTGTCGGGATGTAATGAGAATTTCAACAAATATAGTAAAAAATGTATTTGAACAGCACTACTAACCCTATGTTTAAAGGTTTTTTTGTGGGGAGTTTTATCCATATCGAGGGTCTGAGGACAGAGGGTGGCGTAGCCCCTTGAGGTGAATTTGTGAAATATGCTATATAAATAAAATACCTGTGATGTTTGCAGGCCCCAGTTCAGTGAAAGACAACACAATGGATGTCGGCGTCGCCTCTCCGGGAGCAACACACTTCTTCCTGGTGAGGTGGTGCTTTCCAGGGTGGCCAATGAACTTTATGCCTTTCGGAACTGAGACTTTCACATGAACCTGTGAGAGGAGAGGAGAGGAAGAGACAAATCAGAGGCAATTGATCTCCTCTGACAGGCTACAATGACATCATTTGTGCCGGCACGCCCCTCCTCCCTCATATAGCGTGTTCTCCTCAAAGCTCCGAAAGCGAGGGAGAATTTTTAAATCACATTGTGGATTTTCCATGCTGACTGACTCATGCTTCTCAAGCTCCCCGAAGGATTAAGTTCCACTCATCGTCCAATTTTCACAGAGGGCTCGGTAACGCAGAGGGATCTTTTAACTGTTCTTTATCCACACGCCACAAGTCGTAAATAACGGAGCAGAAAATATAGGAATCACATGTTGCCGGGGTGGACATCAAAGGAAGGGCTACTCTGGTTTGTATATTCTCCTAACATGACATCAGGGCAGCACACGCACAGGCCTTTTAACAGGCTCATCTGCAAACATCATGATGTCATCCGTGTGGAGCGCAGGATGGACCCATTTAAGGCCAAGACGGAGCGTAGAGGGCTAAAACATACTTCTGGGCTAATCTCATAATTTCACATTACAAACCTGTGCTTCCTCTGGCCACCATTTCCAGTCCCTCAGTACCCCCCGGGCCTGCCTACCTACATCATTCAATAAGAAGCCTTATCTCATTCATCACTTTGTTTTGACATTAAGCCGGTTCTGCTAAATGAACTAAAACTTTAAGAGCTATAACAGTGGTATAGATGCTTTAACCCATCACCTATGAAGCAAACAGCCCGTTCTCATTCCCATGGCGTCAAATACCGACGCTTTGTCACGGCCGTCAGAGAGTTAGCGCCGCACAAGGCCCCCCCCTTTTGCGCCGGTATGAGACGCACCGAGCTTTACATTAACTACAATGTAAACTCATCCGCGGCAACAGTAAACGCTCAGAGAAAGTGTGACGGGAGCGTGGTGACGTAATTTAAAGAGCAAAAAGACACACACGGAGTGGGAAAGAGAGGAGGTGGATGGGTCCAACAAACACAAGGCTTTCATCCAGGAGACCGCTGTTCGTGTCCCACGAGTTAAGTTTCACCTCCACTTGAAAATCAGCTGTTCGTTTGTGTTCGCAACGTTTCATTTTAACTGAACAAATGCAGTAGTTTTAAGCCCAACCATGTCGTTTTTTCCTAAATCTAACTTGTGGTTTTGTTGCCTAAACCTAAAGTGACGCCAAGGGGCGTGACAAAGCGGCGGTATGTGACCCGTTAGCATGAGAACGTGTGAGCACATCATGTGTTTTTAGATTGGTTTCCAGCACCTGGAACATGCTTTGTTTCGGTCTTCACTTGAAACACTTCTCCACTTTGTCTGAAAGTGAAGATAAAGTGTGGGGTATATTGTTCAGATTGTAAAGCCCTCGGAGACAAGTTTGTAATATTGGGCCGTATAAAACAACTGACTTGACTTTCCTAATTTTGAGACAGCCTCTTATCTACTCATGTCATTGCATCGTGAAAATCAAGTTGATGAGACTTAACACTTTTTTGCTGTTATTTGTTTAGCAGTTTTTTCTTTGACCATCTCCCTCTACCGTGTTTACGTATCTTCTTTTTCTGTTGTACAGCACAAAACATCCATCAATCTCGCTGCACAAACAACCAACTTCCACAGATTTGTTCCAAAACAAACACAGCAGTAGTAGTTTGTTGTTTGTGCCTGACTGGATTAACCTCAGATAACCTCGATGTTAAGAGTGAGAACCACACAGGATGTAAAGTATTTGAGCAATCGGCCCCAGAAACAGTAGCAGTAAAGGTGATCGCAGTATAGTAGGAGTTGCAGCTGTCATAGTAGTAGCAATAATACCAGTTGCTGTAGTAACGGTATTAGTAATAGCAGTATGTATTTACAGTATAATGTAGGTATATTTCTCCTAGTTGCAAACTCACTTTTATTTAGTCAGTGATGTGTAAAAAGAACAAGAAATCTCTGATCAATCCATGGCTTTTCTGACAATTTTGATCAATTTCCCATCAGCCCTTTCTTTGTTAATGCTAACTCCCACTTTCCTTCCAGGAAGGGTGTAGACTTTCAGAGTGTCTTCTCTGATACATAGGTAGCCAGTGACTTCTTTTCACTTGACAGTGAGGAGCTTGACCAACAATCCATGAAATAACATCTTAATGCACACGTAAGTTAACTTTAAGACTTTTCTAGACCTTTTCAATACCACATAGAAAGCAGTTTAATACATGTTTCAACATCAAACCTGTCAAAGTATGAAAGTATGATGGAAAACCAATAGGGGCAATATGGCCTAGAATTTTTTATTATATTTTTCTATATTTATTATATTATAGAATTTCCCAGCAGTATATAACAATAATTCCTAATGATATAATTAATTTAGCGCGACCCGGAACCGGTTGATAATCTGCCGCCTAAAGTGGGTGCCACTGCACTCTGGGTTGCCTTGAGGACGGGCCAAGGGTGCCGCAAGATTTATCATATCATTGTTCATTTATTGTGCGTTTTTAATGTTTCACGACAGAAGAAAAAAGCCCATATTATCACCAGTGTTGGGTGGCCCGGGGTGCCATGACAAAAAAAAAATCTTTGACAAAAAAAAAATCTTTGAAGGGGTACAGAGGTCTTAAATCTTTTGGGATCCACTGGATTAACCAATTGTAAATGATTAATTAACTTAAGTCAATTCAAGTTATGAGACAATGAGTTTTATACAGAGCGTGCTACAGGTCTGATGGTGCTGACTGAAAGCACAATCCATTGTCACAAAAACCTCACTTTTAGATAATAGGAGAGTAAAGAACCCCAACAGCCTGCAATAATATACATAAACACTTTAAAAGTAAGGCAAGAGAAAAATATTTAAGACGTTTGTCAATTAAATCTAAAACCTTTTAATACCTTCTGAGGCCTTTTTTGAGGAAACTGAATTCAAAGCTTTTTTTTTTTTTACTTTTCAAGACCTGCAGATACCCTGAAAACCTTATTTTCGAACCATCCTTTGGAAGATGGCTAACAGTAATGTAACATAGGTAATAGGTAATGGGCTAAAGTTAAGCTCTATCCCTGTGTTAGAAGTGATACCCTCGTCATCTTCAGAAATATGGTTGAGATAAAGAGTGAAGTTTGTACTGGCAACTGCGATTGCACACATGCTGCACTGTGGAAACTTGTTTCCTGTTCATCTGCCGCCTCGTTCATCCTCTTACCTCAGAGCAGGTTGGCAGGTAGTTGTGGACGGTGAGGGGAACTTTGGTCTGCTCCCCTCTGATTAAGCTGTAGGGCAGGGTGAAGTCAACGAAGAAGGGCTTGAAGGTACGAAGCTCCGCTCTCTTCGCTAAGCCCAGACCCTTTTCCTCCGACAGGCCGACGGCTTCCGTCACCCACGTGGTGATCGAATCCGGCACGTCCAGTCGCAGCTCAGCTTCACCGGTCTCAGAGCTGGAAGTGACACACGTTGAGACACAACTTGAGTGGAGTTGAATGGAGTGAATTAAAAACATTTTTTTTTTTAGCATCCTTTCATGGTTTTATACAACAGGAGCAATAAAAAGCCACAGACTACAAGGACGGGCTTGATGAATCACCGCAGATCACTTTTATGTTAGCAACACCTGTGTCAACACCAACACCTGCACCGATGTAACTACAGCAAACACTCTCAAACGGATAGGTGTGAGGGACAGTCAGGTGTTGACCCCATCTGTTTCTTTGGATCAAATGGACTGAGCTCATTATTGGCAACGCATATTTAATGTTGGTGTTGGCAACCCGTCGCAGGGCATAATAAACCTGAAAAACTCCATGCACGCCCTTCCTTTTGATCAAAGTTGCCCAAAAATCCACTTTAATAGACTTTTTAAGGGAAATCAGAGCTTTGGACTTCGCAGGAAATTAGGCAGAGCTGAAGTCCCATCCAAAGGAATCAAGCATATGGAAATCTATGGGCAGTTCATTTATATTGGCCGAAAATGAATGGAGGGAGCTGTTGAGAAAGTGACAGTCCGTTCCAAGATCGCCCAATTTAAATGAGGCACATTCACACCCGGAGGGGGGAAACGCTGGACGCCGCTGGAACATCAGGCTCGACTCGCACCTTTCCTCTCCTCCCTCACTTCCATCTTCACTCTCTCTTCTCCAGCACCCCTTTCTCATCCCATCTTGCCTTCCACCTTTCTTATTCTTCTTACTGGGGCTGCAACTAACTGTTATTTTCATTGCAATTAATCTGTCGATTATTTTCTCGATTAATCGATAAGTTGTTTGGTCTATAGAATGTCAGAAAATGGTGAAAAATGTCGATCAGTGTTTCCCAAAGTCCAAGATGACGTCCTCACTACTCAAAGATATTCAATTTACTGTCACAGAGGAGTAAAGAAAGCGGAAAATATTCACATTAAATGTGGAAATTCTCTGATTCCAGCTTCTTAAATTTTAAGAAGCTGGAATCAGAGAATTTCCACATTTAATGTGAAAATTTTCCGGTTTCTTTACTCCTCTGTGACATTTTTTTCCTTAAAAAATTACTCAAACCGATTAGTCGATTATCAAAATAGTTGGCGATTATTTTTCTTCGCTTCCAATTCAATTCAATTCAAAAGGGCTTTATTGGCATGGGAAACATATATTTACATTGCCAAAGCCAGTGTGAAATAAAAACAAAAAATGTACATACAATAAGTAAAGACCTACTAGAATAAATAAATGTGTATACAGAGCTGTGTAACGTTGCAACATTAAAGTTTGTAACTTAGTAAAGTTAATTTAAGATAAAAATAGAAAAATGTAGTAAACTGTGTAAACACTGCGACATTTAAAGAGATGTATTTAAAGGTATGTGATCTGTATGTACAGTATGTCTATGTACAGAGATCACAGTGCAAATGGTCAGCTTCCCCTCTCCACTCCATTTCTCTACTCCCCTAGAACTAGATTGTGACTAAATCCCATATAAATATAGACAATTTGGTGCACCTGATATTTCTAGCCACAGGCATGTACCACACACCCCCACACACACACACACACACACACACACACACACACACACACAAGTGAAATATTTATACAAAGACTTAAATACCTGACGTTGAGGCAGTGCCACACCCAAGTCTCTGGGAAAAATGTGCGCCTCCGCTTCTCTGCTCTGCAACCAAAACACAGAATGACATCAATAACAGGTTTCAGCTGCTCACAATAAAACAACACCATAATTGCACCACGCTGACGACGTCTCAAAGTCACGTCATGTGTTTAAAGTTCATCTTGAGAATCGGAAGTATTTGTGGCATTAAGGAATGCAGACCTAAACTGTGGACAAACCAACAACTCATTTCTTTTGTCATGAAAAACATTACTCACTTTGGAGACCTTATTCAACCCAGGCATGACAAACACTCAAATGTGTATTACTAAGATATAATTCGCAGGAGTATTAAGTAATTATTGCTCTCTCACGGGTTTGCTATAATTAAATTATCTTTAGTAACTGTGTGTGGTCCAGTCAAAGATCACAGTAGATTTTCATCACGTTTTCTGCCATTCGGCATTAAGGAGAGTGGAATAAGTATTATTCTATTATAAGTTTATACAGCCAGCAACTGAATTCCCTTTTATGCAAGATGCAAAATCTCAAACAGCTCAGTCTCTCACTTTAACTTTGTTAAACATTTATTAGGGTTGTCAATTGATTAAAATATTTAATTGGGATTAATCGCATGATTGTCCATAGTTGGTCATGATTTATCACAAATAAATCTCACATTTTGTATCTGTTCAAAATGTACTTTAGAGGGAGATTTGTCAAGTATTTAATACTCTTATCAACATGGGAGTGGACAAATATGCTTTCTTTATGCAAATGTATGTATATATTTATTATTGGAAATCAATTAACAACACAAAACAATGACCAATATTGTCCGGAAACCCTCACAGGTACTGCATTTAGCATAAAAAATATGCTCAAATCATAACATGGCAAACTGCAGCCCAACAGGCAACAACAGCTGTCAGTGTGTCAGTGTGCTGACTTGACTATGACTTGCCCCAAACTGCATGGGATTATCATAAAGTGGGCATGTCTGTAAAGGGGAGACTCGTGGGTACCCATAGAACCCATTTTCATTCCCATATCTTGAGGTCAGAGGTCAAGGGGCCCCTTTGAAAATGGCCATGACAGTTTTTTTAGTGTAAGTTTGGAGTGTTATTTAACCTCCTTCCCTACAAGCTAGTATGACATGGTTGGTACCAGTGGATTCATTAGGTTTTCTAGTTTCAGCTTTTTGAGCTTGGTACAACCTCCGAAAGATCAATTTGCATTAATGCTTTAAAGAAATTAGTGGCATTAAAACGAATTTGAGTTAACGCGTTAATATCGTGTTAACTTTGACAGCCCTGACATTTATATTTAGTAACTTGTTTTATCAACTTTTAGATTAAAAAATGATGGACTTTCTGAGCTTTTTATATCAATTAAGAACACATTTCAAAGAGCCACACCACAGTTAGAATAGAACAATTCAGAGTTCAGAGTGGTTAGTTGACGCCCAGAGACGACCTCTGACCCCTCATTTACCTGGTTGTGGGTCGAGAGTGCATGGCAGCCACTAAGGTGGAGGTGTGCGGCTGGAAGGCGGGAACGGCCTCGTCTGTGTACATGCCTCCGCTCTGCCGGTGGTTTAAACTCACCATATCTGTCATCACAACCAGCCCTGTTTCCTGTGTTAAACACACAGAGAAATAAAACACATAATGATGACTTTTTTTTTTTTTTTTTATCCCTGCACCGTCACTGAGGGCTCTTTAACTAAGTGTGTGTTCTCACTGAGAAAGCGAAGCGTGCGTCCTTGGTGATGTCCCAGTGCCATGGGAACACAGAGGAGCGCCGTCGTCTCTTTGATGACAGCCCGGGCCACCAGAAGTGTCCGTCGTCTTTAGGAATGCCGAAGGCATCCGAAACGTCAAAATCTGCCAACTCTTTAAACACCTGCCCAGAGGAAACACATTCATTCACTTGTTTTAAGAAAAACATTTTAAGGGGACATATCATGCTCATTTTCTGGTTGATTCTTGTATTTTGGGTTTTCTACTGGAACATGTTTACATGTTTTAATGTTCAAAAAACACATTATTTTTCTCATACTGTCTGTCTGAATATACCTGTATTCACTCTCTGTCTGTAATGCTCCGTTTTAGCGCCTGTCTCTTTAAGACCCCCTCCTGAAAAAGCCCAGTCTGTTCAGCTAGTGGGAAAAATGTGGTGCACCTTTGGAAAGGTAGCTCTCAAGCTGTGGGCGGTATATTGAATCACATGCTTTCTGATCCAGGCAGCCCACAAAAAACTGACCGGGTTGCCTTATTTCACAGTTTGTGGGTTGGTAGACACTCAAGATACCCAAATGTATGTGAACAAGCTCTGCAAAAGTGAGTTTTTCATGATGTGTCGCCTTTAATACCTAATAAAAGTCACACTTTAAGGTGGATATAATGATAGTGAGATGTCGGTGTAAACTTAGGACTGACCTTGTCTGGACTGAGCTGGAAGTCGGGCTTTAATAGATAAAGGCTCTTATCCACAGTGGCCACACACACACAGGAGCCTTTTTCTCCTCGGACGTGGAGGGTCACGGGGTCCCCTGGCATGGACTCATTAGATGACAGAGAGACGGACACCTGCAAACCAGCCAACACAATTCAACAGACGATACCATAACACGAGCATTGCTATGGAGCAGCATACATTTATACAACAAGTTGTTTAGACCACAATATTATGCATTAAACCTCAACCAATAGTTGGTGGTAGGGATGCAACTAACAATTATTTTAGTTATTTATTAATCTGCTGATACATTCATAGATTCATCGATAGATTAATTAATCACTGAGTCTAATAAATGTCAGAAAATTGTGAAAAATGCCAATTTTCTTTTTTTTTTTAAGATTATTATTTTGCCTTTTTGCCTTTATTTAATAGTGACAGATAAAGCTATGAAAGGGGGGGAGGGGGGGACGTCCAAAGCGGGAGACCGCTTTGGACGTCGTACGTTGCTGTCTCCATCTTGTCGTGGCGAGGACGAACTGATGGAACAACAGGGACCACCATGGAAATAGGTTGTGTTATCCCTGACAACGTCTTATATGTCTGTATTTTCACTACTGTATTTGGAATTTTGTCAAATAAACTAAACAAAAATTGACTAAATGTTTGAGCACTAGTTGGCAGTGTTGCCTGATAGTTCTTTTCTTGTATCACATACAGTCAACGAACATCAGTCCTATAGTGTTAAAGTGTAAGATGTGGTGGGAAACATAAGGACAGAGAGTGGAAAACTACAGGCTTTGAGAGAGGGAGGGGATGGTGAGAGTCGGCCGTAAACTTTCACACATCAAAAAATATTTTTCAGCAGCGCGCAGTCACAAATTAGCCCCGTTAATCGGTTCCGCTGCCCTCCTTTCACCACTCTGTAACCTGTCATCCTCTGCTGTCACGACCCCACTCATCTGCCTGCGGCCTGCATGGCCTCTGTCTCATCATGCCCTCACAACCCCACCCCCCCCACCTTATCCCCTCCTCCTCCTCCTCCTCCTCCTCCTCCGACACACACACACTCAGAGTGTTGTAATGGCATACCAGGGAGCTGTAAATACTTCAGGGAGTTAACTCCACCTAATGCAGGCAGGAACTGGGGAGCTCTCCCAGGCCAACACAGCTGTTTGTTTACAGACATTACACTGTGGACAGAGCTGGTGCATGGATACTTGGATTCGGCTCCAAAACCTATACAGACTTTTTCCAGGTTTTTATTAATTATTACATAATAAAGCTATTTTTATAATAACTAAGTCACATCCAACATCAATGTTTGGGCAAGGAACTTACCCCTTAATGTGGGTTAATATGGGGTAATAAAAGGTATTACAGATGAAATGATTTTCTCTGGATAAATTAAAGTTCATAAAGAGGATTTTGTCTATTTTGCTTTCATCAGGGCGACTAATCGGTCGTTTTGGTCTAAGATTTCTTTAGTCGATTAGTCATTTCTTTTAGGCTTTTCCATGCTGAATGACTTGTTTCCAAGAAACTTATGAGCCCATCTCTGGTAAACACAAGATTTAAAGTGGTGCTTTTGTGTGATTCTTTGTGGAGAAACTCAAAGATCTGTCGATTAAATCAACTAATCGAGTGTTAGTCGACTAAGAACAGCCCTTGTTTTCATCATGTTGTAGTAAATAATGCTATATAATATAAACCATATATCACTGTAAAGCCCTTCTGTGTGTAGTGAACCACTGGGCAGGGGAAAGCTACACCATTTTTACAATGCACATTGAAGCCTTATGTTTCAAGATAATGCAAACCTGGTTCTCGAAGACGGGCTGGATAGGGATTTGCAGACTGTCCGTGACGCCTTCGCCGTTTTCCCTCACGTAGTAGACCAGCAGGCGGCTGAGCGGTGCCATGCTGTGGCTGACAGGAAAGCGCAGATACGATACGCAGCTGTCCATCTCGGCCTGGGAGGAGGAGGAGGAGGAGGAGGAGGAGGAGGAGGAGGAGGAGGAGGAGCCTGCAACACCTGGCAGAGTGACGGCAAAAAGGACACAGTCTTCATAAAGACTATCAGGTGTTAAAGACATCTGTGATAAAGATGCTGGGACGCTGTATCCTACTCATATCAAAAGAACAGAATATGTGATGCTTTCATAAAGTTCTGGCCTGCTGACGATGAAACTACTAAAAAACCTCTTTAGGCTTAATGCTCAGATATTTTTACTTCTAGCACATGCTGCTGAGAGTAAAGGTTTTTCTGTACATCTTAAATCTATTAAAATCCAGGGGATACTTACCAGAGGCAGAAGGAGGCAGCTGGGTGGCGTGAATGTTCTTGTCAAAGGTGACCGTGGCCCTCTTTCCTCGGTGCGAGGCGGTCAGGTTGGCCGGTTGTTGGCCCGACAGGATGATGTTCCCCCTGGACGCCACCTCGTAGTGGAGGGTGAAGTTACAGGGACAGGTGGATTTGAAAGCAACTTCTGCTTCTTGGCCGACCTTCAGTAGACACACAGAGATATGCAAATACGCTGACATTAACATGTTACTGTGGCATTATATTTTCTTCTTTTTTTTTTAACACTTCCTTTATTAGATTTTCAAGAAACATAAAATATAAACAATACAAAACTATATCAGGGAACAAACATACACAATACAAAGAGAAAAAATAAAAAAAAAATACATTAAAAATTATAAAACTAATAAAATAAATAAACAAATAAATAATATTAATATATTAAAATAAATACATTTTAAAAAATAATGTTTTTTTGTTTTTTTTTAATCTTATTACATTCCCAAATGCAATGGAAAAATGTTCCCTTGCATTGTCCGTATTTAAAACACAAATCTGGGATATTACTATTGAATTTATTTAGCTTCTCTGGAGTAATATATGTGCGCATCAACCAATTATATTGAAAAACCTTAAGATGAGTATTTCATTATATAATTTTTTAATTAAAATGGTCCAAAATTATGTTTAAACCCTAAGCAACAGCATTGATGCTGAAGGTCCACAATAACAGGAAAATTAGCCAGAAAAGACGGCAGCACTGACCTTGAGCGGGGCGCTGGGGCTCTGAATCTGGATGTGACACCTGCTGGGAGAGTACCAGCTACTGATAGACAGGTAGCTGGGCAGGTACTGGTCTCCTACCGTCTTGCCATCAATGGACGTCACCTTAGTCTATGTCAAACAAAACATTTTAAAAAAAAGTTTTGCACAAATTTTTATTATTACCTTCTCACTTCATCAGCTGACACTAGAAACTACTGCTACTACAGCCACTGACCTCTAGCCAGACATACTGGGCTGCAGTGGGGATGGAGGGGATCTCAAAGGTGGCCTGGCCGTCCTTGGAGATCAGCTCACTGGTGTAGACGTTGTCTTTGGGGGTCAGCTCCGCCTTGACACGCACCCTCACCCCATCAGCTGGGCTCCCATCAGGGTAGGTCACCTCAATCTACAGGGAGAGAGTTAACAAATAGTAGGTGGGAAAATTCAAAAAGCAGACAACAACCTTATTTATGTATAGTTACCAGCTGGTTATGTTTTCTTTAGTACAGTATACCAGAGGTGTGAACTTGCATCACATGACCTGGACTCAAGTCACAAATTTGATGACTTTAGACTTGACAAAATCAAAAAAGACTTGCAACTCTACTTGGACTTTAACACCAGTGACTCGTGACTTCACTAAGGACTTGAGCCTTTAGACTTGAAAATACTTGATACCTTCCAACCAAGCCCAAAGAGTAAAAAGTATGTGCAAGAATTAATTCATTTCCCACCATTTCCTGAATCAACTAAGGTTAACGCTATTCATTCCCAGCAACTCAACACTTAATTCCCCAGATCCACTTTGTTTGAACCAATCCGACAGCATCCAATCGAGTTGCAGGAGAGAACCACGAAGAACTAACTTTACGTTACTGAGCGCAAGTTTGAAAAAATTATACCAAAGATAATTTTATTTATGTACAAAAACCACGTGGTGGTCGACAAAAAATGAATTGCAGTATGAAAAACGTGCAGGTCAAAAATTACAGACAGAGGCATTACATTTGGTGAAGAGTGCATTATGACTTGTTTAGGAGTCGAAACTCAAAGTTTAGGACTTTGGACTTGTCAGTCTTGACTTGAGACTTGCAAAACAATGACTTGGTCCCACCTCTGGTACATACAGTAGTTGTGTGTCTACAGTCTCGCTGTCTCACCTTCCCTTTGTACGGCAGACCAGGCTTGAACTGTTTGCGTGTGTCCTTGGAGTACTTGATGTCGATGAGCTGCTTGTGGACGGGTGTTGAATCGTCAAACGTGGTCTGCCTGCTCCCGTCTACGCTGCTCACCGACGCCCAGATGCTCACGGTGCCCCTGAAGTGATCGGCCACATCCAGCGGCATCATGTCTTTGACACACAGGCTGAAGTTTGCAGAGCCTTTGATCTGAGAACAGGAGAGGAAGTGATCTGGTGTTGTGAAGTGCCAGGGTTCGGATCGGCCATAATAATAATAATTATATACGATAACAACAGTATTAACAAAATTCAGCCCCGATTAACAATTCAGACGACACAAAAAACAATCTTATCTCAATACCAGCCTTGAATTTGCTATTAAATTGAATAAATAAACTGACCTCCATGTTTTTAATCACAGGATGGCCCATCTCGTGACGGTAGTAGCCCACTCCATTCACTGTCATATTGACCGTCAACTTCCCCGTCACTGGTTTCCCAAACGTGTACCTGCGCAACATCGACATGTCAGACTTCTACATCTACAAGGCAGCCAAGGTCAGTGACTCAAGAAACAATTAAAAAAGCATGATTGATGTACTAAAGCAGAGCTACATGTACCAATATTGTATGGATGGTGATATATTCTATGATTTAATTTTAAGTGACTTACTTGGCCCTGACGGTGGCTTGCTCGCATGAGCTCAGATCACGGATGTAGTGTGGCGGATCGATCATCAACTCAAACTTGGGCATCACTGTGAGGGAGGAGACACAATATTACTTCAGTTACAGATTCTACTTTTTGTTCTTGTACTCCTTATTAGTGGCTTTCTGCACAAAGTGATTTTATTCTACAACTTTCATTGCAGTAGAGAGTCTTCTTCTCTCTAAAGACGTCTATCAGAATCAGGTGAAATTCATTCCTGCTTTTAAAGTTTAATTTGCTCCACAAAGAAAATAAGAATGAATCACTGAACATGGAATATCAACATATCACTACTATAAATAACGACACAAGAAAGATCTACAGGACAATTTCCTCTACAAAGCACTCTCTATAAACGATGCTATTAACTGTAGTTCGTGACTCTCTTGTACGTGCGGGGTCTCACCATATTTCTGCACTTCAAACGACTTGTTATAGGTGTGGCCCTGCACCTCCACAAAGATAAACCACTCTCCAAACACAGGCTGGTCAGACAGAGGGAAGCTCATGTTCACAACGCCTACAGGACAGAGAGATCTAGTTAACACCTTCAACGCCTGTATGCTTGACAGGGATTAACCATATATACATACCACCACATACATACATCTCACTCTCTTTTTTAAATCTTTTAATACTGAATTAAAGCTGCAGTTGGTAACTTTGAGCAAAACAAAAAGTTATTTATATAAAACTATATCCTGATAGTGGTGCATGAGACAGATAATCTGTGAAAAACATCATGCTCCTCTGTGTCCTCCTGTGCTCCTAATGGCATTTGCAAGATTTCACCCTGCCCGAAGGAAAACAACCAATCAGAGCCGAGCAGTCTCTGGGTAATGCCTATTTCTCGCCTCAAATGTTTTCAGACACATATTTTAGTGTACTGTTTAGCTGTAAAATGAGAAACAGTAACAGACTATTGATTCCTATTTGATCAGCGCTGCCAAGTTTGACAGTTTGATCGGAGTTCGCGAGTATTTGCGAGCAGTGATTGACAGCTGCTGTAGAGACCGCTCGGCTCTGATTGGTTGTTTTCCTTCACGTTAAAATCTTGCAAAAGCCATTAGGAGCACCAGGAGCAGTAGGAGCACACAGGGGAACATTATTTTCTTTCACAGATTACCCGTCTCATGCACTCTGGTCAGTTTATTTTATGAAAATAGCTTGTTATCATATTTTAAGTTATCAACTGCAGCTTTAAATGAGCAGCACATGTCAAAAATAGTATCATCACTTCAGTAAAAATATTATCTAGGGAAACATTGCAATGAAATGTTTATCTATCCGCTGCACAATGACGGTGCTAATACATTAAAAACGACGTGGCTCACCACAGCAGATAGATTTTAGACTTTTCCACTGGACCATCCTGGATCCTCTTGGATCCTGACAAATTAGAAGTTCAGAAACCAGAGTTAAGATTACTCATTTCACGTTTAAGTGTTGAACTACTGCATGTTAGTTAGGGCTGGGCAATATGACGATACATATCGTCAAACAATATAAAAATGTCTAACGTATATATTTTTTCTATATTGCTTCTATCGCTATATAAAAATGAGAAAATTACTTTTCATTTGTCAAGTATTTAGTTCACTCAGGCTTATGCAAAAATAGGCTTTATCATGTGGTTATCTCATATACTAGACTAATTATTTATTGAATTACCAGAAAACATGCTATATTGTGATATACAGTATATCGTTATCAAGATATGAAATGACCTACAGTATATCGGGATAGAATAATTTGGCCATATTGCCCAGCCCTAATGTTAGTCCTTCATTTGCATATTGTTATTACACTGTGGCACTAAGTCAGGTCTAACAGTCCTTGAACTGAACTTGACCCCGAGACCTGGCTCCTCTCTCAGACCACACTGCCAAAATACTTTTCCTCGGATGATACAGTACATAGAAAAAAACAACTATGTGCTTGTAGTCATGCATGGGCTTCCCTGAGCTTCTTATGAAGTAGCAGCTTGTTATTTGCTCTGCAAAAAAAAAACTCTGAAAAGAGAGACAATAAATGAGTAAAGGCCAGTAAGTGCGAGAGAGAGAGACACTGTGTGTGTGTGGGGGGGGTTTGTGGGGAGACTGATAAAGACAAAACCAAGAGCCGAGAAGAGAAGAGGTTCCTTTCATGTTGTTTATCCTTGTACTGTTCCAAAGAGCACCCTGTTATCTAGGTGAGCTGCCCTGACTCCTGCTCTGTAATCTGTGAACAGGCTGGGAACCAAAATTGCCACTGTCCCCTGGGTGGTCCCGCCAGCCTCCACTCACCAAAACATACGCCTCAATCTGCAAAGAATTGAAAAAAAGAGAAAGACAAGAACAAGACGTTATGAATTAGATACAAACTGTAAGGCGGATCCTGAGCCTCTTCCCAACGCTTCTCCCCGCTCATTCCTTATCCAACAATCATCCATCTGTGAAAGTGAGCATTGCCCCGTACCAGCAGCAGAGCTTTATAGCTGCAAACATCAATAAACCGTCTGTCTGCACAGTTGCAGAGTATATTTGGAGCCATTGCTAACATTCCAAGAGAAATGACTCGAGCTTGGCTCCTGTAAATAGGGAACTGTACATTTCTCTGCACTCACGGCAGACCAGGTTTCTCCTCTTAATTCCAGCAATTAGAGATGGAAATGTGCTAAATATTAAGTGGTTCTATTTCCTGAAGTGATACGGTAAAAAGGCACTCAGATCTTTTACTTATGTAAAAGTAATAATACTACAGTATAAAAATACTGTGTTACGAGTAAGAGCCCTTCATTCAAAACCTTATTTAAGTAAAAGTACAAAAGTATTAGCATCAAAATATACTTACAATACAAAAAGTAAAAGTACTCATTATGCAGAATGGTCTCTATCAATACATTAATGTATGTACATTAATTAAATGTTGCAGCTGATAAAGTTTGGTCTTATTTTTTACTATATATCCTGCCGGGTAGCTTGTGAATTTCCACCGGTGATCCATAAAGTTTTATATTAACGTATAATTAATAATACATCATAACGTATTTGTTGATTACATTTTGTATTATTATCTGAATCTGCAAAGTAACTAAAGTTTTCAAACAAATGTAGTGGAGTAAAAAGTACAATATTTCCTATCGAGATATAGTAGAGTAGAAGTATAAAGTAGCAGAAGAGTAAATGTACTTTACACCACTGTAAAAAGGTGAGTTTATCAATTGTATGATGTAAACACAAATTTGGACTCTCATAATTTGTATTTTTTGCAGTACAGATTTTACCACAAATTCATTTTGACTAAAGATTATTACTCAGTTCTGTATGGTTTGTTTGCCTGGTGTCCATGAGTGGTGTGTAATGTTTGCAATGATTTTAGGTACAACTTTATTCCCTTTAACATGATACAAGTTTTGAATTACCTTGTCATTCACTGGCCTCAGGTCGGGGGTGACTGTGTAGACATTGATGAACACTGAAAGAAGGCAGAAAAAGAAACACAATACTGTAAAAATACTGCAGGTTTGCATCCTTTTAACATGAAAACCTTCTTTAACTAGTATTTCTGTAGAGATCGAATCTGTGACCCATCACGGACTTAATTCAAAAATCTTCTTGCTTGACCGAATTGATTAAATTGACCGTCTGAATTAAAGAGGACCTATTATGCTTATTTTCAGGTGCATACCCCGCCCCCTCCCGAAAAGCCCAGTCTGCTCTGATTGGTCAGCTGAACCAAACTCTTCGGACTCCACTCCAGCTCCGCTCTAACTAGCTTTTTTTGAGGACGTGCCAAACTAGCCGCTAGGCAGGTATTATGCAAATATGTTACTTGGTGACATCACCATGTTACAGAAGAAAAGGCGGGACTTCAAGCGAGGCAATCAGGCAGTTCAGGAGCAGTGTTTCTGTGGGGGAGAGTAACTCCCTTTGGTCTGGACTTTAGGCTTTGTAACTTTTCAGACCTTTTACATGCACAAAAATCTATATAACACACTAAAGGAAAGGGGAAAAAAGCCCAAAAGCATAATAGGTCCTCTTTAATGCGATGGATTAAAATGCTCAATCAGAATACACCATACTAACTATCAGGATCACCATCTTTGTTCTTCATCTGGGCTGATTTTCATTAACCGAGTTTGATTCGATGACAAAACCCTAAAAAATGAGCCTCAACTCTGCATTTCTGTGCAGTGATTAACTGACTAACTACCAGGTGCACTATGAGGGAACCTTTATGTGTGGGTTTGTAGACGGGCTTGTCCGTCTGGATGAAGACCGCCGTGCCCTTGCTCTCCACTGTGACGGTGGTGTAGTTGTGGAAGATGTAGCCTCCCTCTGTGAGGTGACGGTTCCCCAACACCTTCAGATGGGCCTGGCCTCGTAGCCCGGAGGGAACCTGGTGGCATAAACGCACACAAAAGAGGATTTACCAAAAGTAAATGAGGTCAATGGGGGAAGGATTGAAATGTTTACTCCAGGCTGCTCACCTTGATTCAACATTTCTAAATACATTTTTGTGGAACAAAAGCTACAGCACAACAAAAGAACAACATCTAAACACCAGAGGAAGATGCCAAGCTATAACACAGCGCACTACACATGACTGTATTTCACGAGAATGAGGGCGGAGGTTACAGGGAGGGGAGAGAGAAAGAGAGACAGAGGGGAAGAATCGAGTTGTGTACACTAGATTGATCTATTCCAGCCTTCGGGGGCGGCGGACCATACATGCACGTCAACAGCTGTTGCATATTATATTGAGGCTGTTACCTTATTCCCAATGAATGAGCAGAGACAGATGTTGCATTACAAATAATGTTAGTGTTGATTTGCATGTTGCCTGAGGAATGTGCACACAGCGGACAAGGGGCTCTCACTACTGTGCAGCTGTCACCGCTAAACAGCGCCGTGCATGCAGATTACTGTGGGGACTCTGCTGAGGAAACAAATGAGAACCAAGTTTGAACAGACTCACCTTTAGTTTGATGGTGCCTTTGTCTAGAATAGAAACAATGAGATACATTTTAAAGTGGGATATTTTTTCAGAGCATTTTCATAAACTTGTATCTCTGTGTAAACATCTGTATACAGTAACACTATTAATATCCAGTAGTTATGAGAGCTACTAGGCTGGAAATCCAGCTGCATTCTATCTCTATGCCACCCTGATGTAGCGCAAGCACCATCTATTAATGGTGCTGTCAAACAAATCACACACTGTATACACTGAGTGGATGGTGGGATGGGCTGAGCTGATGCCTCCCATCAAAGATAATGCCTGTGAAAACCATAGCTGGTCAGGAGCACACGGCGAGGGCAAAGGTCAATCAGCGTTCTTAAATCTATGTTTTTGCTAGCATGTCTGAATAAATCACACAAAGGGGGGGGGGTGTCTCGTAGCTCAACTTGTTAGTGCAAGTTCTCTCTCTAAAAGTGATGCCAGTGTAACCTTAGCTCTGTTCTCACCGAGCACTGAGCCGTGGCTGTGGGCGACCGTCTGTCCCTTCATAGTCAGCTGCACCTGGACGCGTGTCTCTGCCTTGGCGTTGAAGATGGTTACGCTCACGCTCTCCTCCACGCCTGCTCGAAACACCGAGGGTGCAGCGACCAAATAGCCCCTGTGAGAAAAGCAAGGTGTAGAAAGGGGGGGGGAGATAAAGAGGAAGGAAAGCAAGGGGATGGAGGTAGGTGAGATGGAAGGAGAGCAGAGGACATGAGAGCACACAGGGGAGGAGATAAAGTAGGGATCAGAGAACAAAGAGACATGAGGAGGACACACATGCTTCATATGAACTGTTATGAACTGCATCACTGCTCCACTTTATGTACATTCAGACACTGATACCACTTACCATTCCTGATTTCAAGTGAATGCAATTACAGCGTTATCTTGCCAGAAGTCACACAGGTGAACTTAGCACGAATACACATTTCTGTCTCGCCGTTTCTCCCTGATACACGCAACGAAACACACATACAAACAGGGACATTCCACATGGATTTCGCGCGGCGAGATCAGGTTTAATTGCAACGGTTACCAGGGGACACGGTACCTGTCGGCCAATGAGCTCTCGGCTCTAGTGTTCTCGTTGGGTGGTCTGGCACCTCTGCCAGAACCTTGGCGTCTGTTTTGAAAAAATAACGACTGAGATTCCACACAGTTGCTCTGACATTTAATTGAGGGAAGGAGCCTGTCACTGAGGTCACAGAGCAAAGGTCATTCTTTGATGCTTATCAACGAGTCTGGGAAAAAAAAGCCCAATTTAAAGTTTTATTTGGATGAAAGATTATGCCATCTGGCGATGGGGGATCTCAAGACAGAATAATGGGTGCTCTTGCAAGCGTGGTCCAGTTAAGGGTTATGTTACGGGCGCGTGATGTTTGAGTATCAAAAAGTTATTTGAGAAAAGAAGACCCAAATAAAGCATGCCACCCACACGTGGTAGACTACCTGAAACAATACAAGCCTGAATGTTTGTTTCAGTCCTGACCAAGTCCCTCCGACTCTAATTTTTAAGGCGAATAGGCCTTCTCACCCCCTGAAAACTTAACTGAAGATCACACAAATTAGGAGTGAGCAAAGCCTCGAGCGCAAACCCCAATTGCATGCCTGAGAGAAGGATCAGGTGGTTGGCATTACAGCACTACAGCAGTACAGCCGGAGGCAACTGCAGTTCCCGAGAGAGAAAGTCATGAGAAAATCCCCTGGAAAATAAGGCTTCGGGAGAAGGGAGATAATACGAGGAAATTGACTCTGCGCGTTTGATCTACAGTGAGTTTAACCAGCTCTCGGATGAGCCCGGATCAGGTGGTGGAGAGACCAACGCTTATTTCAGTCACATGGCTTGATGTACTCAAGTTCTCATTGTTTTTTAGCCCAACTTTCGCCCTCAGCTGAGAGCTGGTCGGTGCCTGAGAAGGATTTGTGTTCTCTTTTGGTTCTTTTTTAGTTCAGTCACATGGTTTATTGTTCTTAGCCTTTTGCCCAAATTTCACCCTCAGCTGAGCTGTTTAATACTTGAAGATTTAAGTTCTCCTTTGCAAATCAAGCCTGCATTTGTCAGTAATTATTTTTGTTAAATCACACACATACAGCTGCACTCAATCTCTCCCTCTGGAAGAATTGTTTTCAACTCTGTACCATTAACTCTCAAGGTCAGCTGACAGCAGCCTGACTGATGGCATCAAAGAGACAAAAGTCAGTTTTACCTCTGGGTCTGGGAGGGATAAACTCAATCAAATAAGCTACTGTCAAACCATGTATTTAAATAGCCTGTTTGTCATATATTCCAGCCATCACAACAAAATCAGCAGAGCAGGCTACCTCTCAGTACTGTGTAACTGCTCAACACAGTAGTGAATGAAAAACTCTGAAAAAAAAAACATGAATGGCTGTGATAGTACAATGTCATCATCAGTAATGACACGATATCCTCACATATTCACAAACATTATCACAGATTATGATGCAGGAAATATTACAATCTAAAGATCAAGATGTTTCCTGCACACATTTTAACTAAAATGCTATGATCACACTTTTTTTTTTTTTTTTACATTTTATATCAAACTTTGAGGCTGAACTTAAAGTCTCAATTCCCCATTGAGAGCATACTGAGTTTAAAGCACTTCAAAGACAACACATGCAACACAGGCTACTTACTGTCTGTCTTGTGCATAACTTCGGCTCACGTTGCAGATGAACAAAGTCCATGAAAGACTCAAAGCTGTCAGAGACAACCGCAACATGTTGGCCTCAGGAACCAAAATTTGCTGGATATCTGCTGCTGCTGCTGCTCTCCCCTCTGAAGGGATCTTCCAACTCTATAATGAGAAGTTAAATGAGAATGTTTAAGCTCTCTCTCCCAGTCTGTCTATCCATTGCGCTTGGTGGGCATGGTAGGTGTGCAGAACTTCGTTCCGGGGAACCAAAGATCAACTTTTTGTAATCATCCCACTTCGCCAAAATCCAGTTCCGAGCGTGTTTTTTTTCTTCCTTTTAGAGCCCCGAGTACACGGCCAGTCCTCTCCCATGTGCCTTCACCCGCCCCGGTTCCGTTCTCTCATATTTCAGCATTACAAATTGGAAGCGTCCTCCCACTTCAGCGAGCACTAATGTCACTGTAAAGAAATGTTTGACATGTAAAAGATCCGTGCTTCCCCCCGGATAGTTCCTTCCTCTTTCAAAGTCGGTGGATCTTTTTTTTTTTTTTTTTTTTTTAGTCAGCGAGTCAGGAGGCGATCGGCGTCAGGCTGCGCTTCATTCACTTCAATAGCTCCTCTCTCTCTCAGCAGTGAGCTGCAGGGAGCAGGACTGACTAACCCCAGTGTGTAAGGAGCCTCTCTGCCTGCCTGCTGCTGCTTCTACCACCATAAATTACCTGCACATTTCACATACTTCTGCTTCAGCTGACATCTCAGAAGAGTTGCCAGCTACAACTAGGTCCTTCTGCGTTGGAAAACATCACAAGACTGCCAAACTGGTAAACAGTTCAAAAAAACAAACACACTTGAAGAAGGATTACCAACATTTTAGTCTTACTTTTTTGTACTTGTTGGAGTACGTTGATGCCCTCTACAGACATCTGCTGCCCTCAAGTGGTAAATGGGCTTAGATGCAGTTAAAGAGGACCTATTATGCTTATTTTCAGGTGCAAACTTGTATTTTGGGTTTCTACTAGAAGGGCTATTAATCGATTAAAATATTTAATCGTGATTAATCACATGATTGTCCATAGTTAATCGCGATTAATCGCAAATTAATCACATATTTTTATCTGTTCAAAATGTACCTTTAAGGGAGATTTGTAAAGTATGTAATACTCTTATCAACATGGGAGTGGACAAATATGCTTGCTTTATGCAAATGTATGTATATTATTATTGGAAATCAGTTAACAACACAAAACAATAACAAATATTGTCCAGAAACCCTCACAGGTACTGCATTTAGCATAAAAAAATATGCTCAAATCATAACATGGCAAACTGCAGCCCAACAGGCAACAACAGCTGTCAGTGTGTCAGTGTGCTGACTTGACTATGACTTGCCCCAAACTGCATGTGATTATCATAAAGTGGGCATGTCTGCAAAGGGGAGACTCGTGGGTACCCATGGAACCCATTTTCATTCACATATCTTGAGGTCAGAGGTCAAGGGACCCCTTTGAAAATGGCCATGACAGTTTTTCCTCGCCAAAATTTTGCGCAAATTTGGAGCGTTATTTAGCCTCCTTCCCGACAAGCTAGTATGACATGGTTGGTACTAATGGAATCCTTGGGTTTTTTCTAGTTTCAAATGATACCAGTACCTTCACTCTAGCTAGCTTTAAAATTGAGACAATACAAACCCGCTACAACCTAATAATAAAAATCGCAAGTTGCATTAATGCGTTAAAGAAATTAGTGGCGTTAAAACAAATTTGCGTTAACGTGTTATCGCATTAACTTTGACAGCCCTAGTTTACATGCTTTAATACTCAAAAACGCTTTATTTTTCTCATACCGGCTGTACTGCAGCACCTCGTCACCCTCTGTCTGAAACGCTCCTTCCGAAAAGCCCAGTCTGCTCTGATTGGTCAGCTGGCCACTAATGTGATTGGTTAACCGAACCAAACTCTTCGGACTCTGCTCCAGCTGCGCTCTAACTAGTTTTGTTTGAGGGTGTGCCAAACTAGCCGCTAGGCAGATATTATGCATATGTGTTACTTGGTGACATCACCCCGTTATAGAAGAAAAGGCGGGACTTTGAGCGAGGCGTTTCAGGCAGTTCAGGAGCAGTGTTTCTGTGGGGGAGAGTAACTCCCTTTGGCGTGGATTTTGTAACTTTGCAGACTTTTCACACGCACAAAAATCTATATAACACACTAAAGGAAAGGGGGAAAGCACAAAAGCATAATAGGTCCCCTTTAAGTCTCTCAGACCTCAAATGAAGGACCAATGGCATTTCTCCTTTAGGTAACAAAACATTTATTTAAATGATTCTGAGGTACTGCATTGATGAGAATAAATGAACACTGTTTCACAGTAGATTTTCCAGCAGGTATTCTAAAATTCACAAAAACACAATATGGCATTAACATAACATTTAAAGCTGAAGTCAGTAACTTTAAGCAAATATGAGAAAAGTTATTTTTATAAAACTCAAGTAAGTATAAAACAAAGTCACTATATCCTGACAGTAGTGCACAAGACAGATAATCTGTGAAAGTAAAACATGTTCCTCTGCCTCCCCCTAGTGCTCCTAATGGCATCTGCAAGATTTCACAGCGCCGAAGGAAAACAACCAATCAGAGCAGTCTCGAAACTCGCGAACTCCGATCAAACTGTCAAACTAGGCAGCGCTGATCAAATATGAATCAAGATTCTGTAACTGTAATGCCTATTTCTCTTCTCAAATGTTTTCAGAAACATATTTTTGTGAACTGTTTAGCTGTAAAATGAGAAAGTTTGCTATGGCCGGTGGGCAGTGCTTGGTATTGGCTCAACTTTCTCATTTTACAGCTAAACAAGTTACCGACTGCAGCTTTAAAGAGTAACAACATAACCAGTAGAGTGACATTATAAAAGTAATTCACATCTTAAAGTAAACCAGGAACCAAGAACTGAATGATCAGGATGAAAAAGCACCTCCAGAACCAAGAGGGAAATTTTCACTGAGTTCAGCCTCTCTCAGGTGAAGCATGGCACAACATTAGCTCAACAAAAGCCCTGACCCTGATGTTGAACATGTGTCCTGGAAAAAAGCCCCAAGGCTCAAATCTGTAACAAGAGTAGAAAGATGAAACAACTGCTGATGTGTCCTTAGACTAGACTTAAATTCATGCCAGTGGCACTGACCTCCCTGTGGAGGGCAGGAGCAAACATAATTTTCCTATGGATACCAATCAAGCATCATATTACTTGTACTACCGATTTACTCCTTTAGAGTAGCATGTTCCTGCAATAGAGGAAGCTGCCGTTTGTATCTGGGACCCAGTGTCTTCAGTGTAATTGCTAGTTTACTACACATTGTTTTACCATTTTAATAAAGTTTAAAGGGACTATTTGTAACTTATCACGAGCATAAATCTTAACGGGTCGGTATCCCATGCGCGTTCGCGTGTGGGTACGCGAGCGCGCAGCAGCTCTGCTCCTGCCTGTTTGCACACCGCGCTCGCTCTCCCCCGCTCGGCTCGCTCCGCCTCCACGTGAACGCGCGCACACTACACACTGCAGAAGAGTTAGTTTAGCTCTGAGAATATCTGGTGAATGTGCAGTGGACGTTTTTGCAGAAATAACTGCTGCAGCTCCTCCAGACCAACAGAGGTTTCCCGTGTCTTGTGAAGTGACGGGGCTCCGCAGCGAGTTACGTTATCGTCCCGACCGGGTGTCGGTGTCTCCCGCCCCCCCCCCCGTCTCTCCCCCCGTCTCCCCCCCCCCGTTCCCCCCGTTCCCTCCGTTCCCTCCGGATCGGGAGGAAAAGCCAACACTAGGATCAGCATTGATTCATGGAGAGACCTTCCTCTGGTAAGCTAACATTACTGCCAAGCAGGTGAAATATAGAGTGATATTGTGTGTTAGCTGACGTGTGTCGCCTCACTGTTTAGACCGGTGCTCGTTCATGTCAATGTAGCGCGTGCACATGCGCGAGCGCGAGCAACAGGACGCTGACTTTCGTTGACATTGCGGCCACAGGTGTCGCTGTGAACAAGCAATTTCTGATTCTTACATATAGCCCCTTTAAATAATCATAATAATTAAACAGTGCTGACTGCCTGTTTAACCCCACAATACGTGTTATCAGCCAGTCAAATGTCATGTTATTTCTATTCAGTTTTCCAACTTTGAATCTCTCTCTCTCCCTCTCAGGAGTTGTTGAGACCTTTAGCGGTTCTGTTATTCCGCTGTACAAACGGGGGCAGTTGGCAAAGATTAAGTAACGCAACAAAGTAGTTTTACTGCCTAAACCTAAACGGTTTCCATGGGGGCGGCACATAATGTAACACAATTACGTGCCACCACCACGTAATGCGGTGATAAGAGGTCGTGGTCATTTCACGTAGGCTATTTCTGTGAGATCACGTTGCAGCGGACAGAAAACTAGGGTTCTAGAAATGCGATCGTGAAACTGCAGCCTCCTCTATTGCAGGAACATAACATTGGGGTGCCTTTTATTTGTGTCAAGCGCAACCGTGAACGATGCTCCCAACACTGAGGTCCTTCTGTTTCTCTGCCACTATGTTGTGATACAGTTTGCAGTGCAGTTTCCCTTGTTCAGGCTCAGTGAAGGCAGTCTTGGAGAAAACCAACTGCTTGTCCCGGTTAACCTCCACTCCATACGCCTGACAGAGTCGGGCCGCGAGTGACGTGTCCAAGGACAAGAGCCGAGCCAGTTCGCCGAGAGGAAAGCGACAGTTGCGGCTGCTGTATCCGTGGCTGTATATTAGCAGCAGATCTCTACGACAGGTCACCAGGTGACGGTGCAGAGCACAGCTCTGGAGGAAGTTCAACCTCTGAGCCAATCGGAGCAAACGTACGGGGTTTCGCTCCAGAAAAGCTCGGTTGATGCAAAGAGCGAGTGCGATGGCAGGAGAGCTGCGGAGCCGCTCGGGGAGCTCCATGATGTGCTGTGTGGCGCGAGCTGAACCTGATGGAGACGAGAAAAAAAGAAAGCAAGGCTTGAAGAAATGATCTTAATCATGTTGGAAAAACACCTTTCAGGTCAGCAAAATCTTTCAAAAGCAGGATTTTTGAATCTGGTGAGAGCAGTAGGAGCTACAGATAAAATTCAGACTCCAGTACATCTGCCTTTGAGTATGAGGTTAATGAAAAAAAAACACTGACTCGTAGTAAACAATTAAACACAGTGACCAACCCAAGTTGTACAGGAGACCAAGAGCTTGGATCTCTTCCTGGTTGGGATGCGGTCCTGTTCCCGTTGCGTAGGAATCCAACAGCCAGCTCAGATACTCCTGTAGGTGTGTGTCGTTAATGCGTGGGTCGTAGAGCCGCAGCGGCTCGCCGCAGAGCCGATAAGAGGCGTAGATGAGGAAACGCACTGTCCGTTCTAAAATGGCCACACATTTCAACCCGGACACCCTCTGGATGATCATGTCCTGCTTCACGTCACGCAGACGATCAAAGGCAAAGCTGTACACCTGGAGGACAAGTTAAATTTATGTTAATATGTTGTGAAACCTCCATCCCATGTCCGATGGATCAGGGATATAATGTTTCATCTTAAGTTGGAGAAGAAACAATTCACCTTAACGGGTAATAAGGATAAGTTCAAGAAAGTCTGAATGCCTTTTCTGATTTACTTACTAACCAGTGTAACAAACTGGGATAACTCTTGACTTGAGTCTGGAATGGCCCAAATTGTATTAATTGTAGGATGAGAGTATTTCTATGTGTATACTTACTTGTATAGACGTTTGTCTGTTTTCCTTATTGATTCAACGGTCTTGTACTCACTGTCTTTTGCTGTTTTTTGTTGTTGTTTTATACTCTGTGTTTGATCTAGCTAATTTATTACTTTTCTAAATTATATTTCATCTAGAGGATCTAGGAGTGTGGGGTGGGGAGGGAGGGAGGAGCGGGATTTACAATGTAAAATTATTCAATGTGTGATTTGTACGCATGTTAAACCTGGAAATGTTAACAAATTAGTAGAGCACAAAGGAGGTCTGCACACTGTTAGGGTCCAAATGGTTTACTTCTCTCTCTCTCTCTTGTAAGGCAACATTTCGATCTGTAAAGATCTTCCTCAGGCAAATGTGAAAGAGAAAACAGGCGTTTCTTGTAGAGGCAGTAATCAACTTAAATCATTATCACCTGCTGGTCAGCAAACAGCAGGGAAAAAATACCACCAGGTGGAAATCACAGTACTCCAAAAACATAGAAACACTGGGAAACCCAGAAAAAAAATGTAGAATACAATGTTAAATATGACAGAACCTGAAAAACAAATGGTTGTCATTTAATAAGAAGATAGTAAAAAACGTACAAGTGTCTAGTTATTTTGACCACCACCTTGTGGTATTTTTTCCCTGCTGTTTGCTGACCAGAAGGTGATAACGATTTAAGTTGATTACTGCCTCTAAAGAAATGCCTGTTTTCACTTTCACATTCGCCTGAGGAAGATCTTTCCAGATCTAAATGTTGCCTTACAAGAGAAAGAGAAATAAACCATTTGGAGCCTAACAGTGTGCAGACCTCCTCTGTGCACTCGAGTGAGTATTTTTTGCCTGGATGTGCACACACTTGGTCCCTCTTCCTAGTAACAAATTAGCCATATCAGAATCAAATTTACCAGCCTAGATCCTTAAAGCCTCTGAACACCCAGACAGGTGTTTTCAGTTAATCTGGCTGATTAGACCTCTTCTCAGAACTGTGTAGAGACTAATTGAGGGACATCTTCCTGAGTCTTCTGTTAACTTTGTTGAACCTGTTAGGGGGTGACAATTTACACCTTTATCATTCTTATTTTGTGACCTAATCGATTCCCATCAAAGCTCCACCTACCTTCAACCTGAGCAGAGGTTTAATCAGACAGAATAACTGAAAACACCTGTGAGGGTGTCCAGAGGCTATTCTAATCTTTCACCTTAGTTTTTCTGCAAAAGATATTTACGTAAATTCTATGGACACTTGTCAGTTTGTTAGGGCGCTTTCACAAGCCCACATTTAGTCAGTTTTAATCAACCCCTGGTGCGGTTTGTTTGGGCGGTTGTGAACGCAGTACTCATACTCTGGTGCGGACCAAAACCACCGGACCAAGACCATTTATGAGAGGGGGTCTCGGACCGTTTCCAAGCGAACCAAAACGCAGGTTGCCTGTGCGGGCCTTTGTTTAGATGGACACAGGTAAACGACAGGTAAACATGAGATCAAATCAGTGCCGAGACAAAGATAAAAGACTTCAACAGCAATATTTCAAAGTGCAGTTTCCTGAAGAAGTAGTGGCAGCCCTCAAGACGAAAAAGATAAACTTGCTCCTTCGTACAAGCGCCCTTAGGCACCATAACACACAGCTTGTGCTATATAAAAAGTGCTGGACTGTGTTCAAAAGCTAAATATTTACTCACTGATTGTCATTTTGGGCCTTTTTGCTACTAAAGAATAGGTTGCTGGATATATGTTGTTTTGGAGGATGCTTACATGAAGCTGTACTTACTGTTTGTGTGTTACAGTAAAGTAAAACGTAACCAATGTTTCAACTGTCATCATGGGTGTGTAGATGATGCCAAAAGTTCCAATTTTAAGTGAAAAGTGAAATACATGAGTTACATTTTTTTCTTGACTAAACTCTAATCAACAACAGTAAACATTGAGTGACTGGGGAAACACTACTCGCCTCAGTCCAAGGATGCAGGTTAGGGGAGGCAGCGATGTCATCAATAAGGTAACACACAGTTTTCAGCAACACAGCAGGTGGACGGAGGTCAGTGGGGTTTGTTGAGTCTTTCCCAGCTGCTGGTCTGGAATACTCTTTGACAGCACGCGAGGGGTCTCCCCTGGGCCGCCGATCTCTTTCTGTGCCCGCTAACATCTCAAAACGGTGAAGGCGGTTCTGCAGCTCGCGGTCCCGCAGCTCCCGAGCAGGACACATGGTCTGGCAGGTCCCCCTGGGCACGGTTTGTTCCCCATGCTGCTCACGTCTCTCATCCTCCTCCACCACCACCTCCCTCTCCTGTGCTTTGCCTTGGCCTCGCCATTGCTCTTCTTTCTTCTGTCTCAATTCTCCTCCTGCTGGTGTATCCCTCCTCTGAGAGTGAGAGCTGCTTGAGGGAAACAGGTTGGATGTTAGCTAAAAATGTAGTTTAATAGGAATCAGATACAATAAGCACACACAAGAACTGCTTCTCCGCTTGTGTGGTGGCCCTCATCTACACCTGACAACCTGAACCCACCAACACATAACAGCTATGTTTACTCAGTTCTGCTGACTGGAAATATACACATTTTCTGTAGTTATAGATTTCTTTGTGTAACAGAAAAAATGTAAAAGAGTTTATCTTACAGTATGCAAACATACTTCCTATTATTCACGTTGTAACGTTATGTCAATGATTGACACGTCAAGAGACATCAAGAGATCCACATTAAGCTTATGCATGTACCACTACCTATCAATCTTTGCAGTCTTTGAGTTAAGTTCGTGTTTAAGTTATCTAGTTGCATTTTGCTCTTCCAACCTTAACGTTAAATTACTGTAGTCCATATCTCAATATCTACATCTCCTATACTTAATCACCCAGCACTGTATCACTTTCTGCACTACATTCACTTTTTTTAAATAGTCCTGTATCTCAGTTGTTTACCCTGCACTATTTTCATCTTTAACAGTTCTTCTGCACATTGCATATTTTGTTTTATACTCTGTATTACTTACATGTGTCTTGTTACTACTCGTGTAGTTTTACTAACATGTGTACTACTTACCTGTGACGTTTTTACTAATATGTTTGCACTATGGAACTGTGATGCTGGAAACTTGAATTTCCCTCGGGATCAATAAAGTTACTATCTATCTATCTATCTATCTATCTATCTATCTATCTATCTATCTATCCTTCTTTAATAAAAACTTAATCTGAAAGAGCAAACTGTTTAATTTTCATCTTCTTCTAACAGAGGACACAACAGCAACATTTTTCCAGTTAGTAGCTAGTAACCCTGGTAACTGTAACTTATTACTGGTCACCATAACTACCAGGCTGATTTCTAATGTTAACGTAAGTCATTAGCTAACCACGACAGTTAGCTAGCTACGTTGCCAACGGCAGATAACACGTAAATGGCGTTTCTACTAAGTTACACGAAGCTAGCCGTCAACATACATTAGAAAACGTAGCTTTATATGCCAATTTTCTACGAAATGCTTAATATTTATGTGAATTAAAACCCCCCATGTACTCACACGCGACGAGGCGCTCTCCTGCGGTTCATTGGTCCTAAACAAGACTGGTCCAGTCGGTCGTCACTTTCCAGAATCAGCCAATAAAAATGCGCCATTGTTGTTTTGACGTAACGTCACATCCGGAAATACACGGTCGTGTCTAGAAGGTAACCCGCAAATTTCGAAATCTGATCCGAGATCTGCAAAAACTTGCGAAAACTCTCGCGAGACTCGCTGCCCGACGACCGCTTCTAACCTTAACTACACGAGATCAATGCCTCACGATAACCATCTCGCGAGAGTTTTCCCAACTTGCGGGGTCCCTTCTAGACACTATCGAGATAAACTACTGAAAAGATGGTTTATATACTGTTGAAGGCAGGTGGATCTTTGAATTAAATTATATCTATACCGTAGTATTGTTTCACCATTTTCAAAAATTTATAAAACAAGCCTCCGTTTGAGCCTCTCTTGTTAAATTTAATTGAGACACAAGAGTCACAAACTGGGGATAGATAGCAGAAAACATTCATAAAACTGGAAAGAAAGGTCTTATTGATAACATTTTTATGTAGACAAATATTTAAAAAAAATAGTTCCATAGTGCTTTTAGAAAGGTGACGAATAAAAGTATGGCTTTTGCTGAAAAAAATTATGATTGTAAATCATAATTATTGATTGTAAATCATAATTTTTTAAAAATGTTGGCGGGTCCAAAATGAATGTTTTGTTTATCTCTGGAAGATATCTGATGTTTGGTTCCCACTCCTAAAAAGGCTTGTGAGTCAATAGCAAAACGATATTGGTATCACATGGTATCTCTGGGTCGTCAGTTAGTGTGGAAAAACACGGATAAATGTCTGAGATTGACGGTAAGTGCCTGGCAACGACTTGTTGTGAAGTAAATGCAATGGAACAGGGGAAGGAGAATACGAGATCTAGAGGCTGAATTTTATCAATAGCTGCATTTAAACGGGTCCATGCCCTCTGACTCTTACAACTCTGCTCACGTATTTGTTTCCCCATAAGCAAGACTCCATTCAAATTTTGATATTTTTTTGCAGCTGTATTTAACACGACATTAAACTGGAATACCCTCTTGCATGTGGTTGCTTCTCTTTGAAATCCCCATGTTGACTGTTCAATTTACATTCCCATTTCCCCATTTCTATTGTATTTATAACAAATGTTCCATCTATAAAAGTATTAAAAAGTGAAGACGTATCATACTTTATTCAACATTTACAATATAAAATAATACAGCTGCAAAGAAATTAGACAGTATACATAAAATTAAGACGCAAATATACGTAAACCTGGGAAAATGTGGGGTTGACGGGTATCCAAAGTGCATGTACTGTGTATATCATGCTGCGTGGTGTCCTTCACTGTTTGGGGCAGAAGAGCTGATGGGTTCTTTCCGTGCCAAGCTGTTCTTCCTCCGTGTCCTGCTGGACGTGGATTGTGTGGCGGCAGACCAACGATGACAGCTCCTGCAGCTCTGAAAAAGTACTAGGAAAATGGAAAACACCAATGTTTGAGTACAAGTGCAAGCTGGTCAAAGTCAGGATGCATTTTTAGATGCTACTGAATACATGCCAGGGTTCATTCTTTAAAAGTAAAGTATGTAATTATCTTGTTTCTGCCATATAAATACAACATTAATATCTCCTTAAGGAAGACCGCCGTGAACAATTATGACCAAGCAGTCATGTCATGCAGTGAAATCCTCTGGGAGGGAACAAAGGGGGAATAAATCAAAAAGTTGACAGAGCAGATCATGTATTCACAGCATCAGCAGGCAGGGGCGGGTTTAGTGATGGGGGCACCAGGCAAACACCATCTTGCTTCACTTTTCACCCTTTCTCTAGCTGGGAATGTTGGTATTGGCAGTGGTAGAAGTACTCAAAAATGTATCTAAAGTAAAACTGTTAATACCGCACAGTAAAATTCCTGCGTTCAAATGTTTGCTTCAAGTGAGGACTGAAAGAGAGGCATTATCAGCACATTGTATTTAAATTTACTTAACATCCGTTCAAGGTGGAGCTTTCAATTCTAATATGATGCTTGTATGTTTAATGAATAATAATGCATCATATTTTAATGGTTATATTTTGTGAGTCAAATCCGAATCTGCAGCATAACCGTTAACATTTCTCTGTCAGATAAATGTAGTACAACAATGTTTTCCTCTGAAGTAGAAGTACACAGTAAGTAGTACACAGTTGAGTTGTATATTCTTTAAGTGCTTTGGGGCCTTTTGTAAGTTATTTTGGGGTACAGTGAATTAGAATAGTAACATAATTCTATATTTTTCATATCTACATAAACAACTCTTTGGGGCCCTTTTAGTTGGGGTACTCAGGCAGTTGCCTACCTTGCCTGCCTCTGTCATCAGGATCCCAAAAGACAAGTTCTCTATATATGAGCCTACCCTGACAGCTGCTGACTGATGTCCTTGGATGTCGTTTTCATGTCCTTAAAGCACTCCAGAGAAGTTCTGTTGTCCTCATGATCTCCCTCTGTGCACTCCATCAGCCACTTCTCACTCTCCTTCAGGCTAGCCTCAGCTTTATCTAAAAAATGGGTAGATACATGTGGATATGATTATAATAACTTCCTGCAACATACATATAGCACCTGTCATTTGGTGTTTCCAGGATCATACACTACTTGGTTAGGTTACATAAGATAATCCAGAGATCCAGAAGCACATTATTTAAAAATGAATTTCTTTTGTCAAGACCTTGAAAACCAAATTCTCACTTTTACCCACAAGTTCCTACAGCACACCAATATCTGCCAAAGTCAGAATAATACTGGCTATGTTATATTAGAGATGCATTTGTTTTGTCTGTGTTCATCTCGTAGGTTTGAAGTGGACAGGACTGTGTTGGAGAAAGGTGATATCAGATATTTCCATGAATCAATTAGAATTTACCAATTTAAGAATCAGCATCAGATTATAGTTTTTTAAGTTGTTATCTCATGTTTCCAGGGACAATCTGATCCAAACATTTACACACAGTCCAAATGATGCAGATTAGCTGATTGTGTGTTAAATTTATGTTGTTTTGCGCAACATAAACTATTTTTTATTTTTTTTAAATAACTTTTAAACAAAGTAACAACACCAACCTAGAAATTCCCTTCTGTCCCCGTCAATGTAGAAATTATTGACGGGCAGCTCATGTCGGGTGGTGTCAACAGCTGTGGCGAAAGACTTGTAGTTCTTTGTGAACTGCTTGGCAGTCTCTGCCACAGGAGTCAGTGCAGCGATCTGATGGAAAATGATGATATTAGCAGAATAAGAATCATGTACAGTATATACCATCTGACACAAAGTGCACACATTTTTTTTTACATTTTCAAATACAATTCTATCTACAATTCACCAGCTGTTTTGATTGTACCTTATTATCAATCAACATAGATGTGACCCATTAAGCCTCAACGGAATACGAGTATGCAAGAGTAGCAAAGTGTCTCCAGTGATAAAATGATAGACATTATAAATATGTATTACGTGAGAAACAATTTTGCGCTACAAGTTTGTTGCTGCTTGGCAAGGAGGTGATATTCACACAATGTCTGTCACTACAATTGTGAGCAATGACACTGGAAAAAAAAGGATGTTCATGTTCTTCTTTCTCTTGGCTATTTCAACTGGAGATGCTGCGATTACTCTGAGCAGTATGCATGGGAATTAAATATAATATACTGTATACGGAATGTATATAAAGACCCAGGAATGAGTTAGCATTTTAGCACTTCGGCTTTTAAAGCTTTTACGTGTCTTAAAAAAGCCGGTTGCTAACAAGTGGCTTAATGGGACTACAAAACATCATCACGCTGAACACTAGTCTGCCTTTCATTGAGTAGGGATGTGAAGTCATGCAACCGTGGTGTAGTTGATTTTATAGCCTAACGTTAACTTTTTACTTTTGGCGATTGCATTCACGCTTCAAAAAACATAAAACTGGTGTTCATTTGTGAAGATTATCTTGGTGAACAAAACGAGTAAGTACCACAAAGCCTATTTTCAGCAATTATCTAAAACCCAATGGAAAATTCCATTGGCTTTTGGTCGATGGAACCCAGGGCGATGCTAACTTCCTGGTTGGCCTACAAAAATACGTCATCCCTGCACCACTCTATTAAGTATCTGATAAAGTTAGTTTTTCCAAATGTTTTTGAGGTTGTTCGTCCACGGCTTATTTTGGGCTTTCAGGGTGTTACAAATTGCGAGCTTTGAGTCTTCTTCACTCACGCTGAAGAACTTCCACTCCAACGACATGATGCTGTGTGTGACTGTGACATTACGGTCTGTGCCGCTGTGTGTGCGACATAAAACCATCATGCGGCACGTGTGTAAATTTGACCGGCAGAAAATTGTATACGAGGCTTCGACCGGTGGCTGATCGATCAGTGCGTCTCTAATTTCAACATGCAATCATATTTTTAAAGACAGACCACATATTAAAAAAGGTCATTACAAGGGAGGTGATTTGCTGACCTGTAAATCCAGCAGCTCATTCACTAGCCTGTTCCTCTCCTTGAGGAGATACTGACGTTTCTTCTCCTGGACCTCATTATGAAGTGCCTCTTCTTCCTCCATCTCCTGCATGAGCCTTGCCTCTGCTTCAGCCTCGGCCTTCACAGTGTTGCTCTCCATCTTAAGTCAAACATCAAAGAGATGGAGCCAGGTCAGTCACGGCAAGATGTTTATTCCACAGAACACAGTGGACGAGTCAATAAAAACTACTTAGGTGATAGTGTTTTATTTAAAATGACATTGTACACTGATTTAACAAAACAGATGCATTGAAAGCAGCTTTCAGCATATCAGATACACTTATGTGTTAGACTCACTCACCTTGGCTGTGAGGTAGGCCAGTAGGAATGTTTGCATCTCAATGTCCCTCTTGTCATTCTCTGGGTTTCTCTCACGCTCTGCTGCATTTTCAATTATTGTTTTTTCTTTAAAAAGACAGACGAAAAAAAACTGTTACATGATGCTCTCATTTGTAAATAACTTCCAGCATTTTAAGAGTTTAAATCAGTTTACCTTTAATGACTGAAATATCAAAATTTGGTCCAAAGCAGTGTCCATCTGAGAAAGTGGACTGCAGAATACTTTTCCCAAGCAATGAAGGCTCAGTTTGACGTGACATCATTGCTGTAAGGAGGGATGACATATGAGCATATGCAAAAGTTATTCATAGATCTCATTTAGACAATGTTGACTCAATCAGAACTCAGGGGGAATAAGTTGCACTGTCCGTTTTCACCATAAGATTTCAATAATTGACTCAAAACTAATAATACAATCCACAACAATCTATAAAGTGAAAAATAAAAACCTTCTTTAAAGCAGATAAAGACTTGGAAGTTCACATCATTGCTCCTACAATTACCATACTCATTAGATTTAAATTCACGTTATCAAAATGAGAAATGTACTCTATCTATCACAAACAACTGTGCGAATACACATTCGCAGTTATCACCATAGGAAGTACTTACATGTTGCTAGAGCCTGTGGGGCCAGTGAGCGTCTCGGTGGAGTGCTCACCCTCGGTTTGACACTGCTGGGTTTAGGTGAGGAAGGCATCGGTGGCACAGCAATAGACTCGTTGGTCAGTGAGTTACTCTGTAGATGGTTAGTGGGGTGCGATGAGATACAAATGTATAACATCAAAAGTGGGAGGCAGAAGTTAACTGATCATTTAAACATTTCCTAGAATATTGGCAGCTCAGGTCCATATCCTAAGTATCAATGCCTAACCGAGTTGGATTACCATGAGTGAAACATTAGGGCTGTTCTCGACCAAAAAAATTCTCAGTCGACTAACACTCGTACGATTTTTGTCGACTCAAATAGTTGATTTAATCAACGGATCTATAAAACTGAGTTTCTCCACAAAGAATCACACAAAAGAACCACTTTACATCTTGTGTTTGCAAGAGATGTGCTCAGCATGAAAAAAAGCATAAAAAACAGCTAATCGACTAAAGAAATCTTAGTCGACTAAGACCAAAACAACCAATTAGTCGACTAATCGACTAAGAGGGGGCAGCCCTAAGTGAAACATATACAGTATATGTTACATGAAAACATTAAAACATAGCATTACCTTTGAAAGAGATGTCTTCTCAGCAGCCTGCATATATCGAGACTTGACAAAAGTCCCACTCGCTAAAGATTGATGAAAAGACATTAAGAAAAGAAATACATTTGTGAAGTTTAGTTAACCCTAACTCAACAAATGTGTGCATGTCTCATATCACTGACATGATATCAGCTACAAATTACAACTGTCTTGCAAAGCCATTTGTGATATTGAACATTATAAAGCTTAGGAGATAACAGCACAAAGCAGTGTATAATATCAGTTTTGGAACATATTGAGTATGTGGGTGGACAGAAAAGAAGATTATGTTACAGAAATGGTTTAAGAAGTTTCTATGTACACTTTAATACTTTTAAAGTGGAGGAGACTTTATGGGAATTGTTTGCATGAGACTAACTATACGTCATGTCTGATAAGTATGGAGTCAGATCAGTCTCAATATTAATGAATGCACACAGAAGGATTCACAAATGTATTTTGTGATTTATATATAAATGGCTCTCTCCACAAAAATAGTTTTCAATGAACACAAAAATAGTTTTGTATATCATATATAAATCATATATCATTTAACAAGCAGTTTGTAAATGCAGGTTCAACAGTTTGTATGTAAATGTAACAACATCCAAATGTGTTTTTGATGAAAATTGCAAACACTTTTAAATACAAATATTTGTGGATTTCTATTACATGTATTTAAAACAGGAAATATTTGTGTGCTGCATAAGAAATATATTTGTGAACATTACTTTTTTTATATGTGGATTTGTTTTGACATGTATATACAACTGTAACTATTTTTGTGTGCATTGAAAAATATTCTTGTGGAGTCATTTACATATAAATCACAAAATAAATTTGAGAATCCTTCTATGTGTGAGACTGATCTGACTCCACAGATAAGTGACAGCACTACTAAAACTAATAATTATTTTAAACCTATGCAAATACTTACATTTAACACTTTTCTTCCCAGCTCCGGTGATGGTGGCTTTATTAGCATTGCTTCCACTTTTCGAGCTGAAAAAAACCCCAAAAAGTAGCAGTCAAATTCAGTCACGTAAAAAATTAAAGCACATTATTACAAAATAAAAGACTTGACTTTGTTTTATTTAGAAAAACGAGCTAAACCGGAAGCTACACTTCAATGTTAGCTTAAAGTAGCTACGGTAGCTAACTTACTTTATTGTTACAATTCACAAGACGTGAACTTGTCTTTGTTTTTACAGCCTACTTATCATCTAAATGTCTGGTCTAGCCGTGTGAAAAGGTGAAGTTTCTGCTAAATACAAGAATATAACGTTATTATCATGTTAACTAAAGCAGCTTAGCCGGACTGGCTTTTCTTTTCTTTACATTCTCCTCAAATTAAAATGACCACAAATCTACGAATTACACGACACTCGCTTAAAAAGAGGCGAAAACAAATACGACGAGAACTAATGTTACCTTTTAGCGCCGGCTGAGGCACTTTGATTAAAACTACTTGGCACTGTTGATGTTCTTCTCGACGCCATAATGTTTTGAAGGAAACCGCCTGTACACCAGTTTTGTAAACCGGCGGAAACAAGAAGTGATACATTTGTTCCGCTCCTCTAATTCTTCTTCTTCTTCTTCTTCATTGTACATTTATGTCGGATTGCAAAGCAACATTGAAAGTGTATGCTGCCATCTGCTGTAGTGGTGCGTGTAAAGTCATAGTCATGGTACTAAATATACTGTTTATAAATCCATCCATCCATTATCTGTAACCGCTTATCCTATTCAGGATCCCAGGGGTGCTGGAGCCGATCCCAGCTGACATTGGGCGAAGGCGGGCTACACCCTGGACAGGTCGTTAAATAAATAAATAAATAAATAAATAAATACAGGGGTGTGAACAGTCATAGTCATTGTACTAAATATACTGTAATATAAATAAATAAATAGTGGAGTGTGTACAGTCATAGCCATGGTACTAAATATACTATAAAATAAATAAATAAATAAATAGTGGAGTGTGTAAAGTCATAGTCATGGTACTAAATACACTATAATATAAATAAATAAATAAATACTAAGCTTGTCTTTCAGAGGATACTACATGACTACATGACTTAGCAACCATTTAAAGTTCCATTGGTGCCTTGTATTGTTCCAGTCCATGGTGAACCTGACAGTTATTTATCATGCTACAACCTGCTTCATACATAAAAGCAACAGCGGTGTTTACATACTGTGTTATTTGATCACTCATAATTATTTTTATAATATCTCTTATTTATTATTTCTCTCATTAGGGTTAACACAAGGGACATAGAGACCACTTCACAGACAGTGTGTGGGACAATGGGACATGACAGCACCCATTGGGATTTTACTTGGATGTGGGCTGATTTTCTGATTAACAGCTGGAAGCCCTACATTCAAATGATTTGCATATAATACCTCAAACCTGAAGTGTTCCCACAGATTCGACAGTGTAAGATGGTTACATTATCGTGATTTTCAGTTTATGGAGACATATGTTTCTATTATGGAGATACAGTCTTTACCATCAAAAATGATCATAAAGCTCAATTTTGTTAGAAGGTAGATTTCTGCAGACCTTCTGCTGTGATGTTTTCTTGCGGGGTATAGACATAATAAAATGAACAATAATGCAATCTTCCATATTAGTGATGAAGCTCATGGTGTTGAGGGGCTGATTGATCTGTACAGGTGTTCATATTATTGTGTCCAGACTTCATAGGGGCACCAGTCAAAAATATAGGTTGGAGGAAGAATTCAACATCTGCTTTGCATTGACATCAGGGGATGTGAAAAACTGCAGTTGTTCTAGTGACCACTAGATGGGTGTAAAGGTCTGCATTCACTGTCAGTGTGACAATCCTGTCAAGTTAAATACACTTTCAGTCTGTTCAGACAACATTTAAGATTATGTCTCTCTGTTGTGTGTTGACTGAATATAAAATCAATGGATATTTACCGGTATGTATCTTTTCATATTGTTTGCCATTTATTTCCTTGTCAGTGTCAGGAGGTGGGTGGAGTCAAATGGTTGGAAGGCTGTGTAAACACTGAGCAGGTAACCAGATTATCACAGGGATAACAGAGAAAACACATCCAGTCCACCTAGGTTGTATATCTGTGAATTTGCTGTTTTAAACCAGTGAGGATTATAACCAGTCATGCAGCCCGTTCTCATTCCCAGGGCGTCAAATACCGACACTTTGTCTTGGCTGTCGGTGTTCGATACCCACACACAAGGCACCCTTTAGCGTGTTCACAACATTCAGTGTCATTTTCACTGTACAAACGTGGTAGTTTTAAGGCCAACCATGTAGTTTATTTCCTAAACCTAACTAAGTGGTTTTGTTGCCTGAACCTAAGCAAGTGTTTTTGTTTAATTCACGACATTAAGCACGTGTTAACTGCGACCGAAAAGTGACACCAAGGGGTCTGACAAAGCGTCAGTATTAGGGCTGTCAAAGTTCACGTAATAATAACGTGTTAACGCAAATTTGTTTTAACGCCACTACTTTCTTTAACGCATTAACGCAACTTGCGATTTTTAGGTTGAAGCAGTTCAGTTCAGATCAGTTTTAAAGCGAGAGTGAAGATACTGGTATCATATGAAACTAGAAAAAACATAAGGAATCTATTGGTACCAACCATGTCATACTAGCTTGTCGCGAAGGAGGCTAAATAACGCTCCAAAGGTATGCTAAATTTGGGCGAGGAAAAACTGGCATGGCCATTTTCAAAGGGGTCCCTTGACCTCTGACCTCAAGATATGTGTTATGTGATATGGGTTTCTATATTTGTCATTGTGTTGTGTTGTTAATTGATTTTCAATAATAAATATATACATACATTTGCATAAAGCAAGCATATTTGTCCACTGCCATGTTGATTAAATACTTGACAAATCTCCCTTTAAGGTACATTTTGAACAGATTAAAAATGTGTGATTAATAATAGTTGGGATGAGAACGTGTTGCATATGTGTGTGTGTGTGTGTTTGAGTGCGTGGGCATGTGCTTTGCAAGTTCTCTTACCTTACCTGTTTGCTGGTTGTTTGTGTGCACAAGTCTTAAAGAACATAATGGGTGCTGATCCCACCTGTCTCAGCTGGTCTTGGACAACAGGAAGGACAATGTGAGGAGAGTGGGTGTGGGACTGGGTGGTAAACACTGACCAGCAACCTCTGTCCTATAAGTCACATCTACAGACACAGATGACAATAAACCACCGTGGGAAGAGACAGAAGGAATACTGGTGGCTTGTAAGAGGGCATCCAAAACTTTAAAATGTAGGCAATTCTGCAGTGAGTTTGATGATGATGATGATATTACCTTATTGTCAGATCAAGTCTGAAATTTTTCTTGCATTTCAGCAGCTCCATTTGCAACATTTTTTATTTTATTTTATGTACATTTTATTTACTGTTCCTATGCATTGCCTGGATAACCTGCTGCTGTAAGACAATAATTTCCCAATTTGGGATCAATAAAGTACATCTATCTATCTATCTCTATCTATCTATCTGTCAATTCAACACAGGCAAAAAATTGAAGACAGGAAACATAAATTTAATATACCATTACAGTCACTGCAGACAACATATTTAAGACCCTTTCAACTTACAATTGATCTGCGATTAGGCTCCATATTTAATTTTAGGATTGACTGGTGCACAAAAGAGTGCTCGGTCTAAGGTTATTAAATTGTGGAACCCTGTCACTCCGATTTGATGGCAACAATTTGTATTCACTGTTCAGGACATGGTCGGGGTCAGAGACAGTGTTGTTAGTCAGCCTTAGTATGTTATCATGGTGCTGATTCATAGAGTTTCTCAAGGGGTTGAGCTACATTCTTTGAGCAGATTTTCATTTGATGGAGCAGTTTTGACTTTAGAGTCCCCAAAAGACCTAAGTTTAATATTGGTTTTAATATGTGCGTGGGAATTTCAATCTGTATCAGATAATATCGCATAATAGTATTTTAGATATCATTTTTAAAACAGATTTCGATTTTTATAAAGTATGTATGCTGGATAACATCCAGGTAGTGAAACCAGTTTTATTCTGACCTTTCTGCTTTAATGAATTTTCATGATAAAGGTTGAACATTTGGGCTTGGCACTAAAACAAAATATCTCACAAATACATGCCTGTATTTGTATGCGTGTGTGTGCCAAGCATGTGATGTGTGTGTGTCCTACTTTATCAGTGTGTGTAAAGGCCGGGTCTTATCATTGCTCTCCTCTCTCTCAGTGTAATGAAGCCTGGAGGCTGTGTGTCCATCTCTCACCACCAAGCAATGCCGGGACCAATAGCTGCCTTTGAGGTGGAAAACAAGTGCCGTTGATGATGGCGACACGTGCAGTGTGGACTCTTTTGGATTCAATCAGTAAAACTTGTGATTAAAATAATAGAAATGTTTTGTTGGTAAGGTGGTCTACTTTTACTTTTCTAGGATGAGGTCCGGTCCGAGGCTGCGGAGCTACAGTGAAAGAGTGAGAAGTGCACGTTGAAAGACAGCACTATGAGGACGTGTGGAGTCGCTGAATGAAAGCCCTTGTCTCTTGTCTGAGCCCACCTCTCTTGTATTTCTCTCTGCTCCGAAACTCTGACGTCTAACGGAGGATTTGTCTATGTCACTGTGACCTCACTGATACTCTGAAGACATTTTTAGGGCCATAAAAATGCAAAGATGAAAAAGCTTTCATTCATATTCTCAATGAAGTGAAAGGACAGTTGTTGTCAGCTCTCCTAACACATGTATGTACACATGATTACACACACACACAGACAACCCACCCTTGCAGCCCACACGTCTTCCCATTGCGGTAAGCTGTTACTCATCACTAACCAGTCTGCCAGTCTGGTCCACATAGCCTTCCAGGAATGCCTCAAATACACAGTGCCTCATACAGTAAAGCCAGTAGGCAGTGTTTGCAGCATTCAGTTGGATATCTGAACTAAATCACGCTGCTCTAAATCTAATTATAGCTCTTTTGTTTGTGGGTATATGCATTGATTCATTCAGCATTCAATAATTGAATTTAAGGACCTTAGTGTTGCAGCTCTCCTGAGCAGACGGGTGTATGATTTCCACTGTTTGCTCTTGTCTTGTTGTAGAAAGAAGCTAAGGAAGGACCCAACCAGTCAGTATTAAGTTAAGCTTCTCTATGTTGGAGCATTAGGACAGTGTTTACTTCTCACCTTCAGACTATCTGGGCGGCTCTGCTGGTCATTTTGTTCCTTTACAATCTCCAAATCCAAACACTTTGGGTGTATCACGTTGGGTATGTCCTAATGATAGCAACAGAAGCTTTATATGAATGCACAAACAATTATTCTCACTGAAAATCAACACTTATCAGAGATACGTTACGAAACATGTTCTCATCCCAACTGGTGACATACTGATGCTTGTCAGACCTCTCTGCGTCGCTTTCGGTCGCAGTCAACGTATTTAATGTTGTGAATTAAACAAAAACACTTGCTTAGGTTCAGACAATAAAACCACTATAGTTAGGTTTAGGAAAAAACATCATGGTTGGGCTTAAAATGATTATGTTTGCTGTCGCCTCGAATGGGTTTACATTGTAGTTAATGGAAAGCCCGGTGTGTCTCATACCGACATACCTTGTGCGGCGGTATCGAACGTCGACGACCGTGACAAAGCTCTGGTATTTGACGCCCTGGGAATGTGAGCAGGCTGCTTTTTCCTCCACAGTGACCTGCAGTTTTGCAGCGATGAGCAGCATGATCTCAAAGCAACACCGCAGACTCCATCAAATGACCCAAAGCCTTATTGTTTCCGACCTCATCCACGTGTCGCTCGCTCCCTAATTGTTTAATTACGGTGCTTATCTTAGCAGGCTGTGACCTCAGCTTGGTGTTCACTCTTGTGGATGAACCTTGCAGCGTCCCTGAGCTGCGGTGCTGGAGGCCGAGGGGATTTCCTACATGTGTCTTGGGGGCAGTGGTCGAGTGTTTATTCAGGCAGAAACGTTAAGAACATGCGGTGCATCTTCAATCACATCATTACAAGTCAAAGGATTATGTTCCCAATGAATGTGCAATTGCAGGAGAAATTGCATTTTGTAACATATACTGAGGCAAAGAATGACACAAAAATGTTGCTTAAGGATATAACCAATAGAGTTGTAAGGATTAATTCCTGAAAAGACAGTGTGTGTGTGTGTGTGAGTATCTGTCTTTTTGTATACGTGTTAAAACGGCAGTAGGCAGTATATTTTTGGCATCCTTGGGCAAAAAATCCATAATAACCTTTCTTTCAGCATATTGTAATTCAAGTGTTCTGAGAGATAACTAGACTTCTGCACCTCCTCATGGCTCTGTTTTCAGGCTTTAAAAAATCGAGCCCGTGACGGGAGACTTTGACCAATCACAGGTCATTTCAGAGAGAGAGCATTCCTATTGGCTGTGCTCCGGTCATGTGACCGGAACTTGCCGTTCCTTCAAGAGATTTCACAATGGCTGCCGTGTCACAAACTTTCTCATTTTTCATCTAAACCGAGCACAACAAGATGATTCTGTAAACATTTGAGGCGAGAAATAGTCATTACAGTAGCAGAATATTGATTCATATTTGATCAGCGCTGCCTAGTTTGACCGTTTGGTCAGAGTTCGCGATTGATTGACAGCCGGCTCTCATAGACAGCAGATGGACAGCAGACCTCAGGTCAGCTCTGACTGCTTGTTTTCCTCCGGTCTGTGAAATCTTGCAGATGTCGTTAAGAGCACCGGAGGACACCGGAGGACACCGGAGGACACAGAGGCACATGATTTTTTTCCGGTTACCTGTTTCATGTACTACTGTCAGGATATAGCGACCGTTTTATAAAAATAACTTTTTTAATCATATTTGCTCCAATCTCGCCTACTTCAGCATTAAGCATCCATGTGAATTTTTGCGAATGAGAGATGAGCACCATACAGCAAGCATGACTGGTTGTGTGTGTGAGAACCATGTGCGGTGCTTTAGCGGGGCAGTGTAGCGTGCAGTGCAGGAGCGAGCAGAGGCGGCCCGGGCCAGTACAGCCCCAGCACCCTGGTAATCCCCCCGTTTTCAGGAGCCCTGGCCCGTACTTGATGAGCTTGAGCAAGAAAAAGGTTGCTCTCTCTCTCGTGTGTTTCTCTCTCTCTCTGTCTCCCTCTCTTTCTCTTTCTGTCTCTCACTCTTTTATTCCCCCTCTTTTTCTCATGCCCCCCCCCTCCTCCTCCCCGTCCCCTGGAGCCACTTTGCGAATGAATGGATACCAAGTGTTTACTCAGCAACTCTGCCTGTCCCTCTATATTTCTCAGGATTTCATCAAAAAGAGGAAGAGAACCTGCAGACCATCAGAGACCACCAGACCCTTTAGAAAACCGGAGAATGTGTTATAGAGGGGGGTGCATGGCTCATCCCTGCAATTGTGACTTCAAGTACACACCTGTATGGAAACAAACACACATACACACATCTTGTGATTGTGATTGATTGACAGTTGCTTGGTCTTATTTTAATGCTTTCAGGGAGACACACATCCAACCTCTGTAAATGAAACATGCGTTCATTTCAAGGGGAAAGAGTAAACCTGCCGTGGCTCTATAAAAGACTTTTATAACTTACTAATACTTAAAAAAACTGTATGTTTGTGGTTTGGGTAAAATTTCTAGACATATTTTTAAACTTTCTGTGTGCTGAAATATATGAAAATGGGCCTTTTCGGTGTGAAGCAAGATATGAAACAAAAGCACTTTCTGACAGATGGTAACCCACCTCCATCCTTGGCTGACAAAATGAGGACTATACTTGTAAATGTCATTTTTTTCTCCATAAAAATCACCAAAGCATCAGCAGCATTTATGAGAATTTCTCTCTATATACATATTAATGTTTGGGGGAATACAGCATAGTTGTATGAGGCTCTCTCTTAGCTGTTGCATAAGAGGATACTGAACCGAGCCCAGAATTTAGCAGTGAAATAGCAGAAATGTGGCGTTTTCAATCCTCTTTCCTTTTAATATATAGATCCTAATGTGGTTTCCAAAGTTGCAGGTCAGCAGCATCATCATGGTATTTTGGCTGAGGGCAGCCATTTTGTAATCGTGCAGTAGTAATACAGGGTGGAATTGAAGCAAGGTGTTCACTGTATACAAACGTGCATGTTGGTACACGGACGTACGGTGTCTGTGTCAAGTGTGTAGAGGTGCAGAGAGGTACAGGGAGGCTTCGGTGGGGTGGTGGGATGGGTTTTAGGAGGAGAGGGGATTAGCAAGAGGCCGCAGGCCCCGAGGCAGAGGGCCCGTTTCCTGGCCTGAGCCCCTGTTTGTCCTGCCTGACCTGGCAGCTCTGGGGGCAGATCCTGCTTGGATACAGCCGCGCTCCCACGCCTGTCTGAAGCTGTTAGCCACTGGCTGTGAGTCGCTAGCTGGGCTTAGTGTTGTCTGAGCTGCGGCTGGGTTGGGAGGGGTCCTATCATCTGTGGGGGTGGGGTGGGGGTGGGGGGCGCCAGCTACTCTGTGAGGGTGACGGGGAAACAGGCATCCAGTAAGGCAGTGGGCGGCTATGATTAATGACTTTGGCTGGATTATTGCCACCATATGTTTTCATGTCATGTAGAATGACAATATGTTGTCTTAGATAGTGGGAACGTCATTTGTCTGCATCTGTACAGTTAGGTGAGAAATTAAAGGAAAAACCAACATAAAGTTTCTTAATAAGGTGACACTTGCACTCCCGGTTCCCTCGTCTCGAAGTCAATGTTTTTTTGGTTAGATGCCTGAAATAAGCTGAAGAGATTTTAACGTTTTGTTCTACGACATAAAACACGTCAGTAAATATCCCACTCTTTAATTTTGAAGCTTTTACGTGTCTTAAAAAAGGCGGATAAATGAGACTACTAAACGTCTTCATGCAAAACACTAGTGCACCTTTAGCTTAGTGGTGGTGACGTGAAGTCATGTGATAGTTTGTTTATAGTCTAACGTTAGCGTTTTACTTCTGGCGATTGCATTCAAAAAGTGGTGTTCATTTGTGGAGATTATCTTGCTGAACAAAACGTGTAGGTATCATAAATGTTTGTTTGCCACAGATCTTATTTTCTGCAATAATCCAAAACCCAATGGAAAAATCCCATTGGCTTTATGTCGAGGGAACCCAGTGCGATGCTAACTTCCTGGTTTGCCTATAAAAATACGTCATCCCTGCACCACTCTATACATTGTAATGCTGAATTGGACCAAAAAGGTGCCAGTACCCTAATTCAGGAGTTGCATGACATGATCATTGTATGTGTCTTGGATATATTTATATTTATACGTATATCTTGGTAATATATCCCACTGTATGCCTTTCATTACATACATTAGGCCTACATACAACATCCACAGTTTGTACATAAATGTTTATTTGGTTGATAAAAACTTTTTATGTAGCTATTGATACAAATCAAATTGAACACAAATATAATATTGCATAGGCTATATGCTACAATAACTTAAAATATGATATCTGTTGGCCTACAGATCATATTGGATAATGAACCGGAATACCCAAGGCATCTTCAGCGCTGTTTTCTCAGCATTAAGCTATGTATTGTCGTTTACACTAGGGGTGTGCACCTAGACTCACGAGGAGGTGGCGAATAAGAAGTATTCATGTAGACAAAAGTTAGAAGTGCTGGTACTCAGTTCTGGTGAGGTCTGGCCCATTTCAGGCACTGACTCTATATATTCCCTCATTTAGGGTTTTGTTGATGACGATGGCAAACATTCTCTAACAATCTGGCTAGAAAACGTCCCAAAGGTGTTTGATTAAGTTGATATCAGGATAATAAAGACATATGATTCACATCATTTATACACTCATCAAACAATTCAGTGACCCCCTAACCCTGTTGTGCCACTCCTTTATTCAGGTTTACCTAGAATTTGTAACCCATCTGTAGCTCCACATGCAGCACGATGACAGTATCAGTCTGCCTTGCTGGTCTCAGTCCACAGCTCCGATGGCAGCAGGTCACCTCCCTGTGTATCTTACCTTTTGTAATTACCTTCAAGCCTCTATTTGCCTAAATAAATCAACTAGAACCACCATCACATGCTTGTGTTTAGAAGGTGTTGTGCCACTTGTGTGCAGAAGTGTGTTTGGACTTTAAAGATCCATAAGATAACACCTCTCCTCTCTGGCCGGGGGGGACTGTTTGATTATCGCTGTCCAAAAATGAAAATGAAATGAGGGGGATATTTACTTTTCTTCCCCAAAAGCTTTGATAGCTCAATTGCTTGTTTTCAGTGGCTTGTTATTATTTTTCAATTGGTGGATTGGCTGTTGGGTTTGGAGTAGCACGGAGCGGCTCTGCGAGTGTTGTTTCTGCCCTGGATATACACAGAGCGCTCAGTGAAAGCACAGAGAGAGGACAGAGATAGGAGGGCTCATCAGTAAACCTCTGTTAACATTCATTAAAGGAAACACGTAATAATGTTCCAGTGTGCTGTTGGACATCAGTTACTATGATCTACACAGGCTCACTGGTGGAATGTAGCCATTAGTAGTACAAAGTACAATTTTGAGGTACTTGTACTTTACTTGAGTATTTCCATTTTATGTAACTTTATACTTTCAGAGGCAAAAATTTTACTTTTTACTCTACAACACTTATTTGACAGTATTGCTAGTTACTATAAGTTACTTTACAGATTCAGATTCTTAATACAAATTATGATGTATTATTAAGTAGTATATAATTATTGAGTATTAGGGATGTCAACCAATACAAATATTTAATCACAATTAATCACAGGCTTGTCCATAGTTAATCGTGATAATTGCAAATTAATCGCAAATTAATCGCATATTTTTTATCTATTCAAAATGTACCTTAAAGGGAGATTTGTCAAGTATTTAATACACTTATCAACATGGGAGTGGGCAAATATGCTTGCTGTATGCAAATGTATGTATATATTTATTATTGGAAATCAATTAACACAAAACAATGACAAATATTGTCCAGAAACCCTCACAGGTACTGAATTTAGCATACAAAATATGCTCAAATCATAACAAGGCAAACTCAAGCCCAACAGGCAACAACAGCTGTCAGAGTGTCAGTGTGCTGACTTGACTATGACTTGCCCCAAACTGCATGTGATTATCATAAAGTGGGCATGTCTGTAAAGGGGAGACTTGTGGGTACCCATAGAACCCATTTTCATTCACATATCTTGAGGTCAGAGGTCAAGGGACCCCTTTGAAAATGGCCATGACAGGTTATTTAGCCTACGCTGCAACAAGCTAGTATGACATGGTTGGTACCAGTGGATTCATTAGGTTTTCTAGCTTCATATGATACCAGTATCACCACTCTAGCTTTACTGAGCCCACTACAACCTTTGAAAGATCGATTGTGTTAATGCATTAAAGAAATTAGTGGCGTTAAAACGAATTTGCAGTAATGCGTTATTATCCACCTTGACCAGCTGCAACATTAAGGTGATAAACACATTAATGCAGTACTTTTGGTACTTTAAGCATATTTTAATGCTAATACTTTTGTGCTTTTACTTAACTAACACTTTGACTGCAGGACTTTTACATGTATTTCTACACTGTGGTATAACTACTTTTACTTATAAGTAAAAGATCGCAGAACTTCTTCCACCACTTTATAGGTCAGTGGTTCCCAAACTTTTTCAGGTCAAGGACCCCTAAACTGACACAAATTAGACCACTGACCCCCATCTGATAGGATTTTTGCTTTTAGATGTTTTGTCATAGAAAGTCTGTGAAATCCATGACCAAAATAGTCACACATTCGGTCATTGTGTTACTCATAGATGGAATTATAGTGAAAATAAATTATTCCCCTTTTTGCTGGGGGGACCCGCTGGAACCCCCTCAAGGACCTTTGGGGGTCCCCGGACCCCACTTTGAAAACCACTGTATAGGCTACCCAATACTTTTTCTGGGCTGTATGGACATTGAGCTGACAAAGGCCTTTTCAAAATAAAGTATTTTTAGTAAATAAATCCTAAAATCCCTTTTTGAAAAGTGGCATCTGAGTAGGAGAGAATAACAGTATAATATAGAAAAAATGCTCCATAACTTTGAGATTTTAGTGTCAAATAGTGCATCATGGGTCAGAGGAATATTAAAATGCTCTTTTGGGTTTTTGTCCTCCTGCCTCCATCGTCACAGGCGAGCCAGTGGCGTCATTCCTGCCTCGCTTTATAAAACTGTCAACGCCTTCCTCTCACCTGGACTGACACACACACACACCAACACCCCAAACACCAGGACAGGACAGGACAGGACAGGACTGAGGCTATTTTTGGCCGGAGCAGGGGATCACTACCCGCTTAACTTCTTTCTTCCACGGGTATTTCCCCCCCTCAGCTGATCAATTCAACAAAAAGAAGACCATCACATTGTTTCTTTTATGAATCTGGCAAATTATTCTTACTTCTCTGGCATGTGCAACATGACCGCAGAGACGCAGCAGCACTCGCCCGCCGAGGCGAGTCCTGTTGTCCTGTCTCCCGACGTGAGCCTGGACTCTCCGCTGCAGGCTCAGCCGCCTCTCATGCTGCAGGCCCGGGCAAAGGACAACGTGCTGATCAAGTCTGAGCCCCGGGGGAGCAGCCCCAACACGGAGGATGGAGGAGGAGGAGGAGGAGAGGGAGTAGGAGGCGCTCTGGGGCAGACCGAGGAGCACCTGCCCACCGGGAGCCGCCGGAGGAAGAGGCCCGTCCAGAGGGGGAAGCCTCCCTACAGCTACATCGCTCTCATCGCCATGGCCATCGCCAACTCCCCCGAGAGGAAGCTCACCCTGGGGGGCATTTACAAGTTCATCATGGAGCGCTTTCCGTTCTACAGGGAGAACTCCAAGAAGTGGCAGAACTCCATCCGCCACAACCTCACCCTCAACGACTGCTTCGTGAAGATCCCCCGGGAGCCCGGCAGACCTGGTAAAGGTAACTACTGGACCTTGGACCCCGCCGCCGAGGACATGTTCGACAACGGGAGCTTTCTGAGGAGGAGGAAGAGGTTCAAGCGCACAGATGTGAGCACCTACCCGGGCTATATGCAGAGCTCCAGCGCGTTCACGCCGACCCCGATGGGCAGGCCTTCGTACCCAAACACCCTTTACGCGGGGATAGGCTCCGGTTACGGCTCCCAGCTGAGCGCCACATCCCCGCATCCGGCCATGCTGCATCACTACCAGACCTCCAGCCAAGGACAGCCGCGCATGTTCAGCATCGACAACATCATCAGCCAGCAGCCGGGGGGAGACCTGCAGGGCCTGGGGCTGCACGGCGGAGCTGACCTGGGCGCCATGACCTCCAGCTGCTCGGTCACCGGCACCGACCCGTCTGCGTGCTTCCAGACGCAGACCGGCGTCAACCCCTCGGCGAACATGCTGAGCAGGAACAGCGGGAACCTCTCATCCAACCTGGCCGCCGGGTACCCGTACTCCTCCTCGGCCTCTCCTCCGAACCTGCCCGCCATGACCCAGTCCGGCTTCTCTCCGGGGAGCTCTCAGGTGTACTGCTCCGGGAACAGGCTGTCCCTGCCGGCCCTGCGCCCGGGATCCTGCGCCGAGCACACGGAGCAGCTGCTGGGCCTCTCCGGCCCAATGAACTCCTACAACAACACCTACATGAGACAAGCCAACTTTGCGTCAGGACTAGAGCGCTATATGTGAGACTTTATATGCCAAAAAAAATCCTTAATTATAGCTACCAAATAGTCCCATATTAAAGGAATATTCCCCCAATAAGTGAGATGAAACACTTAGGTCTGGTATAGGCCTATTTCAAAATATCTTAAATGGCCTATAATATCAGGCCTATATGTCACTCATTAAACTACAGATTTCCTTAACGAATTTGATTCATTTTTTAAAAGATATGACACATATGTTGTGACAGAAAACGACCGAGCCTCATGATAAAACATTCCTATATTTTTAAAAAGCCATTTCGATCCGTTTGACACATTCCATGACTGTATCTCAGAGAGTTTAATGTATTTTATTGTGCCACATTTCGATCATGTTTCCTATGTTTTAGAGTTTTTACATGTTTGTTATATCAATATCAATTCAAGTCTGCTGTTTTTCGTGTAAATATTTTTTTGGATGTATAAAAACTTTATTAAAAGAAAAGAGTGTTATCGTTGCCGACGACAGGTCGCCTGAAATAAATTCATTTTTTACAGTAAAATCAATGTGGTCTTTATTGTCGATAATTCGACTCTATTTGTCACTGAGTAGTGTTTTGGTTTTAGTGTAACTGCAGGTTATATTTAGGCTACAATATCAATCAGTTAAACAGCTGTTTTTCCCCAAAGTGATAACATAACTTCATTTAGAAGCAGATTGTATTCAATTTCTTAAAATATATTCAAGACCAAACCAGCTCAAAAATCCTCAATTCAATTCTAATATTGAAAAATGTGTAACTATCAATCATGCTTCAAAAAATAAGACTTTTTTTTTTTTACATTTCCCTGTTAGTTAAACAAGAAATATGAAATACATAAGCCAATATATTTTTTATATTATTTATATTTTGTATCATATCTTCCACTAACACAACAATTAGCAGTATTGACTTAATTTAATTTTAATGCCTAAATGTTTTTTTCCCCTTAGGCTATATAAAAAGACAAAATGGGTTTTAAGAACAAATGTTTTTGACAAAATGTACAAATTAACAATTAGACACATTGATAATCTTAAAATAAAGAACAGATTAGTCATCATCACACATGAATTAAGATTTTTTTTAAAAAGTAAAATAAATAAAAATGACAAGAAATCAAGGTTAGGAATTATTAATACAGGCCTTATTGTCTGAGAGAAAACATATTGTACCAACAACAATGACTAAGTGAGAGATGTTATATGAATGTGTGTATTCACTTTTACAGTTTGGACTGGAGTCTCATCTTCAACATCTCTATAGAAATTATCTTTATCACAATTTAACTTGTAGGTTGTTTCTCCTCATAATTTATTTATTATACATTTCTTATTCAGAATGTGTTAATGAATTTAACTTGTTTCTCCCCTTTTCAGGATCATTCTAATTAAAATGCATTACTGAATGAAATGGATGTTTATCCATCCGTTTTATGTTCCCAAAAATATTTTTTGATTCAAGGGTGTGGATGTAAGAAATATCTTACTCTTTCAGTGCTCATTCACTATTTAAAAAATAACAAATCTACTATTATTAATTGTCAACAACTAGTTCTTATTCGGATTTTAATTTTAATTTTCTCCGTTGAAAAAAATGAAACTACTAGACATGCTAGTCAATAAATATTCATAAATTTGTTAATCAATAAACAAAACAGAACAGAATTTTTGAAAATTTCTTCCCCTGTCATCTGAGGTCACTACTGTAGAAATGTAGAGAGAAAGTGGAATAGTTGGTGTTGGTGACAGAAATAAAATAATATATAGTTCTTTGTAGCTCTCGATTGGGACAATTTTCAGGTAATTCACTGACTGTGTTCACAGTCTGTTGTTCCTGATTAAATGTTAAAGTTGCTCAAAAAAAGACAACTCACAAAAACTATTCAAAGAGAGAGAGAAAGATAGACAGAAAGACAGAGATACAAAAAAACTGTTGTAATTCAATAATAAAAACTTATTTTGCTGCAGGTTCCAGGTCTGTTATTGAGGCCTTCAGGCATCTATACTGCACTCAGACTATTGATGCATCAAAGGGACAGATGTTATGGGGGCCCATGATACAATCAGTACCAGTGTAGACTGTAACGTAACTTAAAACAGGAGACCTTCCCAGACTTTCTCGGTTGCCTATAACAGCCTGTGGACCGATTTCTATGTAACCGGACTGTTTTGCCGGGAAAATCCAAAGAATATGACGTTTATCACTCTCCCGAGTGCCTTGCCTCTCTTCAGCTCCCCTAAAGCACCAACAGTGTGCAGCTAATAGAGCAAAATACTGTCTTGAGTGCTTAAGCTACTGTATGGTCTACAGTAGCTATGCAGCATGGATCTGCTTGGTTGCTTCATAACATTATGCTGATAAAGTAATTTGCTAACTGCAAACTAGTTAGAATCATGGATCCAATGGTCCAAATAAAGTATAGGAACATTACAGAACATTATGTAAGGGGATAACACCGGGCGAGCTGTCCATTATCAGGAATTAATGGACGACGTGGAGAGATGTCAGGATGCAGACTGCAGTTCACTTAACGGCCACAGGTGTCATTAACAACAAGGATCGTCTGAAAGTTACATATAGTACCTTTAAATACAGAGGTCAAATTTCATGTATGTATACTATGTATGTGACGATTGAAATAAAGTTTATATTCAAACTCTCGTATGGAGTCTGCAGCTACTGTTCCTCCTACCTGTTGCAGCCCAGAGCACATATTTGCCTCAGGGTCACTCCGACCGTGCACATGATCAAATATGAAGCAGGTAGAACTTGTAAGTGAAAACTAGATTGATTGTTTGGTTTGAAGATCTTAATAAAGACCAACCAAACAGCCTCTGATAATCTGCATCCAGAGATTTGAAAGCAGTTTATCACTATGGTGACATTCAAAGAGTATACAGTATAGGCCCCTATAACCAGTTTTTCTCATTCGCTTTGGCTCAATTCTTGAATGAGAATTATTTTTTTCAAAACAATACGTTCAAATCTCTAAACAATTAGTTTGTTGTTCACAACAGATTTGATTTTCTCATTCATTCAAGCAAATTGCATGTGTTTTGGCACATGTGCTAAAGAGTAAGTACAACAACCACTTGCACATCTTGCTGATCAAAACTGAGTCGTCCTCTTCACAACTTCTAACCGTTCTTTCATCGTTTGAGCTGTCAGATGCAAAATGATCCATTCAATTATCACAATCTGTCAGACATACATGTATATTCCATAAATATCTATGACGAGGTGATCAAATTTGTTGTGTTTGAACTTAACTACCGCAGGTTTTTTCATTGTTGTTTTCATGTTGCAGGGTTGTTGTTGTTGTTGTTGTTTTGGCATAAATGTAATTTTGTGTCAAAATTTCTGTTCTCTGTATATGACTTTACATGAAAGATCAAAAGTGAATTTTCTTTTTACAGTACATGTAACTTATTGCTACACACATAAGATTACTGTATACATACAAATGTGCATATCTTTGTCTGTGTGTGCTACTACAGTATTGACTATTCCCAGTACACTTTGACCTACTGTTGAAAAATGGGAATCCAAAAAACTGTAATTCTGTTTAATACAACAGCTGTTTGTTCAGTCAGAATCAAACTCTTTCCACCACTAGATGGAAGCAAAAGCAAGATGTTCTGCGTGTCTGATTGTTTTTCGACTGTCTGAGAAACAAATGCAAATGTATTGTATAATGTACATGAATACACACAATTAACAGCTGATATACTTTATACCACGATGTATTTTTAAAACGACAATATTTCCATATTGACATGGGGCTACTGTATTTTTTTATCAAATATTTGTTTTAACTTTTTTGCTGTTTTAAATCGGTGTTTGTTCTTTTATAAGAAACTTTTTGTTTATCTATTATTATTTATTTATTTATTTTTATCCTGGACTCCCTTGAAATAAAGAGAAAATATAAATATTAAAAAAAAATGTAATTAATAAAAAAGTAGGCTAAAAGAATAAATAAAACTTGATTGATTGAAAAAGAGAGTTTGAATCTGAAATATCTAAAATAAAAGTTAAATTAAATAAAAATAAAATAAAATAAATAACTGCTAGTTTACTTGATTTTGAACTTAAGTTGCCCCTCTCTTAAAATTTCAAAATATCTCAACCGAATTCAGTTGTATTATGCTCCATGTTTACAGGACACAACACTGGTGTTTGCTGTCATCTCTTCTCATCAGCCACAACTGTTGGGAATTCATTTCTTTTACATTATCAACAGCAGAGGGCGCTTCAACACCACAAACCACAACGATGAGAAACTCCTCCATTCAGCCAAATCACGGATCATAAGGATCCAAAACCCCCATTGTATCGTTGGAAACTATCCTATCCTATCCTATCCTATCCTATCCTGTCCTATCCTTCAGCGCTCCTTTAGTAGGTTAATCAATTTAACTCATTCGATAAACGATCAAATATTGTTTTTTCAGCCAAATATGATGACAAAATTAAATGCGTGCAGGTACGCTGTGGAAGCTTAATAGATTTAGAAGTATCAATAAAAAGAGCTGTAAATGAAAACAGAACTATGATTTTATAGCTATACAAAATATATGTTTATATTTTAATATTTTAATATTGTATTTATTGATCGTCAAATACAATATTGGCTTAAGATATTCCAATAAATCAACAAGTCTATAGGCACAAAGAATCAAAGACAAATAAATAAATAAAATGTGGTAAGTGTTTTTATACCAAACCTTGGGCGAATCCATAAATGAAAATTAAAATATTCTATAATATCTGGCTGCTTATGAGGCGTGGAGAAAGTAATGTGTCATGTGTGTCGGGCAGCTCTCAGTGCGTCTATTTCACATTTTAAAAGGCTTCAGACAGACAGACATACAGGTCAGACAGACGGACAGACATACAGGTCAGACAGGCAGATATACAGGTCAGACAAGAAGACACACGGCTCAAAGACTACTGATGCAGACATAAACAATATACAGATATATTGTGGTCGAAATTAGATGAAAACTCTGTTGTTCCCTAATAAGCCAAAAGGTGTGACAATGTGTTGCCTGACCTCTGAGATGAATGGGGTGCTGATGAGGTAAACGCCTTATGTTTCTGCTGCGTAATGAACCGTCGTCATCTATCTCTGCTACAGCAGGTTGCAGCTGACTGATATGCTCCCGTGTGCCCTCGTGAATTATGCAGAAAATGCAGATGGAATAATGTTGTGACTTCTTGACGAGGAAAACACAAAATCCGTGAGAAGTGATCAGAGAATTAGGCGACTGGCCAAAAACCTCAGAGGGAGGATTCACTCCGGCAAGAACAGCTAATTTATTAGGGGACACAATAAAGAGCCTGTTTATTTAACACCTTAATGAAAAGCTGATGTAACAGGTCAAAATGTCTCAAGTCAAAACAATATTTAAACACGTTAATTAAAAGTCAAATTAAAAGTGATAGTAGGCCTATTTAGTGACATCTTGATATTTATTATAAACTTTATTTTACAGATTTTATGATATTATTTATTTATTAAATATTATTTATTTTATTATTTCATTTCTGAATTCAACAAATACACTGGGTTTGAAAATGAATTGAAATATAATAATAATAATAATAATAATAGTAATAATAATAATAATAATAATAATAACCTTAATTATTAGGACCATTCTGAGCTTTAAGTGTACACATTTTTCAGATATTTTTATAAATCAATTTTAACCAGATTATAAACAAATGGGAGATTTGATTTGACTCTAAATATACATTTAGATTATTGTCTAAATATTGATATTAACGCGCTTTGCTTGTGTTAAGAGGCTATTTCATAAAGATCACCATAATCGGAGCCCACCTTATACTTCTCTCACACTACACTGCAAAAAAAAAAAAAAGTATATTTAATTGAGTCACGCAACCTCATGTTGATGATTTAATGATGATTAAATTAGAAATTCCATCGTTGGGTTGTCAGTGAACTATTTTGTTTTTAATACATTTTTTTTTTATCTATATTCCTATTTTTTCTAATAAATTGTCATTATAATGATAAAGCGCAGAATAAGAGAGATCTCCAATAAATAAATTATTGTTTTTCAATTCTCAAAATAAGATCATATGCATATGAACGACTGATATTACCCCCATACAGGCTATACTACATGTTTTCGTTATTTTTGATAAGTTCTTTTTAACGAATTATGTTTTAAAGATCCAAGAGCAAAGATCCAAATATGACTTTTTGCAGGGCAATTTCGTCCAGTTCCTGGTAACAGTGACTCAAAGACCACGTGACCAGCATGGTCCTATAAATACCTTTTGAGAGCTAAGGAGGATAGTGTGATAGTCTGGCTGGATACCTAACCAACCCCGTGCGTAAAAGAGATTCTGGAGAGACACTTGGATATCCGAAAGTAGCTTTTTAAACGAGCTGCAGCATAAACTGATCGCAGACGGGAACGATCGCATCTCAAGAAAACACAAGTCCAGATTGGGGCCACATCGATGATCTTTGACTGTTTTGTTTTTACGCCTGAAAAAAACAGAAGTTTTTCTGCTCGATGAGAAGCTCGCTCGGCCCTGCTTGACCAGCCTCGGGACGACCAGGAGTCGCCAAATCCACAGGTCAAAGAGTTCTTTGTCTTTTCAATAGATTCTAGCCATGTGTGCTTTCAGTAGTTGGAGATAAAGCTGCAGCTAAAGGCTGGTGTGGTTGTCAGGGGGAGAGGGAGAGTATAGCCTCACCGGACTAGAGGAGGAGGAAATCTGGGAGAGAGGGGGAAGAGTCTCCGAGGATGACTTTAGGGACGGATATGTCCGACAGCTCTGCATTGTCCGAGGACGTGGACATCGATGTGGTTGGGGGTGACATATCCGTCGGAAAGGACGGGAAGTACATTCACCACGAGTTCAACTTGGACAATGACTCGGACGATAATTACTCCCAGAACGCGGCAGAGAGGGTTTCCTCTCCGGGGCTCAGCAGCTCCGACTGCCCGTCAGACCAGATGGGCTCCGGCGCAGAGGCGGGGAACGTGATCGGGGAGAAGTCCAGAAAAGGCGCACTTGTGAAGCCCCCTTACTCCTACATCGCCCTGATCACCATGTCCATCCTGCAGAGCCCCAAGAAACGCCTCACCCTCAGCGAAATCTGCGAGTTCATCAGCAGCAGATTCCCGTACTACCGGGAGAAGTTCCCCGCTTGGCAAAACTCCATCCGCCACAACCTCTCCTTAAACGACTGCTTCGTGAAAATCCCACGGGAGCCCGGCAACCCCGGGAAGGGCAACTACTGGACACTGGACCCGGATTCCGCAGACATGTTCGACAACGGGAGCTTCTTGCGCAGGAGGAAGCGCTTCAAGAGGCACCAGACTAACGAAATCCTCAGGGAGGTTGGCGGCTTTCTACCCGGGTTTGGATACGGCCCGTACGGATACAACTATGGACTTCAGCTGCAGAACTTCCACGCAGCGCACAACCCGTATCACCCGCACCACACAGGTGGTTCATTCCCGTTCCCTAACGCGCCCTGCACCTTGCCCTCATCTGCCTCCATATTCCCTGCGCCGCACCACCTCCCCTCCCTGCTAGGGGCCGATTTAAGAAAGCCCTTTTACCCTCAACTGAGCCCGTCTCTGGCGCCTCTCAAGACGGACTCCAGCGCCCCGAGTCGGCCTTCATTCTCCATTGACAATATCATCGGTGCGGCCAACTCCACCGCCTCTTCCTACGGCGCGCAGCCGGGCAGCCAGGCTCAGATTCTGGCCATACTGACCCCGGCGCTGGCCTCTGCTTCCAACCACTTGAACCTTTCACAGGACAGCATATTACAAGCTGGGCCGCAGGGTCAGACTTTCTCCAGCAAAAGCCCCATTATGAACACTTGTCCTTTCTAAAAAAAAAAAAAAAAAAAAGAGGCAAGAATGAAAATCTTTTATTAAAAAGCCAATTTATGGCGTCGTCCTGTCCTGTGTGAAGGTAGGCTGTACATTCTTGGTGAGAAAAAGTTTTGGCTCTCCCCATTTCCTAACAATAGAGGAGAGAAAGGTTTATTTATGGTTTGTAAATATGTGTATAATATTGAGAGACAAAAGCAAGAGAAACTCGGAGAAGGATCTTTTTTTTTTTTTTTTAAGCAGTGCTGGCCTCCATTTGTCAGTGAAGATCCTGTTATTTTAACATAAGTTAAAAGGTGTCACCCATGGGGATGATTTTCCGACTTTTTTCTTATTTTTTAAATATAATTGAGAATTTTATTATGATTTATATTGTTTTTATTTTGTGCGTCGTGAGAAAATGGCACTGTTGTTGTTGACATATAGGCTGACAGAGACGGCAAACTCAGGTTTTACTTCTAGAAAGCACATGGAGACAAAAGGGGGGGGGGGGGGGGGGTTCTGACACTAAAATAACCATCACTCCCTCCTCCCCTCAACCTCCTCTACATGGTGAATTTGTGACAATATCATTTCATGTTGTCGGTGGACACGTAGGCTTATGTGGTTTTGGTATAAACGAGCGCATTACCTCTCTCAACTTTTTTAATTGTTGTTCGTTCCTCTATCTATTTCACTCTGTGAAACATTCAGTATGTCATGTGTTGCCAATAGAGAGAGACACCTAAATGTTCATAGGTCATTTTTTTGGTTGTAATGACAAGAATAATAAATGTTTGTGAATTTAAAAAAACAACAACAAATCGTTATTTTTTTATTTTATTGCATGGAAAGATGAGTTAAGAGTCTATAAATTAGACTAAACAGCAGCAGTTTAATTCTATTAAATGCTGTTTTTGCAAACATTCCTTTAACTTAAAAATTTAAGTTTGAACGTTTTCTTTCTCCTCATTTTAAATATTATGTTTCATTTGTTTCCTTTTATTATTTTTTCATGTGTTTCCATTCAGTAAAAGGAGGTTTTCATACTCTACTTTTTTATATTTTGCTCGTTAAGGTCAAAATCTTAATATTTATTCTAATAATGCAGCTTCTAAATAGAATGAATTCACGTGTGTGACCAATTACACAACAGACTAAATAGATGAGTTTCTTAGTGAAGCAGTTAATTAAGACTCTTTTTAAGGTGTGAAAAAAAACGCGAAACAAAATTGAGTTGGAATATATCAAACACGACTTGCTGTGTATAACAGTCATGAATATCACGCAACAGTGGGCAAGCTCTCCTCTTGTGTGGCTCTCGCTCGCTTGTAAAAGGACCATTTTCTAGCCAGTTACAAAGGGCCTAAATGAATGGGGACGTTAGCGGGCCTCGGCGGGCTGTAATTGAAAGTGAACAAGGATATACCCACGCTCTTTCGGGCTTTCGTTGCTAATTTGTAGCAGCATTTTTCATCAGGCTCCCTAATCCGCCATAATGCGGCTTTTTGGGCCGTTTGTTGATGTTGTCAGTGCGGACCCCTGGCCCAGGGGAGTGAATGTGCGCGCAGCGAGCGGTCCCCTGTGAGACCAGCCACACACATTTAGACCCTGAAAAGCAATCTTCCTCTAAAGGCCCTCGCTCTGCTCCGCTTTCATGTCGTCTGTGTTGTCTCGGGGATCCGTATAAAGGAAGCAGTGGGACTCGTCCGGCTACAGAAAAACAGGCCCATTGGTCTTTTTCAGAGTTGTTGGAGCACATGTTTCCAGACAGAAGGGGGTGTAAAGCCTCCTTTATTTACCAGATCTGTGCGCAAATGGTTAAATTAGTTTGTGGGTGTTTTGACAGATGATTATTAAGGATGAAGGGTGGGAGGGCTGACTCTTCTGTTTTCCCTCAGCTCAGCTCTCTGAAACGAAAACCAACACTTCTTTCTTTATTCTTTTCTTTCTCTCTCCCCCCTTTTGGCACAAATTGGACAACTGATAAATATAAAGATTTGGGGAAATCATTTGGATTAGAGTTTCTCCCGCTGTACCCGCGATGTTAATTGATATGCTGCATATATAATTTGCAGAGTAAATGAGGTGGAAAAAAACATTAGCGCGCTATTGAAGTTTCCTGTGCGCACTGGCTCTGACAGGGAGTCATTACGCACCGCGTCAGTCCATTAAAATCCACATGGAGCGTTTGCAGAGGTGGTTAAAACACCATTTAAATAACGGCAGGAACGAAAAGTAAGCCAATAAAAATCACAACACACACACACACACACACACACACACACACACACACACACACACACTGGATCTGCCATGAAGAGGTTCAGCCAGAGGCACCGGCTTTGAAAATGGACGATTTGAGACTAAACCCATTTCTAGGGATTTTCAGCTCCAATGCGCACCAACACTGTCCATCTCCGCTGCAAGATTACAGGCCTGCGACCAGAATAGACCTGGATCTTTGCTCTTCCTCAAACCACCACAAACACTGAACACATTAGACATCCGGGGCGCATCTCTCCAACGCCCTTTCATTCTTTCATGCGAGTCCTAATGGGAGCTCATCACCGCTCATACATTGACACGGTAATACTTGAGAAAGATCATAGTTTCGTTGCGGGTTGTTGTCACTGCCGGACCACCCACAGCTCCGGCGTGTCTGTATTTAGGCATCACGGCATCCTTCATCTTTTCGTGACGTCTACTCAAACGAAACAAGCGGTGAGTGATATGTGAAGTGACAGCTAAATGACTCAACAGTCACCAACAACACATTTATACATTTCATGGCAATACCCGTCTCCGTCTAACCGCTCCCATATGCTCTGTTTTGGGCGTAAGCAGACACAAACCCGTATTTTCGTGCCGCTATAATTTATTTATAGACTCAGATATCAACAGAAATGTAGATTTATCTCCTCTTCTCCTGTTGGGATTCGCAGGGGAAAGTCCTATAGGAATAACGTGAAGTGATATGGACCGTATTATTATTATCATTATTATTATTATTATTATCAGAATTAGTATTATTAGCATCAAAGTTATCATTAGAGTTTTGTCTTTAAGAGCGCGTGACAGCAGGGGATTAAATGAAATCGTTTTGCGTAAATCTTCCTGTCTTAATGCCGATAACGTCACGACCCTGATCGATGCGTCTTGAAGGACACGAGGACAGAGGCTGCTGACACGACGAGGAGTGTGTGTGTGTGTGTGTGTGTCTGTTCAATAGAGACGTCAGGCCTCAAGGTCACGCTCGTCAATTGATACTGTTGAAAGCCATTCTTCACTAAATGTAATATATAAAATATAAAATATAATTGGCCCAATAATATAATATAATTTACCTTCCATTAATGAAGCTACAAAGTTTATAATGTACCTAAAATACACATTGGCCTATATATCAATTTAATTTATAAGGGTTTATAATGGTTTAAGTATAAGGGCTGCATTATTGACTTGGTGTGAATAAACATGGATATGGACCTATTGAAGATCCTTAATAATGAATTCTGCCTTTTAACGGACTGATTTATTATGCAAAAAAAAAACAAGATATTGCCAGATAATCAAGACGTAGGGGCATGACAGGTGGTGCTAGTAGGCTAGTTATCAAAAGACCTGCATACAATATTATTGTAGCCTGTAGTTATATTTTCTGTTGATCACTTAAAAGGGACAAAAGCAGGTTTTAGATTTTGAAATTCGACTAGTTTCATCTGAACATTAAACTGCAGTCTCCTAAACTAATAAAGGCCCCAGAATGGAGACAACAGGCTGCACATCTCTGTTCAACTGGAAGCTTTAATAGCTGGACTATATTTTAGGGAGTGTATAGGCTACTAATAATGAAAACAAACAACTCACATTTGACTTTTTGAGACATTTTAGCCTATAAAAAAAACCCTCATCCCGCCCTATCACACACAAAAGTCCTACTTGTGGTCCAGGACTTTGGAGACCGTTGGGGACAGTTCTCCCATCGTAAAGTAGCAACCTTTAGAGTCCACTTCTCTCACTTTTCTATAAAACTAATAGGACTATATCTTAACCTTTATACCTCCCTCCTCTCTCTCTCTTCTTCCTTGTATATGTGTATGTCTATGGGAGAGGAGGAGAGGAGAGGAGAGGAGAGGAGAGGAGAGGAGGAGGAAGAGGAAGAGGAGGCTCAGGCTGCACCTCGGCTATAAATCACCTCCTCCCCTCGCTGCTCCCTGTCTCCCTCCAGCCGCCGTGTTTTTGCAACAGACAGAGGAATCCTGCGCTTAATTAATTTAGAATGTGTAAATAAAGCAAGGACAGTGAACTCCCCATCATCTCTGGAAACACAATATTAACTTTGGAAGATCTTCGCCCCGCCGACTCTGACACACTAAACGAGCACCTGCTGCAGGGAGAAGAAGAGGAGGGCTGCGCGTCCATGGACATGGACACACACACACACACACGCACACACACACACACACAAACACAGTGTTGGAGCAGGGGTATTAATGACGGCAGATATTAGCCTGCAAAGGTCACCGGAACATGATAGCAGGTGATATCAGACCTGTTTTAGGAGAGTGAGGATGTGTGTTTACTGTAAAGTCTGCTGCCTCCTGTTTCCTATTTGTTGTTTTAACTTTTGGATCAGATTTTAATCTCTAAAATATTTTAGATCCATTAAACTGGAACGGATTATAAAACCGGTATAGGGCTGGGGGCAGTGTTCACCTTAAAATTAGGCTTTTGGTACACCTTACTTTACTGACATTATATGAGAATACAAAGAACTCAGTTGTAGCTGCTTTACATGGCAATGAAAACATTCATCCTACTCTGAGAGTCCACACAAGTCGCTTAATACGAGTCAGATCAAACACCTTAATTTGGCAGCGAATTACGTGCAGGAGCAATAATTAAACAAGAGGCCTAATAGGCTAATGAAGCACACATAAAACACACATAGTGCATGTGTTGATCCATTAACCGATTACTAGACAGATGAACACATGCCAGGAGATAATAAAAGTTAACAGACGGAGTGGGCACATTTAAAACTGATCAATGACATTCAGAAACAACAATAAAAGCTGAACAAACACTGTGAGCACTGCAGGTAAACTATTTAAAGCCTCTCCACTTATTGAGAATATATAGTTTATTTTATTTATTTATTTATTGCTTCTCAGCTTTCTGTAAGGTTTATCGCCTGCCAAAATTGGGCTTCTCTAAATATTTATTGTATTCGCCTATAGGAACTTGATACAATTTTTGATGAATATTTCCATCTCTTACATAGCCTAAACCACAGGAGTAGACATTTTGCTCACATTAAAGCAGCAGTAGGCAGAATGTTTTTTGGCATCATTGGGCAAAAATTCCATAATAACCTTTCAGCATATTGTAATTCAAGTGTTCTGAGAGAAAACTAGACTTCTGCACCTCCTCTCGGCTCTGTTTTCAGGTTTTAAAAATCTAGCCTGTGATGGGAGACTTTGGCCAATCACAGGTCATTTCAGAGAGAGAGTGCGTTCCTATTGGCTGTGCTCCGGCTGGTGGGCGGTGCTTGGCATTTCCTCAACTGATGTCAACATGGCTGCCGGTTCACAAACTTTCTCATTTTACAGCTAAACAGTACACTACAAGACGTTCCTGGAAACATTTCAGGTGAGAAATAGGCATTACAGTAACAGAATATTGATTCATATTTGATCAGCGCTGCCTAGTTTGACTGTTTGATCGGAGCTCGCGGAGTGATTGACAGCTGCTCAGAAACAGCAGGCTCCAGCTCGGCTCTGATTGGTTGTTTTCCTCCAGTCTGTGAAATCTTGCAGATGTCATTAGGAGCACCGGAGGACACAGAGGAACATGATTATTTTCAGATGACCTGTCTCATGCACTACTGTCAGGATATAGTGACCGTTTTATAAAAATAACTTTTTTTTAAAATCATATTTGCTCCATCTCTACCCACTGCTGCTTTAACTGTTCTTCTCAATGGGGACCTATGTGTGCCTCTCAACGTCCCCTGATGGTCCTCGGACCTCACATTGGGCATCACGAGTCCTCTCCATCAGCTCCTCTCCTCGGTTTGGCTTCACCGGGACGGACGCACTAAAGGAAGAAAGCTTTCCTCTCTCCAGCAGCTCTGACAGAGAGGCGCAGCTGCTGCCGGTCTCACTCTCTCTCTCTCTCTCTCTCACAATCAGCGGTGTCATGCGGGCGCTTTTACAGCTTCTTCTTCCATTTGACCTTTGATGCCAACGCATTAGACTCACAGCCAGGATCCACGGCCACTAATGGCAGCGGGCCGACCCATTTATTACACCCCATCATTATAGATTTAGGATTTCATTTAAATGCTTTCCCTGGTCGGTTTCTTATATGTGCAGAGAAATTATTTAATTTTCTCCCCACAGGCCAAACAAAATACCAGGGCTGTAGTCAAGTCCAAGACCAGGTCCAGTCGAGTCCGAGTCAAGACCGAGTCCAGAGCAAATCGAGTCCTGTTCAAGCTTAGGCACTAGTGTCTTTCCAAGGCTAATATAGTGATTAATGAGTTAGGATGGACAGAAATAATCTATCTACAAACAACATTGATAAATCTTCTAACATCAAACTAATCAATGCATAGAATTTAGGTTTGAGGACCATTACAGTCTAACGTTACATTCATAAACCTTGAATTTGATCCGATATTTGCTACTGACTGGCATTCCATTTTTCTATTTATTTATTGAGATTATTATATATACAAATATGGACGAGGAAGTAGGTGTGCTGCAACACCTCCTAAAACAAACAACCATCAATTGATATAGTTTAAACTTATAGTGTTAACACTATAGTGGTGTTTCCCCCTTTATTCCTGGGATACAGGCTATATGAAAATAATTAATCATGGATTAAATTAAATTAGTTATTGAGTCTCTGAGTTGAAAGTAGCTTTCAGTGTCAACTAAATATTAAAATAAATTTATTTTTAAAATTAAAACAACAATCATATTTATTATTATTATTATTATAAAAAAAAGTAAAAAAAAAAAAAAAAAAAAGAATCAGTGGGCTATACATGTATATTTCTTCTAATTAAGACATTCGAGCCTAATTATAGACCAATTAAAATCAGAGGACAACTGTTGCCTTTTAATTAATTTGTTAACAACACGAATGTTGCACACATGAAGCTTTTTCATAGAGACAATGCAGCCTATAAGTTTTCTTAACCATCACACACATTGGTGTGTGCGTAATGTTTTTAAAGAGTGTAATGGTTCTACTTCAAACGTGGAGGGTAAATCAGCTAAAGTTAAACACAAGTCATCGCAGAGTGTGATAGAAGAAACTACCGCGGACGCTGCAGCCTCCAGGTGAAAATGAAACTTTGTTTATCTAAACTTTTTTTTTTTTTTTTTCAGCGTGAAAGTGTGTTTTCGAAAAGTATAGGGTAGGGAAAAAAAAAACCTCGCGATAAAATTGAAGTTTACCATCCAGAGTGAAATGTGATCAGGCTGAGGTCGCGGGGCCAAACTTTTTAAGACTAATGTTTATTTAGAGAAGTGAGCGCTGTCTATGGGACTCCCCGTTCTCCCAGAATGCTCCACTAATGTCTTTAGCAGGCCCGAGCAGACCACCAGCACTAAGAGAGAGGCTGCACAACTCTCTGCAGCCTGCTGGGGCCTTCAAACAACAGGGCTGCATCCAGTGCAACATGCAGCTGATGCAAAGCAACATTTAGACCAGATTAGATTTTATTTTTGGTAAAAATAAACTCACTAATCCTACTATTTTATTGCAGCAAAATGATTTTCTGATATGATATTTAGCTTCCACAAACGTCCTGGTTATCTGCAGCACCCATATGTTACTGAAATAATACTATCATCTTTACAAACAATCTTTTCCACCCTGTATCGAGTCCTATAGAATGCTATTTATTGTCATTAAAAACAAAATGATATTGAATTATATAATCTCCCTTATTTCAAAAATATTTACACGATATTAAAAATATTCCTTGTTGCCAAATAAGTGAAACTGCATTAGGAAAAAAGTGGCATTACCTCACCCAACTTTTTGATTAATTTAAAGAAGAAGAAAAAAGGGTTTCATTATAAAGTGTAAAAAGCTGCCATATTTGCAGCGCGCGTCCCCGGTGCCTGCAGAGCAGCAGCGTGTTTTCTTACAGTTTGTAAAATTGAATTAGATACGGTGGGGAATCTGACCTCTCAGCCAGACCCGCAGATTTTTCACCCCTCAGGTTTTAGTGTTCCTTGGGTATTTTTTTGTTTTCTCAGCTGGAACTGCCATTAGACATTGTGTCCGTGCCGTCCGTTTCTATCTCTACCATCTCTCCTCTCTAACCCCCCCCCCCCCTCCCCTCCAACACCTCACTTTCTCCTCCTCTGGGCAGCTCACACCACCGCCACCAACGTTGATCTGAGACTGGACAAGACTGCAGCACAGGCAGCTCTGCGGACCACGGGCATGCGCACTGTGCACACTCAGTATACCCAGAGGAAAGCACATGTATACAAAAAGGGAAGTATGAAGGCCTTCTGTCAAGTGAACTATGTTTCTTTATGAACATTTTGTGCAAGATTAGAGAGGAGTAGCATCATTTTGGTGCCTGTAGAAAAAAGATTTTCCATATAGAATGAGCGAACGTGGTCCTAACTCAGTATGCTTTAAAATTAGGATTAACGTTACAAACATGAGTTGTTTAAACTGATTTTATGTCATCCTGTCAATTGTCACTGGTATTTTTTTTTTTCAACTTGGTCTCACAGGAAGGCGTATAAACAGCACGACATACATTACACGATATTCCGCATGTCATGAGTACGCATTTTAGCCTTTTCGCATGTCATTTGTACGCCATGCAAACATCCGCAGTTGGGTTTAGGCAAGAAAACTACTTAGTTAGGTTAAGGAAAAACGTCATGGTTGGGCTTAAAATAAGTAAGTAAACTAAGTAAAATATGTACGTAAATCAAGGTAACACAACGAAAGAGTATAGAAGCAAAGAGACGAAACTCCGGTGTTTTTCTTTTTACAACAGCCACTGCCGCCATTTTGGACTTATTAAATCGCTTATTACATTTATAATATGTTATTGTTCAACACACGCCATTTCGGTAGAATATGACAATAGAGTAGAAATAATTTTGTTTTAGTTTTGTTCAGAACTTTTTAAGCGAACATTTTACTGGCGTCCTGTAGTCGCTTTTGCATCCGGCGATCTTTCGCATCCATTGAGAGCAGTCGCCTCCCAGCCCTCGCTCCAGCCTCGGTCTGGGTCTCATTCACATGAACGGAGGAAGGGAAATAACTCTGGATTCGGATATTAGTGCATTTTAAAACTTTTAGGACCTAATGATTTAAATAAGGGCTATTCAAGTGTTTATACTGGGAAGTTGATTCACCTCCAAAAAAATTATCCGCTGAGTTACAGACGTCTCTTTCCCAATGTAAGTCTATGGGAAAAAGTTGCCCAATGGCATCACGTGACGGACACGGAAGTTGTAATTCCCCCGTTTGGCCACTACGAAAATTTGCTTCAAAGCCCGGCGGTCTTCCTGGGGGCTTGGGTTGGATCCATCCACCTCCCCACCCGCCCACCAAGCAGTCTTTATCGCTATTTATACTACGTCACTAACTCTTACCGCAGCATTTATACGCTGATGAATTCACATTGCAGTCAATGCAGGATACGTGCGTACAAATGACACATGGAAATCAAGAAAGGTGTTCTTATTGCACGCTAAACGCCTTGAGCATTATCATGGCCTTTAAACGCCTTTTCGTGCGAACGGGCTGTTGTATTAAATTCCACTCTAAAACCGCACCGGATAATGACAGTTATTCTGCTCAAACTTGCTTAGTGCTGGAATATGAAGATCCTCAGTCTCCAAAGATGGCCGCCTTTTTCTATGCGAGTTATTGACCAAAAGTGCCTGTACAATTGCACACAATATAGCCCCATATGATTCTTCAGCACATAAGAGCCCTGAGGAGCCACAACAGCGGTTAGAGAGTCAGCAGCATCGCAGCCTACGAGCAGCAGCCACTTCACTGGAGAGGCAGAGTGTACAGGAAGAGTCGAGGGACACAGACGGATAAAGAGAGATCAAGATCACGCTGTGTTGTCTTTGCGGCTGATGTTGGGACATTTATTCTCTCCATCTGGAAGGAAAGACGCCGCGGAGCATCCTTTACGGTCTCGGGGAGGTCCTGTGCCGACATACAGTACACTCTCATATTGTACACATATGAGGTACTAAAGTCAGGAGGTTTAGATTCAGAAACTTTCTTCATATCAGTTCAAGTTGCTCAGCTTTTATGTGGTTAAGTGTAACCATGCGGACGTGCAGGTAGACAAAACATAATAAAATCTTATGAATGGCAGCCTGTGCGTATTCCCACTACAAAGAGCTGCTCACACGTGTGTCGACTCAGTCTCGCATGCAGCAACTCCTGATATCAAACTGGGTCTGCAACGCGCCGAACCATGGATCGCTTTTATTTATTTTCTCTGTTCACGCTATTAATCCAACTCTATTCATACATAATGATGTGATAAAGACAGCTGCATCGCTCGCTGTACGACTATGTGTGTTCTTAGGCTGGAATCCAATTAGAGCTGATGTATCAGAAATCGAGTGTATTTCTACATCTGTGAGTACATCTGTGTGTGTGTGTGTGTGTGTGTGTGTGTGTGTGTGTGTGTGTGTGTGTGTGTGTGTGTGAACGCCCAGGTTCAAAGGCGAGGTGAGTGAAAAGGCCAAAAGATGATGAGGCCACTCTGAGGCTCCTCACAGAGGAGAAATGTCACACATGAAGAAAGGAAAAGCAGAGCAGAGAAACAACTACTCACCTCCACAGCGAGGGGCTGATGCAGGGGTGAAGTAGCCTGAGATTGCACTCTGAGTAGAGGTAAAGGGGCATCTGATCACATGTATGTCGTGTGTGTGTGTGTGTGTGTGTATTTGGATGGGGGGGGTTAATGTTGTTCATGACTAGTAGAGTCATTTCAAAGGGCTAGAGGCGCGGCTGGATGATGGATTGGAAGCTGAAGGGGCGAGCAGATGGGTAAGTAGAGAAAGTGAGGTTAAGTGGCAGTTAGATGTTGCAGATCTAAGCAGATCAAGAGTGGGAGAGAGAGTGTGTGTGTGTGTGTGTGTGAGAGAGAGAGAGAGAGGAAAGTAGAGTTATACAGGGAGTGCCACCAACACATAATTGTAATGTGAATATTGCATTTTTGACAGATTTCACACTTTTTATACGATTTGACATTGACTTTGGAGGTAGTTGCCGCTCTTTAGCTCCTCACTCCCTCTAATGGTGTGTTCGCACAGTGAGCAACAGGATCGACAGCTCACTACAAGTCCACTCTTTCATTATAGTGGAAGCGAGTGAGCAGTGTGTGTGGACGATGAGCAAGCTGGTTAGCCAAACTTTTCCTGTTTATTGGCCAAATGCAGCTGTAAAAAGACAATTTGCTCTCTCCGGTTTATGTATTGGTGTGTGTTTTATGCAACCCGATCTCATGGGAATGCGTGTAAATAGCACGACATTAAAAAAGACATTCCGTGTCATGAGAACGCATTTTAGCCTTTTTCACGTGTCATTTGTACGCCTCTTTCGCATGGCATTTTTACGCCACGCAACAAAACTACGGTAACGGCCGCAGTTAGGTTTAGGCAACAAAGCCACTTAGTTAGGCTGAGGCGATAACTTCATTGTTGGGCTTAAAATATGTACGTTAACCAAGCAAAATATGTACGTAAACAATATAACAGAAGTATGGACAACCCGTCACAAACGTCACTAACATAACTTCAAAATAACTCAACAACACTTTAGGACACAAACACCGGTCTCCTGGTTGAAAGTCCTGTGTTTGTTGGACCCTCCAACCCCACTGCTCTCTTTTTTATTCTACGTCACTAGCTCTGAGCGTAGCTTATTTACATGGATGCATTTACATTGCAGTCAGTACAGACTACATGGCGTGCAAATGACACGCCAAATGCAAGAATGGCGTTCTTATTGCACACAAAATGACTAACGATTACTGGCTTGATCATTCTACCTTGCAGCAACAAAATGGAAGATAAAATGGCTATAAATCATTCAAAGCTTTCCAATACCGATCACGTTTGATCGCTGAAGTCAATACACTGAGTTTTATTCTGTTGAGTTTCGATAAATTCAACCTAATTTGCCAACTCAGTAAAAAAAAATTGCATGTTACAGTGGACACAAAGTACGGGAACACGCCATCATAAACAGTCTTTTGCACCAACACCACTATTTGGCAATGCCACTCTACTGTTCTTAAACACCACAATTTTACTTCAGTCTGGACCAAAGCGGGGGACCAATCGACAGACCTACATTGCTATAGCTAGAGCCATATTAGCTAGAGTCATGCTGTGGCGTTTGTACAGTATGATGGGAGGATGTGATCCAGGCCCACAGGCAGGCAGGTAAGCAGGCAGTAGCTGTGCCTCAGAGAAAGAGGGTTTGGGCCACACAGCCAGGCGCCAACAAGGTTTAGGGGGTGGGGGGGGGGGGGGGGTGGAGGGAAGTTAGTTGTGCATGTTCATGTCTGTTTGTCTTCTCCCATATTGTGGGCTGGCTGGCTGGGACAGGCCGCCCGGGTGGCGGGCCTGTCACGGCCCCGTCACTGCTGCTGTCACACACCATTGTGGCAGTGTGGGATTGATGAGGAGCAGCAACAGGATGACTAATGGCTGCCGGGAAACAGGAACAGGAAGAGGAGGAGATGAGAAGAGGAAGACGAGGAGGAAGAGAACTCAAGTTGCAGGTAAAATAAAATTGGATTTGTGAGGCTCTGCAGAGCATCAAATGGAAATGAAGACATGGCAGATTGTTGATGCTCAGGAAAATATCAGAGATTCATGTCTGCAGACTGGAATGTCAGTTTTTCTAAGCTTTCGTTAAGTATCAGTGCCTGCTGGACATTGATAAAATGATACAATTACTGTGCTCTTGGATGGAGGCACTCCCTCGTCTTTTTTCTTCGTGTTATCAGGAAATTCCCGGCGAAATACCCTTCAAAGTAAAGCTCCCATTTATTAACATGTGAGGGAGAGGAGTTGTTTCTTCCCGTCTGGTCTGACTATGAACAATGCCATGGCTGGATTATAATCAAACGAGGGCCAAATGTTTATTAAAAAGTTAAAGAGTAAATAATTCATGCCATTTAGACCATTTTTAGACCATTGGCTGAATATAAGAAGTGGACGTCACCATCTTGTTTTTTTGCAACCAGAGGTGACACGAGAGGGTAGAGCTAAGTACAACCGAACGCTGAATAAGACATTTTGAGGCGACCAAAATGTTACAATTAACTTTCATGAACGGAAAACACACTGTGAAAGTGTTAAAGTTGTACCGGACAACGCCGTGGTAGCGACCTGTCAATCACAAGGTAGCCACGCCCTAAAGCATCCCCTGCTTTATGGTCTATTTGCCTCTAAATGGGACCATAATTTACTAAATGAACATCATGCTGTATTGAAGAAGACTTGAAACTAGCGATTGAGACCATAAACTCATGTTTACAATGTTTACTGAGGTAATAAATCAAGTGAGAAGTAGGCTCATTTTCTCATAGACTTCTATACAATCAGACTTCTTTTTGCAACCAGAGGAGTCGCCCCCTGCTGGCTGTTAGAAAGAATGCAAGTTTAAAGCACTTCCGCATCGCCTTCACTTCTCTGACCCGGAGGTTGCCCTCAACATCACAAGCCTAATGATGTCATGCATGTGAGTTATCATGTTAGAGAAAAGAAAGGTGACTTTCAGACATTGATGACGAACGCCACCCACCATTACAGAATGTGGGCACTCCGTCAAGAGCTCAACAACAGTTCTAACACAACATCTATCTATAATCCCTGGCATTTTCCAACTCCCTAAAATCACTCCATCGCTCCACCCACCTGCTACTCCACGAAGGTTAAAACAAACAGTATTTGCAAATAAAGTCTGGTCTTAACCTCTCTTTCCACTGAATCTGATCTCCCTTTCTTGCTCCTCTCCAATTATCCTAATCCTTCCATCCACTCTGTGATGTTTCCTCTCGTCTTCCCCCCCGCTCCCCCCAACCGCCGCCAAGGGATGTAACGGCTGATGTACGAAGGGTAATGGTCCTCCTCTTCCTCCTTGCACCCCTGCTTTCCTCTCCTGTTGGTTTGCTCGGTGGCTCTCCCTCCCCTAATTCAATTCTACATGCTTTTCTTGGCTTGACCGGCTCCCGTCTTCATTCAACAATTTTTCCCTCTTCCTCCTCCGTGTCTTCTCTGACCTCTTTGCTTTCTCCATTAAATCCTTCTTCACTCGTTTTTTTTTTTTTTTTTTAAAACCTCATTTTTAGTCTCTTCTCCCACTCTTCATCAACTCTCGTTCTGTCTCTCCTGCTCCCAGTTGCTGTGTTTTTAGTGCTGCCTCTGATTTGCAACCTCTGGATGTACCCCGTCCTGCTCTCCTTCTCCCGGGCCGTCTGCCTCCCTCAGAGGGAGCAGCTCGCTGGGGCTGAGAGGGGTCACGCCCGGGTGAGGGATATCACTTCTCCCCTATCTCCTTCTACCTTTCTTTTCCTTATTCACCCTTTAACTCCCTCTCTCTCTCCTCTATATCTCTTTCTCTCCCTTCTTGTCTCCTCTCTAGTCATTCCTCCTCCTCCTCCTCTTTCTCCTCTTCCTCTTTTTCCTCTTCAAGTGACATAATTGATTTGCTGAATTCCTCCAGAAGCACATCAGGCCAAAACCACACTCCAAGACTACCTTTAAAAATGTCATTTCACTATGAGAGGTATTTGGAAATAAAATGATATTTACGATTTTAACATCTCTTATACTGCATATTATATATATGGAACATATTTATATGCATGTGTATATTTCTTTTATGCCAACACAGGAATGATTTAGGCCAGAAGTGTGAGTGTAGGAGTGTGTGATGAATGACTGTACGTGTCGAGGAGATGCTGTTGAAGAGCTTTGTGTACACAGATGCAGAAAGAGAAGGAGTGTGATGAGGAGTAAGGAGACAAAAGGGAGGAGATGGAGATAGAGAGAGAGAGAGAAAAAAGAAGAAACTGGCCGGTGTGTGTTCTTGTGGGGGGCAACTGAGGGGATCGTCTTCCCCCCTCGGCCCCTCCCTGGCCCCAGCCAGAAGCCTCCAGGGGTCCCTGGGTTCCTGAGGAAAAACATCTCGGCCCCCATCACCCCTGAACCCAGCGCTGGGCTGTTTACCTTGGCCTGGCTGCCTGACAGCTTTACTGATGTTACATACAGGCACACAGGGACCCTGATTCAGAGAGGGAGCGGGAGAGAGGAGGAGGAGGAGGAGGAGGAGGAGGAGGAGAGCGGGATAGATGAGAAATGGAGGAGTGAGGAGGATGGAGGACGAGTGACGAGGATGGAGGATGGAAGGGGAGGACGAATGGCACAAGTTGAGGTGAAAAGGAGAGAATATAGAGGAGTAGAGAGGAGGCGGGAGAGGGAGAGGTGTGAGGGAGCGAGAGTGTTAGCTTACTCTGATCTTAATCACAACGATCAGACCCATTTGGGGAGATCTCCAGAGGAGAGAGCTGCTCAGAGGGCAACAGAGTGCACACTGAGAAGAAATATTGCCGGCAAAAAGTCTGCGCTGGACGTACAGGCATTCATTTTCATCAGCTTTCAAAGCAGATCGCCGTGTATATAAAGCAATATTTTGTTTTTGGGATCGTTGCTCAACGTATAGTGTATGTGTGTGTGTGAGATCTGAAAAGCAAATGTGGAATGGAGACTCAATATTTTGACAGGAGCTAGCGTTACTCATTACAGTGTGGTGTAGAAATGTATAGGCACTTTCCATACTGTTCATGGGGAGAGAATGGCAGGGAGGGGGCTGCTGCCACCCACTATACAAATGTTGACCCAAGTATAGTTTAAATAAATGAACATTATCAAATTTGGAAACAAAGCATCAGGAAAACTCCCTCATTCATTCAACTATGAGAAGTATGAGCTCGGGAGGCTAATTGTGAAATAGGGCACAGAATTTGGTAGAGATCCCAGCCCGTTCTTATTCCCAGGGTGTAAATACCAACGCTTTGTCATGACCGTCGGCGTTCGATACTGCCACAGAAAGCACCCTTTCGCAGTGGCATGAGATGCACCGGGCTTCCCATTCACTACAATATAAATCCATCCGCGGCAATATGTAAACGCTCAGGGAAAGTGCTGCGGTGACGTATTATAAAGAGCAAAAGAGACATACAGGGTGGGTAGGAGGGGAGGTGGATGGGTCCAGCAAACACAGGGCTTTCATCCAGGAGACCGCTGTTTGTGTCACTTTAGAATCAGCTGATTGTTCGTGTCCCGTGTTCACAAAGTCAAGTCACATTTTAAGCCCAACCATGTTGTTTTCCTAAACCCAACTAAATGTTTTTTTGCTGCCTGATCCTAAGCAAGTTTTTTGTTTAATTCACAACATTAAGCACGTGTTTAGTGCGACGGAAAAAGTAGGGATGCACCGATACCGATAATAATATCGGATAATGGGCCGATACTGATTCAAATAGCTGTTTAAATTTTGACTAATTTATTGCTGAATTACAGTGGTTTACATTTTAATTGTAAATCCTGTTATTTTTGAAGATTTTTGACCAAGTTCCTATTATTTTGACAATCAATAACAATTCAATAAATATATATCTAATTATTAATTTGTTACATTACAAAGTTAAGAAAGCAATGTATAAGTCAAGCCTGACATTAGACTGCTTTACATATAAAAGAATGATTCCAGTCACTTCCACACAGTGAGGCATACAGCTTATTTATTAAAAACTGGTGTCGGATCAGCACTCGGTATCAGCCGATACCCAAACCCCAGGTGTCGCTATCGATATTAGGACTGAAAAAGTCGGATCAGTGCATCCCTAGGAAAAAGTGACGCTGAGGGTTTTCACAACGCGGCAGTATGTGACGAGTTGGGATGAGAACATGTTGGAAATTCAGTAGAAAGGTCCCAGATGTAGGGCTGTCCTCGACCAAAGAAATTTTTAGATGACTAACATTCATACGATTCTGTCGACTAATCGATTAGTTGGGTTTCTCCACAAAGAATCACACAAAAGCACCACTTTAAATCTGTGTTTACCAGAGATGTGCTCATAAGTTTCTTAAAATAAGTCATTCACTATGAAAAAAGCATAAAATACAACTTTTTGACAAAATAAAATTGTAGTCGACTAAGACCAAAACGACTGATTATTCGACTAATCAACTAAGAGGGGGCAGCCCCACCCAGATGGTCAACTTTTTTGGCAGTTAGCGGAAGAACAAAATAAAGGAAACACTCTCCAATGATGATTTGAAAATGCATTCATCCTTCATCATTTCAGGACAAAACTTCCCCTCACACCCGGCAGTTTGTCTATTTGTAGGCGTTTGTTTGTCCATTACTTGTTGGGCCTGGCCGGGCCACAGGGGTTTGTGCGGTGGGGTGGGAGGTCTGTGTTTTGCAGCTCAGAGCTCTAAGTCTTGTTTGTCTGTCCTGAGCAGCTGGACAAGCTGTAATAATACAAACGGGCCTTTGAACAGGCTGCTGTGTTGTGCCGCTCTGGCTTGGGTTACATCCCACACACACACTTGCTCGCTCAGAAACACACGCACACATATGACGGGCAGACTGACATGCACACACCAAAAACACATGTTCACACGCTCGTGACCGCAGGTGGACGAGCAGACGTGCGTGCGAGCACTACAGATGCACACAACAATGCACCCTTGATCACAACTAAATAAAGCCTGCATTGATCTCTGCCCAACTGTGATTGATCATCTTAAACTTGGCCGTCACGCTGCCTGTTTGTCTGTCTCCTCTGTTTGTTTGTTTGTTTGTTTATGTGGACAGACGGGTGGCTTGCTTGTTGTTTGTTTATGGCCGATCATTTGTCACAATAAATCATTAGGGAGGGACACATACACACACACACACACACACACACACACACCTTTGAGCCCCCCTGGATTGTTTCCACTCCTCTCAAACTGATTTAGGCTTACACAAACACTTCAGGCTCACTGCGCTGTCACAATCACTCGCTGGAAGCTGCAGCTCCCACCGAGAAAAAAAAAAAAAGGGACATAGTTGAGTGCCACCCCGCCCCGCTCTACTACAGTGACGGATGACTTCCTCTGTCGTTATGTAATGGAGTTCAGGACTTCACCTGCCCTGGTCGGGCCGGGCCAGTGGCCTCTGTGCTAACACCAGGATATGAGAGGACAGGGAATTGGTCTGTAGGTTGCTGGGTCACTACTCTGGGGAGCTACATCAATACCAGTTGGGGGAAAAGGGGGAGGGGGGTGTCCACGTGTACAGTATGTTAATACAGATTTCATTCGATTTTTTTTCAATGAGTATGACCTCAACAGTAAAAGGCGTACTGTGTCATATCGGGTCACCATGAAAATACTTTTGCCAAGTCTATTTCTTTTTGGCAAACTGAACATGTGACACCAGTGAAACAACCAAAGACTGTATATAAGAAGTGGACATAGTCACCGTGACATCACCCATTGGTTTGTGCACTGCCGTTTTGAAGCCAGGCATTTTGCCTATCGCGATATTGTTTTTTTGCAACCAGAAGTGACACGAGAGGGTGGAGCTAAGTACAACCGAACGCTGAACGAGACATTTTAAGGCAACCAAAATTTTAAAGTTAACTTTCACGAACTGAAAACACACTGTGAAAGCGTTAAAGTTGTAAGACAAAAACACGGACAACGCCGTGGTAGCGACCTGTCAATCACAAGGTAGCCACGCCCTAAAGCATCCTCTGCTTTATGGTCTATTTCACTCTAAACGGGACCATAATTTACTAAATGAACATCATGCTGTGTTGAAGAAGACTTGAAACTAGTGATTGAGACCATAAACTCATGTTTACAATGTTTACTGAGGTAATAAATCAAGTGAGAAGTAGGCTAATTTTCTCATAGACTTCTATACAATCAGACTTCTTTTTGCAACCAGAGGAGTTGCCCCCTGCTGGCTATTAGAAAGAATGCAAGTTTATGGCACTTCCGCATCGGCTTCACTTCTCAGACCCAGAGGTTGGAAATGCCTGGAAACAACCTACATTTTAGAAATGCTGGATAAATCCCAATGGATATACAGTCAGGGCCCCAGTATTGTACATGCTGCTCACTGGAATGAATTACTGGTCCACCATACTCGAACAAAGCCAGTGTTATTAGTTACACTTGTGCTTTTCCTGCTAGAACAAGTCAAACATTTGTTGTGAATAAAAATGCAATTGCAAACTCTCAGATCTGGGACTTTTAATTAGTGCTTTATTAAATACAGCTGCACTGGATGGACCAACCAGTTAACCCTGTAAACTATATGTTAAAGGGATCGTTTGGGTGTTTTGAAGTGGGGTTGTATGAGGTACTTATCCATAGTCAATATATTAACTACAGTATGCGGCGGTTGGCACACTCCCGGTTTGGAGAAGCAGACAGGAGTTACCGCATGAAAGTCCATTGCTTTGCTTCCGTTCGGTAACTCCTGTCTGTTTCTCGAGCCATCTACTGTAGGTAACACACTGACTATGGATAGGTACCTCATACAACCCCACTTAAAAACACCCAAACTATCCCTTTAAAACTCTTGCTAGCGCCAAATGTATGCACAGTTGTTTGCTATAGTTGCCACAGTGTTCATTGCTAAATAGATCTGAGAACATTTCTACTAAACTAAATAAACCTCAGCTCATTTATACCTTATTCTTTACTTACTGTATATTCCCTGTTGCAACGGGAGTCTTCAGTCAAATAAACTGCTCTGTTCTGACAGAACACGCATACTTTTTCAGTAAATAATGTGATTTGTGATTTATTAGCATACAATGACTAAATGCAGCCATAACACGCAGCCACAATTCCCCAATCACTCTGTCTAGTCCACACAACAAAGGCCTTTTGATCACTGTTCTTATTTTTTATTGTCACATCACAGTTAGTGGTCCTTATTTGCAGCAGACATCACTTGTGAACAGGAAAAGCACTTTAACGATGTCTCTGTCCAGCCGTAACAGTGGAACAGTGTGCCAGCATGCACAATACCAGGACCCTGAAACTGAAGCAGTTAAATGGAATTAATCCATCATTCATTTGATCATTTACACCTGTTTTTCTTACTGTGAAAAATGCCTATATGCAACTATCAGTGTTGCTTTACTCCCAACATAACTTGCAATTACACATTATTGACATTATTGTCTCCCCCTGTAGGTGGGATTTAAAAATAGCTGGTGTAAATCTCTACTAAATATTAATTATTCCTGTTAACACTCCAGAGTTTAATCTGGCAAAATCATTGAAAAAACCTGTGTGGGTGGACCACGGGCGTGAAGGCCTTTAACAGGGTCGAGTCTGCAGTGAATAATATAATTTATATCACAAACTGAACATCTTGCATTGGATAAATAATTGGATTAAAGCTCTATTTGGAACTTTATTTAGAAGTGATTTAAAAGTGTATCGACTTTACCTGAACGAGGATGTGACAGTGCCAGTGGAGGGAGAGACAGTCGAGGAGGGACTTGGGCTGTGATCGGCCTGGATTATCCAGCCATGGGTTATACAGAGTTGAACATCTGGTTACAAAAACAGCAGAGATTATGTTACTCATCCCTGACAGCAAGAGAGGAGCATGTGAGAGACTCAGAGATGAGCAGACAGATGAAGAATTGTTTTGCAAATTATTCATGTGTTAAGAAGGATGTCCAACAGTCTACGGCCTCGAGCTGCTATTGTCAAACCCACTGACAGTCAACTTTAGAACATCCTGCAAGCCAAAGAGCCATATATCTCTCTGAAGATTGTTCTGCCAAATCAGCACTAAAAGAGAAGTGAATATTTCACTTACATGTGACAGTTGGTGAGTAAGAGCAAGTTTGACTTAGAAGATTGGTTACTGCAACTTTACTGTAAAATGTGCATTCAAACCCCAGCCATCTTTCATCTAATCTCAACATAAATGAAGCCGGAATAAATCCCACACACACACACAACTTCAAATGCTATTCAGTGGGGTTTTTATTTTCTCCTCAGGTTTATGCTTCTTATCTATGGAATAAAAGTAAAATAAAGCTTGGCTTCCTTCCACTGGTTGAAATGGTTTCCAATTTACAAAAAGAAACAGGTATGGTTAAAAATAAAATAAAAAGAAAACTATTACTATTCCAGCACAAATACAGCAGTGATCCCTGGAGGAGAAAACAGAAAAACATTCATAACACTGCCCTGTGAATTACCATACAGTAGCCTACTTGTCCTAACTTATTGAACCTAGAAGCTACTTCATCTTACAGAGGAAACATAATATACTGTCCATACTGATAAATAACAGAAAGCCGCAAAACAGAAATCATAATCAATCACAGTTTCCTACCTGAGTCAGGGATGAGGAGATCAGACGGCAGGCGTGGTGACTTGTTTTTCCACAAACATTGGCAATCCTAAACACAGCAATTAGGCTACTCAAATTGTGGATTTTTCTATAATAAACTAGCATTCAACCAACATGTTGCTGCATTGAGCTAAATCATTTTCAAACAACATAGGATCATTCACACGTTTTCTCACCGTCGGCAAAAGGGCATTCGTGCAAAATACATGGCAAAAAAGAACGTTATGTTGCACTTCCGGTATTTTCCCGGTGCCCTCTGACCTCTGACCTCTCAGCCAGCGCACCGCTCCAAGAGAAACTCCACCCCCTACTGTCCACAGTCAACACCTCCAGCAGGACTGGTGCAGCGGGAAGTTTGGTAACATAAACAAGCAGTTCCCAAACTTTTTCGTCAAGGACCCATAAACTGACACAAATTAGACCATGGGCCCCCATATGATGGGATTTATGCTTTTAGATGTTTTATTACAGAAAGTGCAGGCTATGAAACCCCTGACCAAAATAGTCATAAGAGATATAAGATAAGATAGAACTTTATCAATACTAATTTGAAGGAAATTCTTTTGCCAAAGATAGCTCAAAAATTACAACAACATAAGAATAAAAAACACAACAGAGTAATAAATATAAAGTGTAGGCTATGAAGTAATATAAAAAAAGTGAATAATAGAATACCAATAAAAGTGAGATAAATGTAGTAAAAAGGGTAAACTAAAATAGAAAAGTAATATTATGCATGAAATTCTGTCATTGTGGATTTATAGTGAAAAAAAATTATTCCCATTTTTGCTGGGGACCCCCTGGAACCCCCTCAGGGATCTACTTTGAAAACCACTGCGTAAACCACCTGGTTAATCTTAATCATTTTGAGGCTGCCAAACCAATTTTTAATTTAAGCATTAACTCAATCTTGCAGTTTGATACCCACAGTGCTTCTATCAGTAACATTAGTGGGATTCATGATTTTGAAGGATACAATAATTATTATTATTATTATGTCATAATATAAATATATTATGACATAATAATTTACCCAATACATTGCCAGCAGAAACACATATAATAGCATTCTATTTTTTATTTTTTTTTTAATTTTTGCCATATACTGTAGGCTACATATAGTAGGCTATGGCTATATGGCCAAAAGAAAATGACAGACACCAAAAGAGAAAATGGGATGATGACAGAGAAAGCAGAGAAGAGAAGAGAGAAAACCAAACAGAAGGACATCAGGATGACATTGTAAAAACAAAAGTGTGCCTCCGTCCCGTCCTGCCAGCCCCTCGCTGCCCTCTGCTCCTGACCTCGAGGCCTTGGGGTGAGTTTGTAAACTGTTTCTCAGTGACCTCAACATCTGACCACTCTGTCCTGTACCTGCAATAAAACACAGACTACAAACGCAAGCCAGCCACATCAGCAAAAAACCAACAAGCAGGCCTCACAGTGTGTGCTTCAGCAGAGAGAGAAACCCTTTCCAAAACACAATCACGCTGATCGTTTGTCTGCCTCTGTTTGCACTTCCTCATTTTTATGTTGAATTTATGTTGTGGGGAGATCTAAACATGGTGTGTGTGTATGTAGGTGCACATTTGCAAGTCCTCGCTCCATTTAACAGCCCCATATTTACTTGTGAACTTTTGTGGGAGTGCACATGACACGGTTCATCTGTCTCGCTCTCGCCACGTTTTGTTTTTACAGGGCTTGCTGGGCTTTTTTTGTTGTTGTGTTTGGTTTGTGACTCCTCAGCCACAGTCTTCATTAGATGATGAAGGGGAACAGTATTTGTGGTGGGAAGGTGAAGGTCAAACAGTGTTTGGAATACACACGCATGACTGATCGGTTAGCCGTGTTGGACTATGTAGACTCTGCTGAGTCAGCAAAAACAACAGCTGTATGTTTTCTGGAGGCACTAGATGTCAGTTTCTGCTTTTTGGGGGGTTTATGTTATGTGTTAGACTTGATTTCTGCCAAAACAAAAATAGTTTTGCAAGTTTTGAGTGAATTTCTTCAGCTAAATAAAGTGTGATTTAATGTTTCCATCAACTGTATTTATGTGAGCTTATGCAAGGGGACATTACATGATTACATAATTAATCAAGCACTAATAACTCAGATACATCATGGCATTTTAATGCTGCTATTGTGGTTACATACACCTCTATGTAGCCCTGTGCAAAAATAAGGGATTCAAGTAATTTACTTCCAAATAATGTTAAGTAAAAATAGTTATGCAAGGCACTAAAACTGAAAGTAATTTAGTTTTGAATAAAGTAAGAAATAGTTAAGAAAGGGACTGAAATATATATGGTCTAAGGATACAGGGTGTCATCTATGAAATGTCCCTTTTTTTCAATTATTTTTTGTTACTCCCCTTTCCTTAAATGACAAATGGCAATTTTGTGTTGTGAATGATGAATGATGAATGTAAGATGGGGGAAATGATGAAACATGGCTCTGTTTTCAGCATATCCTGACTGTTTTAGTCAAATCAGATATAAATTAATCAAATCACTTGATAATTTATCACTCCATTTTTCATTTCATATCTATTTTTACGGCTTCATTTTTCAATTCACATGTATTTTCATAACCTCCATCTTTGTTACTTCCACACCTCATAGTCATATGCTGTACAGATTGTAAAGCCCCTTGTGACAAATTTGCGATATTATGCTATATGAATAAAATTAACTTGACTTGACCAATAATTCAGTAAATAATAATTCAGTTTAAAATAATATCAAAGGCCAATATTCAGGGTTAAAGCTGCAGTATGCGATATTGGCGCAAATATGATTTAAAAAAGTTATTTTTAATAAAACGGCCGCTATATCGTGACAGTAGTACATGAAACAGGTAACCTGAAAAAAAATCATGTTCCTCTGTGTCCTCCTGTGTCCTACGGTGCTCCTAACGGCATCTGAAGGATTTCACTTACCGGAGGAAAACAAGGTCCGCTGTCCAGCTGCCGTCTATGAGAGCTGGCTGTCAATCACTCGCAAACTCCGACCAAACGGTCAAACTAGGCAGCGCTGATCAAATATGAATCAATATTCTGTTACTGTAATGACTATTTCTCTCCTCAAATGTTATTAGAATTAACTTGTAGTGTACTGTTTAGCTGTAAAATTAGAAAGTTTGTGACTCCGCCCCCATTGTAAAATCTGTTGAAGGAAGCCAAGTTCTGGTCACATGACCGGAGCACAGCCATTAGGAACGCTCTCTCTCTCTGAAATGACCTGTGATTAGTCCAAATCTGCCGTCACGGGCTAGATTTTTCTAAAGCCTCAAAACAGAGCCATGAGTTTTTTCTCAGAACACTTGAATTACAATATGCTGAAAGGTTATTATGGAATTTTTGCCAAATTATGCCAAAAAATTGTTGCCTACTGCCACTTTAACTAAAATAAAAACACAAATTGCGCCTTTAGTTTCAACTCTTCTCATTTTGATTGGTCATTCAGTGGCCTGTCGGTGACAGCTGTTCTGATTGGCTGTAGATGAGGAAGTGAAACTGAGAGGGCGTGTCCACCCCCATGGTTACCACACTCAGAGCGCGGAGGGAACGAGCCTAGCGAGAGAGAAAGTTGGACGTCCTACAAAATTAGAGTTAATTAGGCTGCGTGTTTAGTGCGTGTGATTAAAGTTGCTAAAATTGCGTAGCTACGCCGTGTTGTTTATTGGTAGCATCGGCTAGCACTAGTTTCTAGAAGTTAGCTTGTGTGGCTACTAGATAGCTAAGTGAACCAATAATGAGTGTTAGCTTGGACCCGACGCTGGATTCAAGGTCAGATAGGCCCCACGGTGACCAGGAAAGCTGTGTGGGTCCTCTGATGAAGACACCTGCTGGACTGTTGAGATGTTACATGGTCATAAAAGCCCTTTGGTCAGCTGTCTTCTGCTACTCTTCGACACAAGCCGTCTCTCCAGGACAGACAGAACTGTAAGTTTTAACAGAAAACCCTCACACAAGCCTGTCTAGTGTTTTCCTATCATTTTCAGTGTTTTGTTTAGTGCTCAGTGCTCCAACCTTAATCTTGTCAACACAGTTTCCTCTCTCCTGTGCCCAATACCTACCCTATTAACTTTGACACTCTTTTGAATGCAGTATAGATGCTGCCTTTTCCCCTCTCTGTGTCCCACCTTTCTTGCCACATTTGGTTGGTTATTTCCCACGAGGCATGTACATTACAGGCCTGCAATGTTTTTTTTTGTGTGTGTGTGGGTCTATTTACTGCTTAGAGAAGTACAGTGAAATAGTTTGTGTATATCAGAACTTTACCAGTCCGATGCTTTCGGTTAGTTATTGGTGGTTTAGTTCAAATAGTTTTGATAGTTTGTAGGAACAAATTGATACTTGATAGTTGACACTGTAAACCGGTGTTACACCGAAATCTGTGACTGCAGCAGAGGAGCCAGCAACATATGAAGTCACCATTTGTGATGGTTGTCGTCACCGGTATTGTCAGTATGTTATATTATTTGGGGTTTTTACTTTTCTTAAGTCTGAATTAAAGTTGAATGATTATTTCTGTAAGCGGGTTGTAATAATTTCACTTTATAGAGGTAAATTTTCATGGTAGCTACTTTGAGATACAAACCCAAAAGCCCCCATCATTTTAGTCTAAACTCAGTCTATGGTGTTTTAAACATGGCGTAGGGCATTGAGGTGCTATATATCCGACCCTTTTTATTCTTTACTTTCTGGACTTTCTGGTTGAGTTGAGGCATAATAACAATTAGTGGCAGCATGACATGAATGCTTCGTCTATAAGAGGCAAAAGTACCAAGGTCTATCTGCTGTGTTTGCGTCAACCTTTATCACATCTTCTCTTCTTTGGTATCTCAACTTTTCCAACTTAGCCAAAGTGTAAAAAGTTGTTTTTTATGAACAGATTCAAAATGCACAGAAAGACTGGTGGATGGAAAGAAACGTACTGCGTGTGTCTATGAGCAGCAATGTGGATGAATGTGTGTTTGTGTGTGTTATTGTATGGAGTCTAGGATGGTTTTTCTTTACTGTTTAGACCTCCTGTGACTCCCTGTCGTGTTGTGGTGGCCTCAGTAGCACTTGCATCATGCAGAAACGTATCTTATGTCTCGCGCACACATACACACACACATGCCTTTTGTTGGCGTCTTCCAGTCCAACTGGCCACCCCCGCTGTTTGTTTAGTATTTGTCAAGTTTATGATTGCCATGTCTAATGCTCTGTGTGCGTTTCATGTTAGAAAAAAAGTGGATCCACCTCGGAGAACAGGGGAGAGCTAGGGGAGTATAATGAGAAATGGACAGAGAGAGAGAACAAGATAGAAAGAGTGAGGAAAGGAGGTGTTTCCTAACGTTTGCTGAGCTCATGTCAGAGTGACAGATGAGACGAGGGAGGGGAGAGACAGATCAAGAAGTCGGGTGGAAATGAAACGGGGAAATGACTACGGAAGAAGAGCAAAGGGGTGGGAAGAGGAGGGTGAGTTGGTGGGAAAGAGCAAGAGGGCATGTGGAGGCCACGCGAACCACAAAAAGCGGGTTAAAATGAAAAATTTGATAAAGCCCTGCTGGCTAGCGGGGGCCAGATCCAGCGTGCAGGATGGAGGTAGGGAGGGGTTAGGATAGGGCTTGAGAGGGGCTATCGGGAGCAGCACATCTGCAAAAGCCATTAAGGAGTGTCTATGTATGCGGTGTGACGCTGTGTTTTCTCTGCCAGGCCCGCTTTGGGCCTGCGCAGCAAAACTGGGGTCGGGTTTCGTCAGCGTGCAGTGGGGGGCCGTCTCCAGTTGACGCATGATGATTTAGTCAGGTGTGAGCGTGCACTTTCCAATTTGCAGGGAAATAAATTAGAAGTGATTTTTTATGAGGCCTCTGTCCCAGGCTGTCTCGAGGCTCTCTCTCCCTCCCGCTGTGCACTGTCAGCCCAACTGATGTGTTTATAAAGAGTGCTGCAGTGGGAGCTGTCCCTACATAAACACACATGCACACATGTGCAGTACATAGGATACACAAAAACACACATGTACATATAGACATGAGTAAGGAAAACCATGGCATGCATGAAAAACACACATATGCACGAACATACATGAGAAACACATCCTTGTGGCAGTGTCTTTGCACAGAATTACAATTGCAAATTGCACACTGTCACATTTTACATGCTTTTCATACATGTTTACTTTTTTGATGGTGGGCAGTAGTGGAGAGAGAGGGAGCAATGTAATTACCGTTGTATTTTTGTAAACTGTTGCCCTGTAACATAATCACCAAGCAGGGAAAACTAAGATGAAAATGGACAAGAAGGAGAGGGAAAACAAAAACAGGAACAATAACTTCAACCACAGCCAGTGTCCTCATTGTTATCCTCATTACAAACAATTCTTCTGACTGAGCTGTGTGTTCAGTGAGTTCAGTAACAGCATTTAGTAGAGGTGTGGAAATTTCTCGATTCTATTCTGCGTCGATGCAGTGACAGAATTTAATCGGGAGTTTGGCTTCATATCAGTTCAGTGTGACTCTGTACTGTGTTTTGTTGTCATTTACTATCGCGCTTGTTTCTCTCCTCTCCTCTCTGTTGGTGTTTCACCGAGGGCTGTGCTTTGCACACACTGTGTACTCATACGTATTGTGTACGTGGAGCAGAGAGACGGCACTCGGCAGTCCGCTAGCTTGTTGCTTCTCGCAACCAATATCCGCTGCTCTGTTTCAACAATGTTGGGCTGAGAAAACGTACATGAAGGCTGAAATTCAACCGTGGTGTTGTTCTGTTGGATGATGCAGTGACTCAAGAGTAGAAGAGCTATGAGTAAGGAAAAGTCCGCTAGCCTCTAGGCTAATTCATGCAGTGTAAATGCCATATGCATACAGGGAGTGCCCTGTCTAAGAGCAGCTTTGTGAAAATCTTATCTTTGTAGATTACAGCACACTTATAAACACTGCAGAAGGAATTATGTTTTGTTTTTGTAATGTTTATGTTCTGAGGTGGGTCACACAGATACTGATATTGAAAAGATGCAGCATTTTTATATCATAGATTGTTGCAGTCTGATTTTTGAAAGCACTTCCTAAATAAAAAGGGAGTTCAGATTTATCTGACTGCTTTTATTAGATGATGAAACAGTAGCCATGTGCAGTAATATAGAAGATTGAGGATGCGAAACATTGAAATGCATTGAGATGCATCGACAATTGCTGTGCATTTGAATCGTTGACAGGTGAATCGTAAACAAATCGTGAGGCTAGTGAAGATTCACACCTCTAGCATTCAGGCAGTGTTACTAAAAAAAAAGAACCACTGTAAAATTCTTAGGTGCTGCAGCAGCTCTGGATGATATTTAAATAAAAACAGAGGAACACAGGTGTGTTAGTAGTAGAGGACACGGCAGAACAGATCCAGACAGAGATGATGGTTTTCTGTGGCGAGGGAAACATGTTTTAGCTCCACTGGGGTCTAGAAGCCGGAAATCCAAATCCCACCTGACCTCTGACCTCTGTTTGGTTCCCCTGCTACTGCTCCCACACATGGCTCTGGCTGCCTTTTACTAAATGACTGCCTGGCTTGTCTTGTCTGGCTGACTCTCTTGTTTTTTGTTTATCTCTGTTCCACTGCCTGTCTGTCTTACCGACTGAACGACTGCCTGACCTGTCTGTCTGTTGGCCTGCCTCGCTGTGAATGAGTGTGTGTCTCTGTCGGCTGTTTCTAACAGGCTGGAGGAGGATCAGAGGTTTACTCAGTTATTTGCCTTTTGTAAACTGGGTCTGTAGTTGATTTGTCACTGAAGTGGTTTCTATTAACCGACCAGGTTATCATGTGCATGCTCGCCGGTTGTAATTCTGAAACATGGATGTGCGTTGTCTGTGGCGCGTGTTTCTTGTCACTCTGTGTGCTTGTGATCTGTGTTTTACTGAATATCCAACATGTAGCTACTGGTTAAAGAGTTAATATTGAAATTACAGAGAAATAATATATACAGAGTGTGTGTCAGGTGTGTGCGCTGGCGGTATGTGTTGTATGACAAAAGGTAAATTAAATCACCGTTCATTGTAATGTTAGCAGGGTATTTTTCTTTCAGCCCTCGTCCCAAATTCGTTCCAAAAGTAATTTTCATCCTCCCCGATCCTATATTTTTCGTCCCCGGGACGACAGAATGTCCTTAAGCTCGAGCCCTTTGAGGAGATGTAGCATTTATTCACCGAGAAATAGCCTAAACTGTACACACACGCTGCACTGTATACGTTCACAGCTATAACTTTGTAACTTCATACTCTCTCACTCTCTCACTCGGTGCGTGTGTGTGTGCGTCAAACCAAAAAAATTGTTTGTTATGATATGCCTATTTTGGTACAAACGTTTACCCGCCAATGAGCAGATAGCCTTCCGAGATTTACTTGCCAAACGGAAAATCTACCCACACTTGGCGCTTGCCGGGTGTTGAATTCGGACCTTGTGTCCACCAGTTAAATGATCGCGGATGGCATCGTTCTCTCGGATGGATAAAAAAAATGAAAAATGCTAAAATGGATTGCCAGATATACTTGGGCGGCCGCGAATATGCCTGGGCGGCCCGCCCAAGCAAAGTCTTATGCGTGGGATCAATGGTGTGTGTATGTATTTTTTTATTTTTCCCAACCGGGTTGGGTTGCTCCCCTCCATGTCTGACGGGACTGTACAGCCCTTTTAAAAGGGAGAGTTTGGATACAGGGTTGTGGCTGAAGTTGGATGTGCTTCATCAGATCTTCTCCATTCACGTGCAGCCGATGGCAGGCTCTTTGGGGTTTGGCACTTGATTCACTGTAGGCTGAAGCATGAACTCTCATCTCATCACCACACCACAATGACATAAACTGAAAACACACCGTCTCATCCAATACCTCAATTGAAAAACATCCAGTTTGGATGTCAAAGGAGAGGTATTTTGACTTGAGAGTAGGTGTACATCAACAGACTAAACGGTATGATGCAGTTTCCATAATGGTCAGTGATAAAGTTGATGGTATGTTGCACTAAAATTTGAGAATTACCTTGTTACTAAATGAATCTGAAGTTTATTTTGTTACTAATTGTGACAGTACCAGATTGGTAAAACAAGTTAGAGTTAGTGTGCTGTAATATTGCAGGATTTACACAATAAGCATGTTGATAAAGGTTTCTGAGTTTAATACAGTCTAATAGAAAAGCAGTATAACCCATTTTTGATCAAAAGACTGAATGCATCATTGGGTCAATTGAAGATAATTGCACTTATACAATTACTGTGTTAAAGCAATTGGATACTGTTGTGAGAAAATGAGGTACTGCTTTCACACGGTAATTTCAGAGTAATGACTGTCATATGAGAATTTAGGTTTGTAAGGATTGCGGTGTTTTCATCTCACCCTCCTTTTTTTCGCCTTACAGTACGATAACAACTTTGTGGTTGGTTTTCTTTGCTTGAAAAGGATGAGCCATGGCATTTAAAATAAGTCCTAAGCATTTGCAAAGGGTTATAATACGAGTCGGTAGTTTATTTTACTAAAACCACTTTTAGCAGCTCGGACGTTTACAGTGGAACTTTGTACAGGAAGTCAGCACACGGCCGTCAGCTCCAGGAGAGTCGGTCTGAATCTGCCTAACCCTCCTACACACAGCAGATGAACGAAAGAGATTGGGAACTTTTTACTGAGGGGGTCAAAGTCTCCTTCCTTTACGAGTTGTTACAACATGAATGGGAGCACTGAGCGAGGGAGGGAGGGACTAGGTACGGAGGAGGGGAGGGAAGGAAGTGAATGGTGTAGTTTTTCTCAGCTATAGCGCCCCTGAGCGAGGTGAGAGGTGGGGGGCCAGGGGGCACTGGCTGGGTGGTCAGCGTGATCGGCGAGCTGCGTGTGTTAATGGCTGAAAGTCAGAAAGAGAAAGGAGCTCCGTATGCTAAGTGTGGGAATAATCAAAAGCATCTGATATTTCCCTCAAGGCAGTTTGATCCTTTTTTTCTACCCTTGTTTCTCAATCAGTTCTCTTTCCGTCAGACTACTGCTTCTATTCTTGTGTCATTGTTATTCTACGTGGAGCTTACACATGCACATTCTCTGAGGTTTTGCTCTTTATGGGCTGCAGAATGAGGTGTAGACCAAAATGAGTACTCTAATCGAGTAGCCGCACGGGTCCTAAAACAACAGACTGCGTTTAGCCAATATAACTCATTCCTCTTGACCATAAAATATCCAGGCTTAATAAAAAAGGCATCAAGTATTGAAAGCTTTAAGTGGTTCACTTCACACTTCACACTGACTCTCGCTAAGAAAAACGCAGCAAGCGGAGAGCTACGTTCTGTGTCATGGAATCACTCATTACACAATACTCATTGAACAAGTAATTACATAACTTTACTAATAACTCAAACACAAAAGTAACTTTATCTTCATTACTCAGTACAGCCCTGTCAAAGGTGCCTTTAAACAACTCATGTTCTGTATACAACGTGTAGAAATACAGAATGAGACGTTATGGTTTAACAAGTAGTCAGCCTGCGTTTTGGAAGTATTTACTGATTGTCGACAGCTAGCTTAATATTAGCATGAGTGACTGCACGCAGCACTCATAAGTGCCATCTTCACAGTGAAGCTGTGGCGTTCACAAACCCTCTGACTCTGAACAAAACCAGCTGATGTAGGCTTATCAGTGGCTAACATTTCCCAAACGAGCTAAGAACACACAACATATAAATATGACAACTTTGGATTTACTGGGAGTCATATTTCTCCTCTTTTGGTAGAGGCTAACAGCCTTCCTCCACTTCCTGCAGCTCCTTCACCAAGCTGACACATAGGAAACCAGCCTGTCCACTGAACTGATGAAACAGATCTCAAAACTCCTGGTGAGAGAGCAAACAAAATTGTCAAAGTAATACTCTGGATTCTCTAGTGACAAACAGAGGGAGTGCTGACTCATAGAAACGAGTCCAACGTGGGTTGAATGTGCATCGACAGGTCCGTGTTGTAAACGTCGTGTGGATGGATGAAAGCAGATTTGGGTTATATTTGCAAAATGTACATGTATTTATTTATATTTTACATTAAGATATGTAGCTTGTGAAAAATGGGTCCAATATTGTCTTTGGTGACTATGGGGCGAAAGAATCGGTCATAATCCGTGTTCACGTTGACTTCTCCCATTGGAGTTAATAGACTCAGGACATGCCGCTATAGTCTCCTAAAGGGGTGGAGCAGTGGGGAAATCCATCTGACACAGATACAGGAAACTGACTCACAGTGCAGCGTCTCCGTCCTGAACTGTCTCTGGTTATACTTCTCGTGAAATGTGTCAGTTCTCCTACTCACAGAACTGAAGCTGCATCCAGTAACTAAATACCGTTTTCCTTTTGTTTCTGCTGGTAACGTCGCCTCCGCGATCGATCAGCTGATCCACTTCCTCAATATATGCACGGATGTTTTTTTCTGTAGGCCTATGAAATATATATTTTCCTGTGTATGTGTTTCTAACATGATCAAATCTTGTAGTTGTGGGGTGTTGACAGTTTGATGCATATGTTATAAGAGTAACGTGTGGGCGTAGCTGTAGGGTCGAGCGACAGATATAGAGGTGGATGCTTTCAGAGCAGACAGATGTTGGCTATCGGAGCAGAGGAGAAATTAGCAGGAAAGTTGTCAAGTGGTAGTCAGTGTAGGTTTCAGTTTGTATATGAATGAACTCTGCTGCAACATTGGAGTCTGTGTTCAGAATTGTCATGGATGTAATTACACAATATTACTTAGAGTAATCCTGAACAACAAATGGTTGAAAATAGCATGTAAATATTATATTGTATGTTGTTATATTGTTTATTTGTCTCAAACGTAGCTTAACCGTGTCATATGATATCTGTTTTAATAAAAGTGCTTGTGACATCTCGCATGTAGCTTTGACTACCGAGATTTGTATTTTTGGTCCATATCACCCAGCCCTACTGTGGCAGCCAAACATCAGTGGAAACACTGCATACTCCTCATCCATCCAGTCAGTCGTCAGTCATTCTGTAACACACAGCGCTCCTGCAGTCTTTTGAGTCTTTGGTAATTCTTATTCAGGCTGTAGCAGCAGTGTGGGCAGCGTGAAGCCACATTCAAGAACAGCTAGCTGTCATCAGACGCTGCTGAACCTAAACACTAGCAGCCACAGACCCTATTCCCCTCTTACACTGTTACTGCACTCCTATCGGCTTCCCGCACCAACATTTAACAAGCACACATGTTCTCGCTCCTTCGGTATTACTCTCAGAAATATTTCTTCATATCTTCACAGCCAGCTCTTTCTCTTATGCTGTCCACACCCCCACATCTTTGATCTTCTAATTCCTTTACTTCTCGTGCTGTCTCTCAGGCGGATATCTCTGTCAAATGCACACATGGCAAGTAGGACTGCATAAGCTAAACACAGTCAAAAGTGAAGCATTGTAAATTTATTAGGCTTTGATCCAGAGGGCTCATGTGTGACAGAATGTGTTTGTGAGGGGGGAAATCTAAACCTGGCAGGAGTAAGGGGATGGATCAACAAGATCAAGCGATGTGGGGCGAGAACATTCATTTCAGATGGCCCGGGCCGTGACAGAATTGGTCCTGCATGCTGCTCTCCACCGAGCGCCGGTGTCATGTTCGCAGGTTCCATGTGTTGTAAAGTCGGAGTGGTTTTGGCACGGGGGGCGACGCCAGCTCCTGTTCTGAGGGCGAACCCCATCCTGCCCTGCGCACGGTGGGCCGCGGAGCGACGCAGAGCCAGGCGAAAGGAGTGAAAGTGTTGACAACGCTGAAGCTGGAAACCCAACCCAGCCCTGACACTGAATACTCGGGCTGCCACTTCACGTTCCCCTTCACAAACATCAACCCCCCTCCGTCGCTGTCTGTCTTCCCCTCTCACTCTTTGTCTGTCTTTTTGTCTCTTGGCTCAAGTGTCCAGTTTTTATTGATAATGATGTGTTCAGTTAGAGGAAAAGAAATGCCAAAATTCAAAACTGCAAAAGTCTGTTTTACTTGCATATTTTTTCCCCCGACTACTCTTGCATCTCTGCTTCCTCTGTCATGTTCTCTCTCTCTCTCTCTCTGTTACTGTCTGTCGTCACTGTACTTTACTCAGCAGTTTGCGCCATCGTAAAACAAATGCTGTATAACCTCGAATCACTGAATCATAAAAACAATATTTGAACTTCGAATAAAAGTGCAGCTGGTGTTGGACACATTTCTGTGGATCCTTTGAGCTGAACATGCCTACAGTATCTAGTGTAGGGCATTATATAGGATAGATAGGTAGGTAGACAGTAGGGCTGCACTGATACTGGATCAGATATCAGATACTGACTCAAATAGCTGGATCGGATATCGGTGACGGGGCCGATCTATTCAATTTAATTCTGTGTTTGTATACTATATACATTATATATTATATACTGGCATTTTAATTCCTGTTTAAGTTTTGACCAATGTGTTGCTGCATTAAAAAGGGTTACACTTGAATTGTAAGCCCTGTTAATTTTAAAGATTTATTACCAAGTTGCTGGTGTACAATTTTATTATTTTAACAGAATTCAGTAGATTTATATGTATGTATTTATTTTAGGGCTGTCAATCAATTAAAATAGTTAATCGCAAATTAATCGCACATTTTTTATCTGTTCAAAATATACCTTAAATGGAGATTTGTCAAGTATTTAATACTCTTATCAACATGGGAGGGGGCAAATATGCTTGCTTTATGCAAATGTATATATTTATTATTGGAAATCAATTAACAACACAAAACAACACAAAACAACCTTTTCATTCACCTATCTTGAGGTCAGAGGTCAAGGGACCCCTTTGAAAATGGCCATGTCAGTTTTTTCTCTCCAAAATGTAGTGTAAGTTTGGAGCTTTAAGATAGTATGACATGGTTGGTACAAGTGGATTCCTTAGGTTTTCTAGTTTCATATGATATCAGTATCTTCACTCTGGCTTTAAAAACTGAGCCCGCTACAACCTAAAAATCGCAAGTTGCATTAATGAGTTTAAGAAATTAGTGGCGTTAAAACGAATTTGCGTGAATACATTATTATCGCGTTAACTTTGACGGCTCGAATTTATTTGTTACATGTTGTTTTACAAAGTTAGGAAAGCAATGTTTAAGTCAAGCCTGATGTTACCTTACACATAAAAGAATAATCCTAGTCACTTCCCGCACAGTGAGGCATACAGCTTATTAAATATACACTGCTATCGGATCGTATCGTATCGGTATCGGGACTGAAAAAGTCTGATGCATCCCTAGTAGACAGACAGATAGACAGAGAGACAGACAGACAGACAGACAGACAGAGAGAGAGACAGACAGATGGATGTCGCATTCCATTGTGACTGGAAAGGGAAAGATGACTCCACAGCCATCCCTTCAGATGCTCCTCATTCCTGTCCACACAGAATTATTGTCACTCAGAGGGAATGGAGACAGGTGTGCACAGAGATTCATATCGTGAACACGCTATCAGACAACAACAGTGTATACTTTAAAGGCAGCAGGACGGAGAAGAGAGCCAAAATATTATTCTTCAAATATAAGACAGTGCATCCTAACCAGCTGCAGTGGGCGCTGTTCTGTCACCGACACTCCTGTTCCCTGTTTGACACCTTCACACTGTTTGATATAGAGACGGGTTTTGATGGCTGATGATGATGATGGATGTGAAGGTGGAAATGGTGGCAATGATTTATGTTTACTGGCACTGTAAACAGCTGATAAGAGGCAGCCAGGCTTGGCATCTTATTCTGCAGTAGCTGCAGATTACTCTCGTTCACAGTATCAATATCTGATAAGGTGTGAAATATAACACTTCATATCATGGCTGGATTGGTTTGTGTATCAGTGTGTGCACTGAGTTCTACGTGACCTTATCATGCGAGTTGATTCAAGGAGTGAGGAGACAGAGATGGAAGTCGGAGAATGGGACAGAGGAGGAGAGTAACGGGGATGGAGTTGAAAGTGAAAAATAAATGAATAGTTGAGGGAAAAAGAGGCATAGCAAGAGGAGGTCAGAAGGAGGGACGATAGAGGGAATGACAGAAGAGTAAAGGCAGACAAAAGGAATTTAGTGCTCTTAAAGCTGGGTGGTAAAAGCAAAGAGCTGTGGACATCATGAGTTAATGTTTGATAGACAATAGCAAGAGACGTGCTGTTTCTTATAGCTTTGCTCATCATTATAGCACCCAGAGACGATGTAACTACCACACAGCACAAACATCCTGCATAACATTTACTTTTCTCACAATGAGCTGTAACTCTGCTCTCCCAGTCTAAAGGCCTGTACAGGTGTTTCTTTTTTCGTGCGATTAATTCACACGTCAATATATTTTTTCGAACTACTGTTTTTGTCATTAATACTTTCACACAGAACGCTATAATTACGCGGTGACACTTTTTTTCAGAACGAGGTTGATTTTTCTGAACTTTTGCACCACAAATAAAGGCATCAACTAATCACATTGTGCAGAATGGACATATTCAATACCTACACTACAGTGTACAACAAAACGGAGGCTCCATAGTCCGAAGCAGGATGGTAAACTTTTAGGGCTGTCAGTCGATTAAAATATTTAATCACGATTAATTGCATGATTGTCCATAGTTGATCGCAAATTAATCGCACATTTTTTATCTGTTCAAAATGTACCTTAAAGGGAGATTTGATTTATTTTTAAGTATTTAATACTCTTATCAACATGAGAGTTGGCAAATATGCTGCTTTATGCAAATGTATGTATATATTTATTATTGGAAATCAATTAACAACACTAAACAATGACAAATATTGTCCAGAAAACCTCACAGGTACTGCATTTAGCATAAAAAATATGCTCAAATCATAACATGGCAAACTGAAGCCCAACAGGCAACAACAGCTGTCAGTGTGTCAGTGTGCTGACTTGACTATGACTTGCCCCAAACTGCATGTGATTATCATAAAGTGGGCATGTATATAAAGGGGAGACTCGTGGGTACCCATAGAACCCATTTTCATTCACATATCGTGAGGTCAGAGGTCAAGGGACCCCTTTGAAAATGGCCATGCCAGTTTTTCCTCGCCAAAATTTAGCATAAGTTTGGAGCGTTATTTAGCCTCCTTTGCGACAAGCTAGTATGACATAGTTGCAATCGATGGATTCTCAGCTTTTCTAGTTTCATATGATGCCAGTATCTTCACTCTAGCTGAACTTACAATTAAAAAACGCAAGTTGCGTTAAAGAAATAAGTGTTGTTAAAATGAATTAGCGTTAACGCGTTATTATCGCGTTAACTTTGATAGCCCTACAAACTTTATTACTTCTTTCAACTTTGACAAAGGCAACGCAGACCAGATGCACTCCTTCTGTTCTTACCTTTCACGATAAAAGCCGTAGACATGTAATATTCGCAGGTGAGTATTTCGCATTTTCGTGTCGTTCATTCATCACGCCCCCGGTGTGTAAAGGCCTTTAGTGAGTACTGTTAGTTGCACCCCAAAATCACCCCATTATCCTATGTGCAGCTACTCTTTGAAAAAAAACTGTTATGACTCATGTAATATCTAAAAACCTAATAGAAACACTTGAGCTCCTCCATTATGTGACTTTACTTTTACGCTTTAGCACACAAGTGGATAAAACATTGGTCATTAATGTGCACCAGCCCTCTCAAATCCATACCCATAACAAAGCCGACCCCTGACACACTCCATCAACACTGTCCCTGCTTTTTCATACGCTGGTGTCCCGTATTCTTCAGTATTATTCAAACTCATCAACACGTAAATTAAAACGCACAAAACGTGATGTAGTATTGCCAGTGATTTTGAGCTGGTTTCACCTTCGGTAAATCAATTTAATACAAGGTCAACAGATTTCTGTATATAAGTGTTGGGGGAAAAAAACTTAATGCAAACCGATTTAGACATAAGCGCTTCTGTAAATCACTTATACATCACAACTTTGACCTTGAGCAAATTTGCACACGGGGGACTTTTCTAAATGAGGATCCTGATCGCTCATTGAGCTCGAGTTTGTGTTGTGGCGCGGAGAGAAAGACAGAACTGCACAACATTTTAAGATAATCCCCAAGATGGCTATTCCCTCATCTCACTGTCTCCTCTTCTGCTTAATGAGACGTCTCTCCTCACATGTCTGAGACTCTGGTTTGATTAGCTAATGAGGCGGCGTTACACATGCACTTGTGTCTAATGATTTGGTGTCATGCATAAATACTCGGATGCAGCTGGGGAGAAGCTAGTTTGATTTTAGGTATGATAGGAAACTGCATAAGAAAGCAAGGAAGGAAATAACAAAATTAAATTGATTAAGCATTAGGAATTAAAAAAAGATTGTCTAAATTTCCTAATTTAATGTGATATAATAAATTCTAAAAACATTTAAGTAAAAAAAATTCTTACGTCATCATGGCGAGTAACCGTTATTGTACTGCTTGTAACCAGTTTGTCATATTAAGCTGCTCTACAGTGAAAAGAATACACACTGTATTTACACAGTCAGGTGTGAGTGACAAAGAAATAACAAGGCTTTAGCAGTGGGGTCATTCAACTCAGCGGCGTCGGGCTCAAAGCAGTGATTACCTGTGATAGGAGGAGGCCCCTCTCTCTCTATCACTGTGTTAATCTCAGCTCTGGGTTCTGCTGAGAGCAGGTCAAGCTCTCTGTACTACAGCAGTCTCCATTCACTGCTGGTTCAATGACATTTCTCTGTTCTCCTCCTTTAACTTCAGTCAGTCAATCCAGACAGTCCTGTTTATTATTACACCAACACATACACAGTTTATATAATATACTGTTCAGTTCAGCTGCAACCTTCTGAATGGAACATCTAAAAAACTGATTTTTAAAATGGATTAAATGACACACAAACTGAAGGATAATATACATTTTGCACTTAATAAAATGAGCTATCACACCACATAATTGATTTTTTTCTGCTCACTCCTTTAAGGTCACTAACATCAGGATCTTGTGAGAAACTAGAAGTGTTAATAATTAACCGTTTAACTGTTAACCGACAATGAGAATTTGGACCAATTATTGCTATCAGTTAAAGGTGCTAAATGCGAGATTGAGAGCATTTCTATTGCCTCCGCACAGCTCTCAACATCGCCGGCTCGTAGCTAACGGTACTTACAGTGCTTACAACGGCAAACACTGCTGACAGAGCTGATAGTGTTAACCCGGGGGGGGACGGGGGGATGGGTGCTGCGCTTCCGCAACAGCGCCGTTAGTGTGGATGCCGTTATCAGCTGTAACCGCCGAATGAGCGGTGAGCTAGCCAGTGGGGCACGCTCACATGCACTAACATGCACTAAAACGGCGATGTCAACAAAGCAATGAGAACCTCGGATTACAACACACACAGAGGCAGAGCTACTTCACTTATTCACCGACAAATAAACTGTACGCACACGCTGCACTGCTACATTCACAGCTACAACGTTACTGCTAACTTCATACTCTCGACCGGCCACTCGCTAACGTTACGCCAGGCTTGCAATACACTGACGGAAACCCTGACATAGTACGCCGGGCAGACACACAGCCGACAACCTTGCAGCTAAACTAATTGATACGGTGGAGACTTACTGGGAAAGTGGCTGCATGTGTCCACGACAGTTCACGCAATATCGTGCTGGACAGGTGAACTGGGGACTGCCTATTTTGCGCATACACTGCAGCTGCTGATAAATGATGGATTTAACCTGTTTGTGCTTATCGTTGCAGCTGGGCGGCTTGTTAGACACTTCAACCACAGTACCCGTGCATGATGCAAGGCACTATTAACAGTTAGTGATCGGTTAACTAGGGTTGGCTATCGGTCAGAAAAAAAATTCTAAATTTGCATCCCTATGAGAACCATACCATCCGACGGGAATTTAGTTTCATTCACATTAATTCAAAATGAGCTTAAAACAAAAAAAAATCTTACATTAGGTATAGATGTGGCAAAGCAGACCTGCAGGAGAGAAGGTTCATCATGTAACTTGCATTCATTGTTGGACAGTAATTGATAAAAGTTTTCTCTAACCATAATTATGTTAAATAATATAACGTCTTAGAGAGATGTTGTGCCTTACCTCACGCTAAACTTGGCTTTCACATCTTCACTTTTGTTCTAAGTCTGTTATTCTATACTTTAGATGCAGGTTATACATTTCAAGACACCTTATGCTGCTGCCTTCAGATGGAGCTTAGGAGTTTGTGACATGTGAAGTACAACATAAGAATATCATTGTGGTTAACTTTTGAAAGCACTGTTTCAAGGCAACGGACCAACATAAAAGGGGACCGTAAGAACTCTCCTTGTTCTCTTTTCAAAGCCTTCGTAAGAGGACAAGACACATTTCTCTGCCCTTTGATCAGGAATGAACAAGTATAAAGGAGCATGCTGACAGTAGACCAACATGCACCAACAGAAGACAAGAAATATTGTATTTCAGGAGTGTAGCGGGGATTTATTAAAGAACAAATATGCTAATGTTGTTACCGATATTAGCATATGTCACAGCTCATGAACGGAGCACTTTCAGAACAGAAGTATAATTCAAGTTGTGTCACAAAAATTCTTGTGTGTAGGAAGGAATCTGTAAAAAGAACAGCTGGTTTCCCATTCAAATTATTGGGATTTCCAAATAGTCTATCTGTTAAGGAGAAACAATAGCTAAAAAACAATAGTAGGGCTGCAACTAACGATTATTTTCATTGTCGATTAATCTGTTGATTATTTTCTCTGTTAATTGATTAGTTGTTTGGTCTATGAAATGTCAGAAAATGGTGAAAAATGTTGATCAGTGTTTCCCAAAGCCCAAGATGACGTCCTCAAATGTCTTGTTTTGTCCGCAACTCAAAGAGATTCAGTTTACCGTCATAGAGGAGTAAAGAAACCAGAAAATATTCACATTTAAGAAGCTGGAATCAGAAAATTTTGCTTATTTTTATTTTTTTAACTTTTTTTTTTAGATTTTTTTCCTAAAAAATTGCTCAAAATGATTAATCGATTATCAAAATAATGCCATTAATTTAGTAGTTGACAACTAATCGATTAATCGTTGCAGCTCTAAACAATAGAAACACACAAAGAAATATTCTATAAAAATGAAAAAAAAATATCTTCATGTTTGGAGTAAGATTTTCTCTCCTCTCCTGTTTTTAGACTTTTTGAGAAATAAAGAACTTTAAAAAACACTCTCAAAATCTCGAGCAGCCTTGACCTCCACCTTGGATTTCTGTGCTTCCCCTTGTGGCTCCACACACACACACACACACACACACACACACACACACACACACACACACACACACACACACACACACACACACACACACACACACACCCTCGTACAGTTACAGAACAAGAACAACAGCGTATGGTGGAAGTAGGTTGGCAGGAGGAAGAACAGGGTTTTACTGCTCTGACTAAAATAAAACATGAGGACTTTGTGGTCCACAGTGCAGTTGGAAAGACAAATATTATTTTTTTTACAAGCGAGAGAAGTCCGGGGACAGGCCGTATAAAACGCCTTAATGATTGAATGGCTGAAGTATTAAACCTTGTAACTATGGCTGTGGGGTCCTGACCTGGATAGGGAGGGGGGGTGGGGAGCAGTTTGATAGGCTCAAATCTACTTGTGCACACACTTACAGACTTGCACACACACACATCAGCAAGCAAATATAGTGACACACACCCCTTACACTTACCTTGGCAGAGGAGTTTCCTCAGTAAATCTTTATGTTGGAGTGGATATAGCAGTTTAATAATTAGTTCTGAATGAAAACTCTTGAATCCCTTTAAACACAACAAACAAACAGGTGAAAAAAAGCTCTATTTATTTTCGCTTTGGCTTTTTAAACTCCTTTTGACCCTCTTTATTTTGCTTTTTATCCGGGTGTAATATAAATATTCAATGAGTTTCAATACCTAACCTAGAGCTGGGCGATACAGCCAAAATCTTCTATCACGATATAGGTCATTTCATATCTCGATAATGATATATATCACGATATAGCATGTTTTCCGGTAATTCAATAAATAAATACATTTTCTGTATGAAATAACCACATGGTAATGCCTGTTTTTATTTACTCTTGTGTGAATTTAATACTTGACAAATGAAAGGACTGAGTATTTCTCATTCTCATGAAATGAACCCCGACAGGGCGATGCGGAGGGGTCTTGAATTGCCTTGAAGGGGTTTATTTCACAACAATGACCTGCTAGCTGTAGCTACATTATCCCGCTTATTACACAGCTACTTACTTAAGAAATCAATAATTTATCACAAAATTTGGCCGCCAGAGTCCGAGAACAGAACTGCGTCCATAGCAACGGCCTGTTATACATAGCAGTGATCTGCTATAAAGAAATAATAGACCGTTGAACGCCGTGATTAACCAATCAGAATCGAATATTCAACAGAGCTGTGTAATAAATCGTCATATTGCCCGGCCCTAACCTTACCAATCTTGCATTTTTGGACATCTGTCACTTTCCTGACAGTTCTTGAAGTTAAAAAAGAAATATATTTAGTGCACTCTGGAGTTTTTAGGGATTTTGTGACATTTCTTTCTGCATCGCAACTAATCTAACTAGTTAGTTAACATTTTTTTTTTTTTAAGTATACTATCTTTCTGACGTTCTCATGTATCAGTCATTAATTATCTGCTCCATAGCAATAAGAGGAGCTTCGAAGCACAGCCACTACGGGGCACCATCAGGTCCTCTGATCCCGTACACATACAGTCAAACCTGAGATTTCCTCCAGCACTCAGACACTTTGCACTCCGTATGCTAATGTTGACATACCAGACAGCTCTCCGTCATGAGGCTCATTATCCGTCTGCTACCCTGTAGGATGATCACCGTCATTACTCCGACAAAGCAGACCCCATCCGTTCACGGCGCTGGTCAGCATTTCAGGAAGGGCTCAGATTCCGGGCGGCCTTTTCTCACGCGTTCCCCCCCGGGGCTGGGGTGGGGGGGGGGGGGGGGGCGACAGAGGGACGGATGGACGGAGGGATGGGTGGTAGGAAGGCAGGAGGCAGATGAGCCTGCAGGCATGTCAGATATGCCAGGACTGTGAAATGTAAGCACATACACAAATAAAGGCATGCACAGAGTATGCATGAGAACAATCTCTATCTGTCCTCGTCGCACACACACACACACATACACACACATACACACACATGCACCTATCTCAACCACAAGGGGAGGAAGAGCCACAGGTGGTCGTGGCAGAAGCACATTTTCGCACAAACATTAATACGGATGCAAATGTCGCAGTTATGTTCCTCAGACTTTATTTCTTCATAAAACCGATTAAAATTAAGGAAATAAACTGCCACATGTGTGTCTGACATTTGAATGAAAGATTGAATGGTCCCCTGTTGCACATGCACCCCACTTCAGTGTGTGTAGTTTGTGTCACTATTTGCGTGTGTGTGTGTGTGTGTGTGTGGATGTCCCTCTCCCTTTCCAGCTGCAGCTCTCATGCTGGGGCCTCCTCCTGGTAGCCATTATGGGTGTGTTTGTGTGTGTGTGTGTGTGTGTGTGTGTGTGTGTGTGTGTGTGTGTGTAATGTGTATGTGTCTGGGTGGTCTAGTCCCGTCTCCCTCCCTCTAATAGTTTTATACTGTTCTGCCCTGGCGGTGCCCGAGGGCAGGGGAGGGTTGGGAGGTAGGGTGGCGGGTGTTGCAGTGGGGGTGTGAGCAGCCCCGTCGAGAAGAGCAGACGACAGCCCTAATAAAGCTTCACAGGGTCTAGGCCCATCGCTCTCAGCACTTCCTCCCCGCTGCCCTCTCTGCTCTCTCCTGCCCCCTCGGTCCGCCGCTACCCCCCCCAGCCCCCACCCCCCCGCAGGCACATGTGGTCCGGCCCTAATGGGACCCAGCTGGACTCCCACCTTCCCTCTCTTACGGACCCCAGCCGCAGCTCTCCTCTCTCTGTTCTCCTCGCTCCCTTTCAACGTTCAGCCCCAGATGGCACTCCTTCAGGCAGGATATTCACTGCTGGGGGATGTGTTTAGTATCCTTTTCCTTTTTTTTTTAATTTTCTCCTTCCTCGCTTCCATGTCTTTCTCACGTCTTGTCCGAATGCACGGCGGTCACGCGATGTGGGGCTAAAGTCGGGATTCAGTTTCCAAAGGACAAAGGAGGACAAACGAGGAAGCGATGAAGCTGTGTTGTCATGCAGCAGACCCTCACCGATGCCTGGGATCCCCAGACTCTCCATTACCCCGTCCCCGGTCCCACCACAGCCAGTCGTTCACACGTCAGACTCCCCGCGGCTGCCCTAATCAGTGCTCCTCTGCGGTGAGGTAGCGTGGGGAAACATTTGTTCCCCAGACCTACTCCGCTTCATCCCTCTGGAGTCGCAGCCTCGGCATGTAAACAGGGCGGTGCCAATTGCCCGTCCCTGAGTTTTTATGGTACCCAGGCAGAGCAAACAAACAAACTGGAGAATTTTACGCAGCAGCCTGCAAAACATTCTCACAGTGCTACAGGCGACAAGTGTTGCCAAGTCCCCTCAGCTGTAATTCAAGCACGTACACATGGAAGCATGCCGACATGAAAGCAAATGTGCATGAATTCACACACACATACTGCAGCCCGTGTTTCCTGCAGAGCATGTGACATGACAGCCATACACAGCAGTTAATGATAGAAGTCTCTTGTGATGCATCATTTAATCACTGCGGTAGTACCAAAGTGCCCGTGGCAGCCTCTGACAGTAAATATTTAAAACTTCACAAAGAGCCAAACAGTGATGACTGGGACATAATATTTTTGTGGCTGGATTTCAAACCCCGACAGGATGGCAAACAGTACTTTTGGAAAACGCTTCCTCTTTGCAGCCGTACGTAAGAGCAGTAGATAGGACTTTTACCGTAATCACACTGAGGACAGACAGCCCGTATTGCGCCGTTTACCATAACATCTTATCATTTTCAGACCAAAACTAGATGTTCACACTGATGACTGGTTGAGCTCCGGCTGTGTGGTCCCTCTCTGGCCCTCGCACATGGTGTCATAGCGGTTCCCCTCCATGTCAGAGATGAGAGGGAGTTGGGTGCGGCGACGCTGGGTTTGTGCTCTTGAATTCATTATTTGTGACCAAATCCGTCCCTGTGATCAAAGCAGGAGTCAGGATGGTGGCGGAGCAGGACAGGGAAGTCGCTCTTCCTGTTCATCTCTTAAAAAACCACAGTCTGTGGTGCCCTCATGCACGCACATATATGCATATAGAAAATTGCCACCTGTTAAGAAAAAGAGGAGAAACACGCATTCAACACAGTTGTTAAAAGGATAAATCTGGTGATATTTTATATTTATCTTTTTACTGTCAACAAATCCTGCGAAAACTCCATTCGTTCCTATATTGAAGATGTAAATCTTTAAAAATCAGTTTAAAGATTTACACTTTTATTGAAAAAAAAAAAAAAAGGCTAAATTATCAAAAAGGCCAGGTTGTAGATTTTAGCAAATGTCACTCAAACAGGAGTAAATTGTGTATTTGTTGGGGACTATTATCAGGTGCAGATTTGGTTAGCTAGTAGGGATGCACCGATCTGACTTTTTCAGTCCTGATAGCGATACCTGGGCTTTGGGTATCGGCCGATACCGAGTACCGCTCCGATACCAGTGTTTAATTAATAAGCTGTATGCCTCACTGTGTGGAAGTGACTGGGATCATTCTTTTATGTGTAAGGCAACATCAGACTTGACTTAAAAATTGCCTTCCTAACTTTGTAAAACAAAATGTAACAAATAAATACATAGATATAAATTTACTGAATTGTTATTTATTAATACAAATATAAAATAATAAATAATACACCAGCAACTCTTTTTTAAATTACAGGAATTTACAATTCAGGTGTAAACCTTTTTAATGCAGCAACAAATTAGTCAAAACTCGAACAAAAATTAAAATTCTAGTCTATAATGTATTTAGTATATAATCATAGAATTGAATTGAATAGATCTGCCCTATTGTCACCGATACCCAATCCAGCAATTTGAGTCAGTATCGGCCCGATATTGGTATCGGTGCATCCCTGTTAGCTAGTGATATTTATGGCCGAAGGATGGTGTATTTGGGATTAACTAGAAAATAAACTACAGTGCCCATGTTCATTGTAGTGAAGGAACATTGTTGGACAACAATGGAGGTCTATGGTGCATGGCTATAGGCTAGTGGTTCCCAAACTTTTTCTCATCAAGGACCCCTAAACTGACACAAGTTCCCCATTTGATAAGATTTTGTCCCAGGGTCCCCCATCTGATAGGATTTTTGCTTTTAGAAGTTCTATTACAGAAAGTGTATGAAACCCATAACCCGAATAGTCATACAATCTGTCATTGTGTTATTTGTGCATGGAATTATGAGAATAAATGATTTCCCTTTTTGCTGGGGACCCCCCTGGGACCCCCTCAAGGACCCCTGGGGGACCACTGGTATAAGCTATAAAATATAGAAAATTATAGAATATCACTACACTCATCAATTGTGTCTCAAGGATGCAAACAATGTGTTTGGTGAGAAACACTGAATGTAAACACACTGTGTTTGTTTATAAGGAAACCCCAGAGGGTGTCTTTAAGCACAGACAAAAGGAGAGTTTAGTTTTGGGCAGAGTTTCGGTTAAGGACCATCCCTCCACAGTGCCCCCTCCAGTCAGTCTGTACGCTGGTCTTCTCTGAGGTGGCTTTCCAGGGGGATTGAAACCATGACTCTTACACCCCCCCCAAATCCATACGTCCACATATCCTGGAGCAGAGGAGGCCCCAGAGTGTTTATGTGCGGCAGACGCCCAGGCTAAACAGGAAGGGACAGGAGACCGTCACTGGGGACTCAGAATGCAGGCCCACATCAACAGGCCCTCTCAGTGTGGATCAGGTTTGCCATTGCTCCTTTAAATGAATATCACAAACATTACAGCAGGCCAAACACCTACAGGTGACCACATATAGGCCGGAGCACCGTGGGTGGCAAATGTGCACGCCGGCGCGCTACTGTGAATGAATATGTGTTCACACCTGCAGAATGCGTACGTTTGAATCTGCGTTCAAGTTTGAGTGTTGATGTGTGCCTGGACCTGGAGCGTAGTAATACTCGTGACAACCCAGGCAGACGATACACTGTCCATGCAGGGCTTTATGCGAGCCGTTCAGACAGAAAAATAAATACCGTCGGAGGAGGAGGAGAGGAGAGGAAAGCGAGTCTGTTTGAAGTCAGGGAGCTGCGGAGTGAAGCTGAGAGACAGACGAACCGTCCGGTTTCAGAAACCTGAACGCACCCTTGTTAAGGAGCCGTAATACGTGTTTGTGTGTGGCAGCAATAACACAGTTCCAAGACTTGGCTCTGCGTCCACACATAAGCCCGTGTAACCCTACACACCCCTCTGATGATGTCAGATTAGCATTAAGCGTGAGGTCGGGGCCTGTGTTTACACGTGTGCGAATGTGTGTGTATTCACAAGATGTCTGGTATTGTTTTTTGGGCAGCAAGAGAAATGTAAACAGCGGAAGGTAGCGGCTAAGGGAGAGTGGAAGAGCGGAGACGTTCCATGCGTGTGTTTGTGCGGCGGAGGCATGATGACATCAGCGGCTGGGCAGGGAGCGGGCGAAGGGGGCTCTGGTCAGTGTGAAAGCGGAGTCTGTCACACAGACGTCGTCCGACTGCACGCCACGCTCACAACGGAGCACTCAGCCACTGGCACAGGCCGGAGGACTGGCTGACGGCGGCCTGCCAAAGCCTGTCAGCTCCGTGGCAGCTTAAATGTTTCAGCGCTGCAGTCTGGAAAGAGAAAAGTAACAGTCACGGTAAATGTTGGCGTTGGATTTCTACATTAAAAGGTTTCCATCTCGACCTCCTGGCCACGCTGAAAGTAAATGGTGTGTACTTTTCTACGCTAAATTGAATATTTTATGGTCAATTAGAATGTAGTTGATTCGAGTTTTATTTCCATCAACCCCACTACCGAAAGAAGTGGTTCCCAACCTTGGGTCCGGGCCGCCTTAGGGGGGCGCCAAAGATCACAGGGGGTGCGCCGGGATTTGCCTGCTCTGAGGTTGTCAAAATTAAATTTGCTCATACTACTTAGGTGCAAAATCTAACTAAATATTGTGCTTCAATCCATATTTGTTGGCATTTAGCCTTTCAAAAACAACATTTTCATTGCAGTCAAAAACCTGTTTCCTCTACCGCTTGACGCACACGAAGGGAGATCCGCACCTGTATTAACGGGATGGTCTAGCAGCAATCAAACAACACCATAAATTACATTTATTTAACCATAATAGCAAAAAATCTATTTTGGCTCTAACGCTATTATAGTAAATTAAGTCATTACAAAAAGAAATCATGCATGTATCTGCACTCACTTGGTGAATCTGTCAAGACGTCATCATTTTATTTTTTTTGACGAAACTGACGAGTTCTATTCATTAAGAAAGTTGATTTAATAAAAAAAGATTAACTCATTTACTACACTGAATCACTTTATTCAAATTGAAGGTTTTGTTCTAGAATTTGTAATTTTTTTTAGGTGATGACGTCGGGCGGAGCCTCGGCTTTTCTTAGATACAAGTAGGGGGGGGGGGGCTTCTCGGCAAATAGGTTGGGAACCACTGCCCTAAAGGAAACAAAAGAAATATAGCTGAGTGGTAAATCCCTGCAATCTGCAGCGTAGTTCAGCCTGCAGAGCAGCAGCATACTGTACATGTGGCAGTGTGCCAGGCAAGTGTGGATGTTGCCAATTCCAGCAGTGAGACATGCAGAAATGCCCACCTGTTTCCTTTCCTTCAGCTTTAATATTTATTAACACCAGACGCTACTGTGATGAGTGCTCATTTTGCACGCGTGTCAGTTTTCTGGTGAATAAAAATTCTCCCTTTTCTATGACCTGTCATTTAAATCACAGCCCAGACAGTCATCTTTTCTATTCGCTGCCAAGTTTATGCACAAGCTGCCTGCTTATATAGCAGCCTTTTTGCAGGGTGGCCGAGCAGTTAGAGGAAGAACCCATAGGAGGTGTTGCTCTGCAGCTGAACCGGACCTCCACGGGTGAGGGCAAGTGTAAAGAATATTCCCAACAGGCATCAGTGAAGTATCACTATTACAGTAGTGTTCCATGAAGTATTTTGGTTGGGACCACCGGTGAGGGACGGGGTCCAAATGCACACGGAGGAATGATGAAACTTCTCTCAGGCCAGCCAAGGCTCATCGCTTCTCTTTCTCCCTCCGCCGGAGGAGGTGGTCCTCGCTTTTTCTGTAGTCCGTCTTTGATCCCCGTCTCTCTTCTTTCCCTGCGATTCATCCTCCTGGCGCGGACAAAGACCGCCCTCCCAACAAACGCAGCCGCTGCCTTTCAGGGCCAAGCGTCAGGCTGTTGAGGGAAGGAGACAACAGGAGAGGAGCAGGGGAGCTGGGAGGACAGGGAGGAGAGGAGAGGAGAGCATGCAGTTTCACCCACCCCGGAGGTCTGGGGCAGCCCCCGGCTCTCAGTCCCCTACCTCCAGAAGACCTCATTCAGAGACTCACCTAATGAACACTCCTGCCCTCATTCAGCCCCACAATGGAGCCCTCCACCGCCATTGAGCCCGCTCACAATGGAGAACATCGCTCCAATTAAACCCCAGAGACAATGAGCCGGGGTAGGTGAAGGGGTGGAGGTGTGTGCGTAATATGTGTGCGTACGAGGGGGTCGAGCTGGGGGGTCAGCAGGGTAATGAACAGGCCCAACCTAGCGGATCTCTTCGGAGGTCCACTGAAGTGCCGTTGCCTCTGATGTGCTATTTGGATCAGTAAGAAGCAATTAGGTGCCCATTCCCAGCACATCCCAAACCCTTATCCTCCCCCAGGCACATCTAGTGTGTGTGTGTGTTTGAAGGACGAATAGGAAAGAAAAGGGAAAGGCAATGACAGAGTGCAGTCATGAGCTGGGGTTGGAGAACAGGCTGACAAGGAATCATGAATAGACAGGTGACTTGAACAGACTTGATTGCTTTAAAACAGAATTAAACGTCAAAGAAATGTGGCAGTTGTGAAAATATATGTCAAATAGTTATGTGGCCGTCAAATCAATGCTTTTGCTACTTATCTTGACAAATAAATAAATAAATGCTAACATGACTAGTGCATTACTTTACTAGTTGCGTGCAGTAGTGTGACCTTATTAGGGTTGGCTGATATGCCCGTATATACCGTGTGATAGTAGAAATGTGTCCACCGGGAGAGATTTGGCAATACCGTTTCCATCGCTGTAGCAATGATCGCGTGATTTCGTGATTCATGCGAGATGTATTGTAAATAGCAGGAGGAGGCATTCCAGCCAACCCAAGATAAAGAAGAACTCTGGTTAGATGATTACCAGACATTTGTACACTGTAATTTATTTAGTTTTGTCAGCTTTTTTAAATGAAAAATTAGCAAATCCTGCAGGAAAAGTCAAGTTGTTTTTTCTTTTGGTATACCCTCAAATACAAATTTGTGTGATTTTTTTTAAATTTTTTATATTGTACTTACTGATGTCAGGCTGGTATTTATTTGCAACTGTTAACCTTAAAACTATTTACAGAACAATTACTTTATCGTGATATATACCGATACCGTGATATAAAATTACATATACCGTGATAGATGATTTTGGCCATATCACCCACGTCTAGACCTTATTATTTTTTGTGTGTTTATTTTTGGCACAGCTGGACAAGTAATGTAGATAGTGGAATAAAAAATGCAAGACAATGAGAAAAATTAGAAGATACAGCAGAGAAACATGGAAGAGAAGGAGCTGGTCAACAAAGGAAAAGGAAGATAAAGGGGGAGAAAAAAAAGTATTTTTAAATGACAAATATGGCACAACAAAATAAAAACAAACCCTTCAAAATAAAGGCAGACATTTAAGAAAAAAAACAATGATTTAGATGTGAAGTTGTGTCAAGGGATATGCAGAGGAAAAAGCACAAAACCACACATAAAAAATGTACCAATGTGTCTTGAGCAAAGGGTCTAGAGGCTCCCATAATGCTGTATGTCTAATTATTGACATTGATGCTCAAAATACAGAGTCTGCAGAGACGTGACATTTGACGGAGGCAGAGGCAGGCAGGAAAGCCAACAAAGGCCAGAACAAAGGCAGGATCTGGGCCATGATAATGCAGCTCAGTGCAGATCCCACTCATGAATATGGCAGCTGTTAGCCAGTGTGTGTGTGTGTGTGTGTGTGTGTGTGTGATGCATGCATATACTGTATCCTTACTGCATGTGTTTGCTTACGTGCCCATATGACTCGACCGACAAATTATGCATGTCCTCACACGTCTGCTCTCCTCGCTGACATGTGCATGTATTACTGCATCAAGCCCGCTGGTGTTAAGGCATTTATGTGTCTCTATCTGCCCGTGCTGCCGGCTCCCACTGGGGCTAAAAAGTCAATCAACTAGTCTGTCAGGGGAGCAGGACGCTCTCTGCCCAGGGATCAATGCCCTTCACCCCTGGGACTCTTGCTTAGTCAGTGGGGGCATCCAGAGCCCTGCAAAGCTCCTTAAATCCCTCACACTGCCCTGACAGCTGACTGCAGGGGACACCTCTTTGTGTGAGTGTGTTTTAGTGTGTATACTTTCATGTTTGTGCAGGTGTCCCTTTGCACTTTTGAGGCAAAATACATTACGTGCAGTGTCGCTTTTAAAATACATGATTTTTCCTATTTACTGTTGTCTGCATTTAGTAAGTGAGTAAATGTCACGTTGCGGGACCTCTCCCCCTAAACGGTGGCGTTTTGAGGCTGCTGTCTCTGCGCATTATGCACCGCCTCTCTCGTACGTAATGCAGCCACAGCGGCTGTATTACGCACGTAATGTTGTTATGTTATCCTTTTACTTTGTTATTGTCATCTATAGTGGTTATTTGCATTAAAACACAAAATTCAAATGATTAGGAAATAAATGATTGTATTTTTATGTACATTTTTGCTTTGATTAAAAAAAATATTGGCATCAGTAGTTCTAATTATAGTTTATTAGCTGCTTAGAGCTAGTGTTGGGCAGTAAAACGGGTCATAATTCCCTCTCTAATCTAATCTATTTTATATTGCTGTGAAAACATCTCCTTCAAACAACTGGATTTGTTCAAGTTTCTCGCCAAAAACTACATTTTACAAGATTACATTTGAACGCATTGTGATAGGGCTATACTTTACCATCGCGCAATACTAAAAAATAAATTATTACTGAGTAGAGTCATAATGTAACTCAGTGGAACCTCCGTTAAGGTTAGCTCTTTAGCTCCGTGCTGTCGGCAGACAAGCCGGTCACTTTGATCACTATGAGCAGCATCATGGGAATGAATTACAATATAATAAGTGTCTGATTAAGTTAGTTGTTCCAAGGTTGTTCCTCCACGGATTATTTTGGACTTGCAATTGTGACAAATTGTGGACTTGATTTATGCAGCTGAGTCTTCTATGAGCAGAGCATTTTAAACGACAATATCGCAGTCGATCATGTTCATTTAATTAAGCGATTCCTATTTGATTAAGTGTGCAGCACTGCTCCCTAATGAATCACCCTATGGTCTACAGAACAGGATTTTGGTTAACCTTACAACCAAAGGCATTTAGAAAAAAGAGATAAGTGCTTCTAATGCTTGAACTTGTTTACTGCTATTTATCCTCTAGTGGAAACATTCGGCTTTGTGCTGGATTTTTGTATGAAAACCTTCGTCTCTAATGGCTTTATCTCTCTGTGTGCACAGCCTCCCTTCAAGCTGTTCAGGAGCAACAGCCTCCTATTCTCTCTACCCGGGCAGTTTTTGTAGGAGCTAGCCTTTAGCTTTGTTCAGGATCTCATCTGCCCCCAATTTACTCTCGCGGTGACCTCCCAACCCTGACCTGTCAGTGCAGCGTTCCTTTCTTTATTACTGAAAGCCATATTGTTTTCAAATGAAAAAAAGGACATAAATACTCCTAATATTCTAGTCTCACTTGAGTGGAACTTGGAGTTGTAGTAAATCAAAGAAGCCAAGAAGAGGAGTCCCACCACTGTGTCCATGTTTCCATGCTGTGTGTGTGAGCTCTTTTTTGAGTGTGTTTTTGTTTGACTGATTGACTGTGCATCTACTGAGTGAGGGAGGGTCTTTTTTTTTTTTTTATCTTAATCTCCGTCGTCTTCCTCGCCGGTGTTGCCACAGACCTCCTCCTCTCTTCCTCTCCGGTTCCTGTGGCCTCCCAAGGCTTCCTCTAGCCGTCAAGACGTAGGACTGCTGAGGGACTGGGGCGGTGGAGGTTTGGAGGAGTTGGGTGGGTATCATGTTCTCCCTCTCTCTCTCCTACTACAGATTTATGGGGGCTCAGTCCTTCTCTAAATATTTGCCTTTCCCCCTGTACTGTGGGAGATTGATGGCCTTTGATGTGGGGGGGGTGATGGAGGGTGGAGGTGCAGAGGCTCAGGGTGTTGGGATGGAGGACGGGAGGAGCGCATGGATAGGTAGATACCCAGTTTAGGGCCACTGAGGGGGCCCGGTGGTTCTGATGCACAGAATATGGTTGCTACTGCTTTACATGTCTGAAATGTTAAGGTTAGCATCTGCAGGCATTTTCCTCATTTATATCAGTTTATTCCCCCGTGGTGGGTCGACATGAACATGGTTTATACATCTCAGAAGTCTGGTACATGATGAAACCAATGAACCGATGATTTTAACATAAATGTTTTGGAGTAATGGAACAAGGTCTGCCAATTACCTGTTCCGCGGAGGATTACGCTGGAAAAACCTGAGTGGAGCTGCTAATAATAATCCAATCCAGAGTCAATCACGAGTTACAAAAACATCTGTTATAAAGCTAACTCTCAATCTCTCCCAATCTCCTTTTTGTAAATAATTGGTTTCAGATTCCCAAATCTATTTCCAGTTCCAACTAACGTTGCATCATCTGGAGTTGAATTTATCGACGTCTGTTTTCTTTTTGAATACAACCCTCGCTTTCACTCCCCCCCCCCCCCAAAAAAGCTAATTGCACGCTCCCCACAGTAAAGGGCCAACTTATCCCAGACGACGATGTTTATGTATATGTAATTGTCGTAACTGCGCAGCATAGCGGGCCCCGTTCTCCCTCTGCCTTGTTGTCTAATCAATCCAAATAAATCTTTATACGGACACACAGCCAAAGTAGTAACTGCACTGTGAAAGCAAATAATTGCTTTGGTTATTAGAGCTGAAAGGAACATAAACAAGTAATTTCAGCTATCGGGGCGGTGGTGACACAAACGTTCTTTCTCTCAGCTGCCTCCCCTCCGCTGCACATCTCTACTTCCACACACACACACACACACACACACACACACACACACACACACACACACACACACACACACACACACACACACACACACACACACACACACACACACACCCTCCACCCACTCCACCCTGCACATCTCCTTTTCTACTTTTCCCAGTTAACAGCTCAGTGTCAGGGGGTAAGTAGTGGGGCCCTACCTCTGCACCCCGCTGAGTGGGGGAGCTTCCACCTCACACACTCACACACATGAACACACACACTTTTACTCAGATTTTCATACATACACATAGGCACTAGGGTTGGGACGATACACCTATCTCCAGACTATCACAATACTTGGTTGCCGATTTGATATGTATTGCGATTTTTAAGTATTGCCATTCGATATTACGATTTATTGCGATTTTTGTTAACTTTCACAACACTAGACCATGGGAAAAGTTGAATCATACACTTCTAGAGACTTTTACTTTGGAAAATATCTAACTTAATACAGTAAAAATGTTTGATTTTCAGCATGTATGTAGTCAGAGATGTCCTGAAGTCAAATATATCAGTCATTGTCAGGCATTATTTATTTCATTTTTTCCAGCAAACCAAAAATCAAAGAATAAAAACATTTTCCTCACAAATTAGTGGTATTTTCTTTTTAATTTATGAGGGACATGTAATGTTTTATACTTCTGGTGAATATAATCCAATCAATCTTATTTCTACATATGTTTTTTTTCAGTTCCCTTTGTTAACACCTTATTTTGAAAACCGGACATAGTCACTCGTGTATACTTTCGCTAACTTCGCCAAGTCCGTCGCTAGCTCTCCCGTCAGCGCTCGAGCCGTTTGAATGCATTTAATTTACATAAATGTCAGTATATGGGTGCTCTACAGTTGTAGCGTGGCTGATTTGACCACGGAGATGAGAGTGACAGCCGGCTTGACCGCACGTTTGCACAATACGAAAACGTTTCCTGTCCATGACAGAGTTAGCATGCAGCTTTAGTTATGATGTCTAGCTCTGCTTTTCCTGCAGTGTATGAAACCCAAAGTGTTTCCATACTTTACTGTATGTGTAGTGTTTACCACTTTTGATTTAACATGTGAGGGTGCAGGTCGTATCCACGTGGACCCTCCGCCATTTTCTGCTTTTTCGTTTTGGCTCACTGCGGCCGCCTGGTTTGTTTTGGTTGACGGATACGGAACGGATATGACGTCTCTCTATTCAGACTACAACAATAAAAGCGGTAACTTCCTTCTACCTCCGCATTGACTCAAATGAAGCAAATATATCGATTCTGGCATTAAAAAACCTATTTCAAAATCTTTAAAAAAAAAAGTTGTGATACATAGGTGAATCGATTTTTTTTTTTTCCCACTCCTAGTAGGCACGACTGTAGATGTGCAGTAATAAACACAGAAACACAAAATGCATGAACATACAGCACACACACACACACACACACACACACACACACACACACACACACACACACACACACACACACACACACACACACACAACAGAGTTCAGCTCTGGTTCCTATTTACCTCCCTCTTCCCCAGGCAGCCATTGCTCCACAGCAGCGCTGTGTGCTAGTGACACGGAAGGGAAAGGGGAGGAACAGAGAGGTCATTCGGATGACTAATGGTTGAATTCACAGGAAACTCCGGGAACATTCTTCCTCAAATTATGCTATTAGCTGCTTGGGGGAGTGAAGAGAGGGAGACAGAGGGGGAAAGAGGAAAAAAAAAAGAAAACAGGCGAGGATAGTGTGTGTGTGGGGGGGGTGGAAGGAGGGGGAAGGCCTTAAAACAACAGAAACAGAAAGAGAAAGGAACTTGTAGCCGTTTGGCCTCCTGTTCTTCAGCGGAATGCGGTGCAGTGGCATTTACACGTTCGCAGTGATTTATCGGCGCTGGCGTCCCCCCTCTGTCTCTGTCAATACAAGCCTCTCAGAGCCAGGAAAAGGCCCTAAGCCCGAGGAGACAGTGGGCCTGAACTATTCTCCCTCTCCCCCTGCACCTGTTCCCTCGGCGGGGGAAATGAGAGCCTGTAATTAAGTGTGAAAGGGGCTCTGCCGGATAGCCGGTGTGATGGTGTCAATCCGCTAATGTTTCGTATGTGGGGACGATATGATCCTATGAGCACGAGGGGGAGGGAATGGGGGGGTTCTTTGAGGATTTGTCTCAGTATTGTGTCACACGGCAGGTATTTATATGTGTTTGGTTTGTGGGATATTGTGTGTGCATTATTTATTGAGAGAGCCAATAACCTGCCTGAGATTCACCTGACTACCTTCTGTACTAGCAGCGACAGACTGTAGATGCCGTGACAGTTGGGACGTGTGACGGAGATGAAGTTTCACTATATAAGATTTCATACATATGCTGTGTCAGGTATTAGCTCACTGAGATACATCTTGTATAAATAATTTATACTGTACTGTTATTGTTAAAGTCTAGGCAACTGTAGCCTAGGCTATACTTCAGGTTTATTTATCTCTTGGTTTGTAACCTTCAAGGAAGAAAACTAATATGATTCAGTGTATTGTGTTTATGTTCTTCTTTGTTCAATTGACCTGCATGTCCAATGCTACTAAGAGATGCCTCTGAACAGTAACAAATAATAATATACTTTAACAGGTCTATAGCTACAGTAGAGGTTGACCGATAGTGGATTTTTAAAGGCCGATATAATAACGATAGTTTGGAGCAGGAAAAAGCCGATAGCTGATTAATTGGCTGATATCTTATTTACTTCTGTATTAGCCTAGTTGGCTACTTTTGCATACACTGTTTTTAATAAATCAGTTTTATGTCCCTCTGAATTTTCAATTTTTTGCAAAGGGCGATGCGCTGTTCTGTGGCTTACAGTATGAATGGCCAGGATTACTGCTGTTGCACGTCTCGTACATTGTTAAATGCCACTCTCACAAACCACCAATGTTGGTGCATATTCCCGGGTCTGGAGGATCCTAAAGTGTGTGATTTCATTTCATGAATGGATGGTTACGTGACTGGATTATTTGGAAGACAAAATACCAAATTGTTAAGCAAGTTAAAGTAACAGTGAATGATTTATTTTCCTCCCTGTCCGCCTGTCTAGTATCGTGGACAAACAGCTGATAGTGTTGCCTTATATTCGAGAGATAACTTTTTTCTCCCCATAAACCTTGACTTTGTGTATGAAGCTGCATGCAAAATGGTGATGTACGTCACCGCGTGACAGGTGGCGACTCTGCAGCCATCGGAGCCCAGTTCCGCCGATAATGACTGTTTGTAAAATGTCTTGTCGGCCAAACCGATTAATCGGTCTGCCTCTATTCCCAAAACATTTAGATATAAATACTCCGCACACAATGCTGCATTAATGTTGTGGGACAGGACAGAATGATTCTCATGTTTATAAGTTGCATACATTCTCACTAGTCGTTGCACTACGCAAGATGGTGATGTTGTAAAATGTTGCAGGTTTTCTTGCACTTTTCCTATTTTCCACACAGTCTAGCAGTATGACGGCATCAAATTAGGCTTTAGTGATCTTTTTGTGTTCTTTTCAGAAACGTTTTGACCTGAGATATCGACACGGATGTTACTTAGAAAAGAGCTTTTTTTCAACCAAGGACCCCTTACAAGATAGAGAACATACCAGGGACCCTGTCATGTCCTTGGAATAGTTAGACGTAGCCTATTTCTTACACTTCTATAGTTATGTGAAAGAACCACACAAGAAGAATGTATTAGAAAGATATTAGACATGTATTAAACATATTTGCAGATTGTAAGAGTTATAGAACGTAATCTATGAACTATTGTAGATTTAAAAATAAGAATATTATTTGTTTAACTATGAAGCCTTTTTGTAAAAAAAATAAAATAAATTATATCATGATGATTTAAATGATTAAATCTGAAAACTTTTCACGGACCCCCTGGCAGAGTGTCACGGATCCCTTGGGGTCGCCGACCCCCATTTTGAGAATCACTGATTAAGAAGATGTTGATTGTAATAACTTCAAAATTCTAGCTTTCTTTGGAAATGTATCTTATATTAGACAGCGTAGAGAGAGGAACATGACATGCAACAAACGTCCCCGGCGAGAACGGAACCAGGCCTAGGACATTGTGGCTACACGCTACGCAGTAATGTCCAACTTTTGAACCGAAATGTATGCTTTACATCATAAATTGGAAAAACATCTATCATTTCACAAATTCCCCACTGAAAATATCGGATTATTCCTGTAGAAACAAAATGGTTTACTGCTTCCAGCATCGCTAGATAATTTAATAACCGGTAAATCTATGGGAGATTTTCAGCTGTAATGTCGGTTCCACTTCTGGCTCGGGTTTCCCAGCCTGAGCATGACTTAAGTTGAAAATGGCTGCAGTGGGAATAAGGTTAGCTATTAAATACCAATTTATGTCCTCCAGGTAGCAGCCTCTATATTCAGCGGTCTGAGGAAGGCTGTGCTAACTATAGACGTTCTGATGGTGAAGGCAAACTGGGGGAAAGGGAAGGACTGAAGTGTGTGTAACGCCCGCTGTAGAGTGGGAGAAGACTGTATTCTCTCACTCAGCCATGAGAGAGACAAGGAGACAGAAAAGGTTATTTCAGTTTTTCCAGGAAATGTGTCTGTATTGTGTGTGTGTGAGAGAGAGTCTTGACAGCAGTCAGCATATACAGGAAACCACAGAAAGCTAACATTTATCTCCATAAAATGAGGGAAAGCTTTTGCTCCACCTGCCTGATACAGAGAAAATCACAAAGCACCGCGGTCAGACGAAATAACCAGCGATTTCTGAAGCCACCACCAACTTTATAAACCATCTGACCCTGTGAGTGTTAGTGTGTGTGTGTGTGTGTGTGTGTGTGTGTGTGTGTGTGTGTGTGTGTGTGTGTGTGTGTGTGTGTGTGTGTGTGTGTGTGTGTGTGTGTGTGTGTGTGTGTGTGTGTGTGTGTGTGTGTGTGTGTGTGTGTGTGTGTGTGATTGTAGAGCGACGCTGTGTGAGTCACAGCACGGCTGCAGGTGATTGGTCAGGAAGTGGTCATGTTATTATCTCTAATTGAGGGGTAATTGTAGAGCCGAGTGCACCGTACTGTATGTGTGAGCGTGTATGTGTATCTTTCTATGTGTCTGTGTTTGTGTTTAGGTGTATGCAGAGTGGAAAATTACATCTAGAGTTTAGGCTCGCTGTGATTAAAAACAAAACAGAGTAAACACTGGGCTTTAGTGGGCAGCAGTGGGAATGGCTGGATGTCCTGTATCCTGTGTGTGTGTGTGTGTGTGTGTGTGTGTGTGTGTGTGTGTGTGTGTGTGTGTGTGTGTGTGTGTGTGTGTGTGTGTGTGTGTGTGTGTGTGTGTGTGTGTGTGTGTGTGTGTGTGTGCTGCTATTATCGGGCCTGCAGACTGTGATGATAAAATCCTGCACACAGGCGGCCAACTCACCTACTGAAGTTGCCAACTACAACGGGACTTTAAGCAGGTTATTATTTTAATCTCCTTTTTATTATTTTCAGCTCAGTCATTAATCCTCAAAGTCCACTGACAGATACACTCATGTGAAAAGCAAATAGCGGTAGTTTGCCACCGATATATAGGAAAAGACAACCCTAAAACATTGAATACTGTTAAAATTAGTACATTATTTTCTTTATTTATGAAATTTAGCAGTTCAGGTTTTGAGAAAACCATCTCTGACATACTTGCTTTCCACCAGTACAATACAGGGAAATGTAATTTGGCTCGTGGTGCTAAAACCATTGAAAACCTAAATTGAAAAAAATTAAAAAAAAATTAATATAATATAACCAAATAATATAGCCAAATATAACAATGTCTAAGTTACTCTGGCCAAAAGAAGTGGGGGAAAAAAAATATTCACAACTTCCAAAAATCAATTTTTAAAAACTTTTTTTTCTACAAAAAACCTAGATAATGCTGCTGATGGACAGCAATTCTACACACCAAGTCAAAATGATTTCAAGCATTATTGTGTGATTTATTGAAAAATCCCAGTTTTACAGTGTTATTTTGTGTGCATTTTTTTTTTTTTAAATTGACAAGTTTCTGAGAACTAAAAGCCTAACAATTTTATTTATGTAACAGGCACCTTTTTTGCATTACTTGAACTTGTTATTCTTGAAGTCACTGAGAAATGAGAAATACTAAAAATGTTTGCTTTTATGTCTTTACATTATGGCAATCAGTTGATATAACTTTTTCAAATATATTATAATATATTATGTTTTTTCACAAGCTAGCAGTGTACAAAGTAGTTAAAATTAGCCCCACCTTTACCAGCTGCAATATTAAAGTGATGAACATTAATGTGTCAATAATTATAATCCAATATTTTAATATACATCATTCTGAAACGGGCCATTCTGCAGAAAGAGTACTTTTGCTTTTGGTACTTTAAATATATTTTGATGCTAATACTTTTGTACTGTAATACAAGACTTTTACTTGTAACACAGTATTTCTAAAGTGTGGTATTGATACTTTTACTTAAGTAAAAGCTCTGAGTACTCCTTCCACCACTGCGTATATTTGGCCATAGCTTTGATTGAAAACAATGAGGGTAGTCAAAGCTTTTGAGACTCACAGGAATTTGGTAATTGAAGCTGAAGTAGATGAGGCCGTTTTGGGGAAGTGGCTAAAATAAAGTAAAAAAAGAGCACGTCGAACATACACAAATCAATAATCGGGAGACCTCTGCGTTGTTGGATTTAAGCTGGATTTATAGTTGAAGTGAGGGGTTGTTATGGCAGCGGTTACAATGTCAACAACCTCCACCAGCACCTGAAACTTGTTAAGAGGAAACACAAGCAGCCAACGCTGACCAATCACAGTAAACTTTGTGTCGAGGTGCTATGGTGTCGGTTATGGTGCAGGTAGTCCTTAGTTATATATAAACGTAATTTTTAAGACACAGGGTTGTTTATTTGGGCATCATCATTACAGCTTGTGGTTGTTCTTAGCTTTTCATGTGCTCACTCGTCACTTCAATCTGTCCAGTACTTCTCTACTGTAATACTGCAAGAAGAATATTTTAAAAATAGACAATGGCTTCGTCCGAAATCACATACTATGCACTGCTTACCCAATATGTGTGCCATCGTTCAACATACTTTTGTGTGAATAAACAGCAGTATGTATCTTTACGGACGCACTGAGCAGTAATTTACATCTTGCCGGTTTGAGACGTGTAACCACGGTAACCCGTGCCAACCTCATGTGACCAATATGACGATCTGTGAGAATCAAAGTCTGAATTAATTTTAAATATATATTACGCCTAGCAAAGTGAAATCCTTTACTTACAGTTAAATTGAAGCATTATTGACGTTACAGAGTTGTTCGTCAACGTCTGTTATGAACGTTGTCATCACTACCGCATTGCATATGTATATTGTGGGATATTTATGCCACTGTAGTATCCAGCGTTGCATATTGTAATATTTCAGCAAAAATAGTATGCCGTTTGTGTGCTATTGGTTTCATACTAAGGTTTTGGACATACTAAAATATCTCACATACTGCTTTAATGTACTAAATAGCATGTTAGTATGGATGCAACCATTGTGGTTGTTTTGTTTTTTTTGTGACATTTTTTCATTGTGTCTACGGACGCATCACAATCACTGGAGTTTCCTCTCGCTGTTCCAGCTGGCTCTCCTTTTTCTCCTCCCCGAGCGCGAGGAGGAAGAGTTTGCCTCCCCCTCTCTCCCTTTTTTGCCTTCTACTGGTTTGAACCCCCCCCGCCCTCCCCTCTCCAGATAGCTGTCTGTTCTCACCTACTCTGAGCAGGGATCTAATTGAGGGCAATCATTCAGATAAAAAGCCCCCACAATGATGTTGCCGTGCTTGCGTGTAGGTACGTGTTTGTGTACGTACGTGTTTATGTGTGTGTGTGTGTGTGTGTGAGTGTGTGAAAAGGGAGAGGGGGGGGTCCTCTCTGCTTCTACCACCATCCAACCCCACCACCTCCTCTCCTCTCTCACTCTCTCCACCACCATTAAAATGCCATGCCGCTCTCTCGACCGGTCTACCCCCCCAGCCCCCCCCCACAGCAAGCCTTTTGTGTGGCACAGAGAAGAGGCCGAGAGAGGGAGAGACACCGAGGGAGAGAGAGAGAGAGAGAGAGATGAGAAAGAGGCAGGCCAGCTCCTGTTGTTGACTGGTTGTCTCTGACCTCTGGGAGCACCTCCTTAACACCAGGAGAGCCGGGGTGCCTCCACTTTTCACTCCTCTCTCCTGTCCTCTTACCCCCCCATGCACCACCCTGACCCCACCCCAATTCCAACCTATATCAATGACTTGTGCTTTTTATTACCTTGATGGAGTTATTTGGTGATTTGGTCCCCACTCTCTGGCTACATCCACACTGATAGGTTTTCGTTTTAAAACGCATAACTGTTGCTACATTTATGCCTAGCGTCCACACTACTCCGGCGTTTTCGATCCTCTAAAACGGAGACTTTTGAAAACGCTGCAGTCCTTTTTTAGTTTTAAATCTTCGGGGTTGCGTTTTTGTCTGGACGGACAGAAACAGAGACCTTTGAAAACGATGACGCAACACCCAGGTTCGCTTCTTGATTGGTCTTCTTATCAGTCACGATGTGCCCTATCCTGATTCGTCATGCCCCATCACATGAACCTTCTCCGGAAGAAAACAAACGATCACCAGTGGTTAATTTCAACATGGATAACGAGTTACAAGCGTTGCTGACCTTGATGTCTATGCTAGCAGCTGTTGTGCAGTTAAATTCTGCATTTTATAATGCTACTACTGCCTGCATGTGCAGGAGGAAAGCTACTATTCAAGCTCTTTGCATTAATTCCCGTGTTCAGCTGCTTCCTGTTTACACGCCGTAAAAAGCCATTTTAAAACGAAAACATATTAGTGTGGATGTAGCCTCTGTCAGTGTCTCTCTTTTTCCTACATTTCTAACATGGTGCTCTCAATAAAAGTGAGAAGTATGCATTGCATTCTGGTATATTGAGGCTACTACCGGCACTGAAATTGGCGTTTCTGCCTCTTCTACGGCGGTTGTCTCCTAGTACAGCATGATTGTTGAATGCTGGTACAAAATAGACTCTCTGAAAGAGCCCCTCACTTTTTGATCCTCAAGGCCAGACACTGAAACCTAATGTTTGCACATGATTTTTAGAGAGCCGAAAATGTCCCCGCTACTCCACTTTTCATGTGCCGGAGCACGATGTTACCTTCAGTTAGCCATTTATCCTCTGGAAGGAGAGAGCGGTGCAAGAAATGCCGTGCAACGTCTAATAAACATGTTTTTATCTCTTGTTAGATTAATCCCATTAGTGATAGACACCCACAGACGTCTGCTACAATGACACCGTGCACCCATAAAATATGCGCAGTGATTGCAAAGCCCTCCATGTGAAGAGCACCCCACCGTCCCCTCTCTCTCTCTCTCTCTATCGTTCCCTCCGTCTCTCTCTCCCCATTCAACCAGTAAGAGCCAGCAATGGTGTCATTGTGGTGTGACTGGTGGTGTTAGCCCACAGAGCGGGGGGAAACGCTGGTGGTGGTGGTGGGGAGGTTTGGAGAGGGTAGAGGTGGGGGAGCTCGGAGGGTAATAGGGTGGGACAGGCTGCTGTCGAGTGATCCAACCCCACTTGGCACCACTCTGGTCTCCATAGTGTCCGTATCCCACTCAGGCTTCTTCTCATTCCTCTGACGCTCCTTCTCGATTCACTTTCAATTTTATTCAAGAAGTTTTATCGGCATGAGATCATTACAACACCTCTCCCATTCGTTCCGCTGTGTCTCAGGGTTTCTGCATCACTTCAGCACCGTGACACATTATATAACTGACAAGGAGGTATAGGTGACTGACAAACAACATTTGTACAATTATTTTTATTATTAGGGCTGCTCCCTTTTTAGTAGATTAGTTGACTAATCGGTCGGTTTGGTCTCAGTAGACTGATTTCTTTCGTCAATTAGTTGATTTTTAAGCTTTTTTCATGCTGAATGACTTACATTATTTCCAAGAATCATATGAGCACATCTCTGGTACATCTTCTTTGTGGAGAAACTCAGTATTACAGATCTGTCAATTAAATCAACTATTCGATCATTCGACAAAATCGAGTGTTCGTCAACCAAGAGTTTCTTAGGTCAAGGATAGCCTTCATTATTATAAACTATCACCTATAATACAAGCATCACTTCAGCTGTTGATATTTAATTTTTAGGGCAGAACAATTTTGAAAAAATATCTAATTGCGATTATTTTGACTGATATTGCAATTGCGATATGATTTGCAATATTAGAGGGAATGATCAGTTTTACATCATTATTCTCATTTTCATTGAAAGACATTAAAATGATTATGGTATGATTTTAGTGGGGATCAGTACCATAAAAAGATGTGTTCTTAAGTCTGTAGGATATGATGTGTAGGGCATCTCTGCAGCACCACAATATTTAATTTAAAATGGTATTTTGACAGGCATTTCACCTTTAACAAATATTGAGCCTCCTGCCATATTGCGATTTCGATAAAATTTTGATTAATTGTGCAGACCTATTTTTTTGATAACTGTAGTTATCACACTCAATATTTCTTTCATCCCCTGAAAGTGAAATCTAACTCAAATTCAGCCCCTGCATTCAGACACAATGCAGGTTTTATCAGGCTCTCCTTCTCAATCTTAATTATCTGTCATACCTGCGTTTAAAGTTTCAATCCTTAAGATTTTCATGAAATCAAACCCCGTTTTTGATACTATTTTTAAGATCTGCATTTTTCCAGCAATAGCAATTCAATTTGCTTACATTCAGTAATTACCTCTTTAAGTTTTCATTGTTAGTGTGGCAGAGTGCTATGGAGGATGGAACCTGCCAAAATCATGCATAAATAAATAAAGGGAAAATCATACATAAATAAATAAACAAATACAATTAAATAGCAAACAAATACATTTAAAAATAAATCTAAAACAAATGCAAAAAAAAATACATCAATTTAAAATTTTATAAAAATAAATAAATAAAACGGTAAATAATAGATTGGGGAAATAATACAAAGATAAATCAATTAAATAAATAAAAACTCTATAGAGTCCACCATTCCCCCGCTGGATTCAAGTTGCCTTCACATACACAGGGGATTCAGTCAGTTGGAAATATTATATAACATATACAGTATATTTTATGATATTATAGGGAGTAATGGAACAAGAAGGACCAGCCTTCTTAAATCTTAAGGCTTAAATCCTTAAAGTCTTCTGCCTTCCTTCCCTTCCAAATAATAACTCCCTCCTCTCTTCCCATGTCTTTTTAACTTCCTGCTGATGTTTAGTGTCTCTCAGAGGTATTGCGGCATTCCCCACAGCTCCGGGTACTCAAGACATGGCTGGGAGTTCAAAGGTCATCTCGTGACCCTGGATCCTCTAACTTAGTGTCTTCCTGTGCTCCATAAGACCTCTATTTCAGACACCGTGAAGTTACTCCCTGGCGACTATTATGTTCGCTTTATTTTGTGTGTGCGCAACGTCACGTGTAAGCGAGAAGGACTGGCGGTGAGAAAAATAAAAGGGAGGAATGCTCAGCAATGCGAGGCAGAGGGCCACTTTGGGAGCCTTATTCTGCATTTACTTACATTATAGTTGGCGAACGTAAGAGCCACTAAGTAGAGCTGAATGAAATTTCTGCTTTGGCGCTAATGTGATTTGGAGCTCTGGCTTGTGCGCGCATGCTGTGGGTGGCTACTGTACTCGGTGTAATGTGGTTTTGTGTGCGAGTGTGTTTGGCACCGCGGGCTGTTGAGCAATAATCCAGCGAGAAGACCCCTCTCCAGTATCAATTAAAGTCACCAGCTCGCTCCACTTGCCGCTGTCACCCAGGTTTACCCAGCTCTCCACTGCGGCCAACACACCAGCAGGGAAAACATTAACATAAGTAAGCCCTCTACTGACAACTCTCTCTTCTCGTATTGGCCTCTTCTCCACATTTCATCTCTTCGCCTTTTTTCTCTTTCGCAATCTCTCCCTTGTTCCCTCTCTCTCCGACTCTCCATCCTAGCAGGGAAAACATCATTGTCATGGAGAGAGGGATGACAACAATGAAGCGGCTGCAAATCGCACTGATTGTTAGTGCTGGACCTGGTGGATGGGGAGAGGGCTAATGTAATTGTCCAGGCCCTTGTCACTGTTGATACAGGCTCTTCAGAAGGCGGGGTGATTTAGCTAAAAGCTATCTCTGGGCCAAGTAATTAGACACACCATTCAGGGTGGCATTAGCACGGGCTGCTGCCACTGTGTCCCTCTCACACACACACACACACACAGACACACCTCGCTTCATCACGCCACTCTGGGTGTTATTCAAACCATTAGCAGGGAGCATGGTGTTCCAGGCTGGGAACAAGTGTGTGCGAATTTGTGTGTGTTTATATGCGAGAGAGAGAGAGAGAAATTCGTGGCGCTTTCTGCCTGTTGTGTTTGCCTATATGTATCATCACTGTCGGCTGCCAGCTGACACGGGCTGTCTAAGATCGAGTTGAGGTAGTGCAACACACTTGACACCCCTAAAGCATCCTGTGTTCCCCATCTCCCACCGTGACTCCGTGCTCTCCCATTAAATCAATTAAAGCAATCCAACACTCAGCTCCAAACAGACGGGGCAGAGCGGAGCAGGCACTGTGCCCCCCTGTTCAACGTCTACTTCAGTGGCATTCTAACCTAAAACCCATGGGAATTGGACTGAAGTGTGTTGGATTGTTTAGCTATACTCACTCCAGGGTAATGCCTCCTGTAGAGGCCCGCTTACATTTGAGGCCTTGAGATGAATAACAATATGTCCATTCTGATTTTTATTTTATTTTTTATAGTTGGTCAATCCAGATTATTCGGAGCATGAATGACATATTTTGCCTCACAGAACTCTTACTATCTGGTTTAAACTATGAATCTGCTGTAGTGCACACACTGTTGCACACGTTTTTATCAAAATAATTAATTTTGTACCCATCTATAATGCCAAATGATATAAATAAGATGAAAATGGAACTTGTACAGAAAACAGCATAATTGGTTATTTATTTTATGAGGAAAATGGAGGTTTAGTGCCCGCAAACCTGCGTAATTACATAATTGTGGTCAGCGTATGTAAAGTTTTAACAAGAGCCGTCACGTTCGGCTTTCTGCTTTCTTCTTCTACGGCGACTTTCCTGTGTGCTTACTGTAGATTGGTCCGCAGCGCCCACTAAAGTGTTGGAGAGCAATGACAACAGTGAGCAATTAGCATGCTGAGAGCTTAAAAACGCCTCCACCAGGAGCCTGGACTGTTAAACACCTGTCCATAGACTGTATAAAATATGGACGTAGTCTCCATGACGTCACCCATAGGTTTCTGCAGAACTGTTTCTGAAGCTCAAAGTGGGCGGCTCCGGCCGTCGTCATCTTGGCAACTCCCGGCTAATGCAAAAATAGGCAAAGAGGTGGTATCGTCGGTGGAGCTGAGGCGGGCCGGGTGACGCAGCTGAGCAGACAGCTAGCAGCTAGCAATCTGGTGCGGCACCCACCTGTCACTCAAAGCGGCCACGCCCTCAATTGTGCCTAAATTTAAGCCATAATATAATTTAAACGGGTGAGTTCGACCCCCGTACAGTTGTCATGAACGGGGATATTAGCTATAGAGACCAAAACTGTTTATTATACCAGGCTATAACCATGTTTATTTCTGCTGTAAAGTCGTAACATGGGCGTTTCTATGGGGATTGACTCCCTTTTGGAGCCAGACTTAAGTTGTACTTTGTACTCCACAGCATTTATTTGACAACAATAGTTACTTTGCAGTTTCTGATTTACATACAAAACATGATAAACTCAATAAAATGTTGGTCATTGTTTCATAATAATAACAATCACACTGTGGTATATTTACTTAGGAGATGGTCTGAATATTTCTTTCATTATACACAGCCAAATCTAAACATGATTTTGCATTGATGTCAGCCTGTTACGATGTCAGCCATGGAGACATATTTGTCTGTCTCAGGTGTCAACAGACAGTAAAACAGTGACAATCACTTAGCCATGAAACAGACTGGTAGCATTGCTGGTGAGTTAGCTTTACCCTGCAAGCATCCGGATGGCCTGAGGGAGGTTTGTGTTTAAGTTAAGGCCAAGTGGAAAGCACTAAAACTCATTCCCCCTCTCTCTATTTTCCACCGTTCGCCCCTCTCTCCTCTCTCCCCTCCTCTCCTCTCCTCCCGCTCCGCTCCCTCTTTATGGGGACACCGGACTCCCTGACAGTTTGTTTTAAATTTGACCGTGCAGATGTTTCTCTGGGTGACTGACTTTTATAGTTTAGAAAAGATTATATCAGCTTTCCCTAAGATTGTGTTACTGTATTTAAAAATGACTGGAGATCGAAACAGGAGGGCGGTGGAGGGGGGCACAGGGGGAAGGAAAGATGGATGGATGGAGGGAGATGGAGAGAGAGATGGAGGGTGAGTAGAAGGGGGATTTGTGCAGGGAGGGGAGGAGAAGGGGTTTGTACTGCAGGTCCCTAAATCCTGGGTCTCCCTTCTGGTCTTAGCAGCACAGACAGGACAGGGAGTTACTGGGGAGCAGGGAGGATGAAGGGAGGAGATGGAAATCAGGGGAAGGAGGTTAGAGTTCACAGCAGCCAGGTTTGGCTTATTGCATTAGACACAGATTCTTTCTAATTTCAAAGGACAACACCAGCGTCAAATTTGAGGATATTAGTTTTTGATGGGCAGCTGGGGCAAAGCACACAGTACGGGGGCGGGTGAGGAGGACAGAGAGTCCTACTATTTCCCATTACAGGCCTGAATGGTCACTCCTCGTTCCCTCTGTTCCTTAAACATTTAAAATGTTCTTTCTCTAGGGTCTGCAAGGACCTTTTTCTTTCATTTCTTTCCTGGTAACTAGTTTACAGTTAACTATAAACTGTCGGGGTATCAGGAAAGTGAAAATACACTTTTTGTAGATGTGTTTTGGATTACCAGCTTGACTGTCAAATAGTGAGCAACTGTTTTCTACTTGTGTGAAGACTGGAGTGGCAAAGCAATTTTGGCTGTAATACTGAAGCTGCAATTCAAATGTTTTACCATAGTTTAAAGCTTTGGTGGATGAAGTACCTGAAAGCCACACTTGAGTACAGATATCTAACCAGAAAATGACTTCAGTAGAAGTTAAAGTCACCTATTAGAATATTACTTGAGTAAAATTCTTAAAGTGTCTGATATTAACTCTACTTAAGTATCAAAAGTAATTTTCTGATATTGAATGTACTTAAGTATTGAAAATAGGGCTGTCAATCGTTTAAAATATTGAATCGCAGTTAATTCCATGATTGTCCATAGTTGTAAATTAATCGCACATTTTTTTATCTGTTCAAAATGTACCTTAAAGGGAGATTTGTGAAGTATTTAATACTCTTATCAACATGGGAGTGGGCAAATATGCTTGTTTTATGCAAATGTATGTATATAATTATTCTTGAAAATCAATTAACAACACAAAACAATGGCAAATATTGTCCAGAAACCCTCACAGCTACTGCATTTAGCATAGAAAATATGCTCAAATCATAACATGGCAAACTGCAGCCCAACAGGCAACAACAGCTGTCAGTGTGTCAGTGTGCTGACTTGACTATGACTTGCCCCAAACTGCATGTGATTATCATAAAGTGGGCATGTCTGTAAAGGGGAGACTCGTGGGTACCCATAGAACCCATTTTCATTCACATATCTTGAGGTCAGAGGTCAAGGGAACCCTTTGAAAATGGCCATGACAGTTTTTCCATACCAAAATTTAGCTTTAAGGCTGGAGCGTCATTTAGTTTTATTAATACTGATAATAATAAAAAAAATGTTTTTATTTCTTCGCAACAGGCTAGTTTGACATGATACCAATGGTTGGCACCAATGGATTCCTTAGGTTTTCTAGTTTCATAGATGCCAGTATCTTCAATCTAGCTTTGCGTTAACGCGTTATTATCGCGTACAAATCATGTCATACTAGCTTGTCGCGAAGGAGGCTAAATAACGCTCCAAACTTGTGCTAAATTTTGGCGAGGAAAAACTGGCATGGCCATTTTCAAAGGGGTCCCTTGACCTCTGACCTCAAGATATGTGAATGAAAATGGGTTCTAGTATTAAATACTTGACAAATCTGCCTTTAAGGTACATTTTGAACAGATAAAAAATGTGTGATTAATTTGAGATTAATCACGATTTATCATGGAAAATCATGCAATTAATCGTGATTTAATATTTTAATCGATTGACAGCCTTAATAAAAACTCAAGTAAAGTACAGATACTCCCAAAAAATACTTACATACTGTAACCAAGTATTATTACTTGGTTACATTACACCACTGGTTTAAAGGCAGTGTGTGTAGCCAGGAAAAGCTAGCAAAAGTATGCTACAGTCATCTTTTTTTTTTTCTTTAAAAAGGCTCCAAAACACTGCAATGATCTCTAGTGGGAAACCGGTTGAACTTGAAGGGGCCATTAGGGGTAGAAAAGAGAGGAGGGTTAAAGGACGAGGCAGACAGACAGAAAGTGAAAACATGCATATCATTTATCTGTAATCTTTATATCAGACAGTCTTCCCCTTCCGTGTCGGTGTCACGATGAATCCATTAGGTCATTCATCCACCTTCTCACAAAGGAAAAACCCATCAGCAGCAACTTCTAATGTTTCCTTATGAAAATATGCAGAATAGCAACAGTGACTGTAATTGAAAGATTAAAGAAATGGAAGGCGGCCATCGAGTCTGGCTCGTTCTGCAGGTCCAAGCGATTTTAATGAGAGATGAAGAAAGGGCGATGTGGAGGTTTTCTTCACAGGTTGGGCCTGTTTGTTTAACGGGGAGCTCGGGTTACGTTCATTAAACCGCGGGCTGCCGCTCCACTGTAAGGCTGTAATGCATACGTTATCAGTCTGCGTGGCAGGAGCAGTTTTGTACTTAAACCTGCGTCCTGTCTGACTGGCTGCCTGGTGCATCGGCTGACTCCTCGCTCGCCGCGTGACTGATTATCTAATGAGCCGGGTGGCTGACGGAAAGATCAAAAGACGGGAACTTACTCCGGGCAAAAATAAAATGTCTCTTCGAGGTTTAAAAATAGCCTCTTGAAGGCCTTCATCAGAGTGAGTAACACAGGACAACAATGCTTCTCCAGTGACAATCCAGCAGCAGTGCTGCTGTCTGGGGTTAATTACAGTTAAGGTTAATTGTCCATCAGCTCCAGTTGTGGTTCTGGTGCATGTAGCAGCATCAAAACAGCTCTTTTGGCCCTGTACTTACTTGCTGTATGAGAGGAAATTGGGCTTAGCCCTGGTAATTTTCCTGCTGCGGTGGCCCACCGCTGCTGAGGAAATGCATAGGAAATGCTGAAGGACAAGACAATGACTACTGTACACAGGCTGTGGTGGACTTACTGGCTCCCTGACTGACCTGATGTCTGACTGACTGGCGGTCAGTCTGACTAATCCGTGTTGCTGATTCACCGCTGCTTCCTTTTCTCTCTGCCTGTGAGGTATGATGGAGCAACAGGGAGGATTACTTCACAGTGCTTGACTCGAGATATGTGCTACGTACACAAGGGGAGAGTGACAGAGTCGTGAGTGCACCTGTCTAAAATACACACTGTGTGAAATCTGCAAAACTCGGCCCAAGTCGTGAAGTCACACTACAAAAATAAAATCACATTTAGATGTGAAATGATCGTTCAATCAAATTTAGTTGAATAAAACCACTTATTGTATGAGTCTGAGACTAGAGTTTGCATCCTTAGTCTCCTGTGTGATTCTCTCTGTGTGGTCTTTCAGTATTTAACCAAGACCACGATCTTTCCTTAACCTTAAGAAATGTGTGCGCAAACATTACCATAAAAAGTGTATTAATTAGGGGTTTTTGAGTCACGGATCGGATCAGCAGAAAAAATAGGGTGCAAACATAACTTCAAGAGATGTCCAGATCAAGTTTTTTTGGCGGTCGTCGATTTGTGTAGTTGTTTTGTTTTGTTATAGCAGCTGGTATACAAGGCTCCAGACAATTTTTTTTCACCACCATACAGAAAAATAATTTCAACTGTCCTGAAGTCAGTGTAAACCCTCAAAAATTCAAAATATTATCATTTTACTTTGTTATAATCATCTATAGTGGATATTTGCATAAAAAACACACAATTCAAATAATTAGGAAATAAAAGATTATTTAGATTATTTATAAAAGATTGTATTTTTACTGATTAAAGAAATCTTGGCATTAGTAGTTTTTACTCTTTTATATTGGTGTGAAAACATCTCCTTCAAACAACTGTATTTATTCAAGTTTCTCGCCAAAAACTTCATTTTACAAAATTACATTTGAACACATCATGATAACGTTATATTTTACCTTCGCCCAATACTTATTTTTACTGAATAGATCATGAACATATCATAATGTACTCAGTGGGGGATCCGTACAGATCAACTATGGTCTGTTACAACACTAGTATTAATGCTTTAGCTGCAGGTGGATGTTGTAATGCAAGAGCGGATATTGTACGGAAAACTAATGAAATTTCATCATTAACATTTTGCAGATACTTTCTGTAAGAACATTTTGCGACTTGGCAGATTTGTTTATTTAAAATGTTTCTTCATTATGTTGATCAAAAACCAAAAAAAAACTCCCGTGGCATTACGTGTCTGTCAGTGTATTTACTGTTGCAGTATATAAACATAATCTAAACAAGATGACGTTGAAATGACACAACAGCGACGTGCCCTTTGACTTCTATTTGACTTATTTTTCCTCAGACAGACAGAACCACCAAAGTAACAAGAGAAAAGTGTTATGCAGCAGGAGTTAGTTGTGCCACCACCTCTTCACTTCTCTCTGCCTCTCGCTCTCTCTGTAGGAAGCAAAGATTGGTAGTTTTCAGTAATGTACATGTAGAACCCAACATGATTGTCTTGAAATAGATGAAAGGGGCATCTGTGCCTTGAACTTTGAGTGGCTTCCATCTTTTTATCATCTCCCAGTTTCTGTTCGCCCCTCCAGGCTACTCAGAGACGAGGGAAGATGGCAGGGGAGACAAAGAGCCTGTACCTCCAGCATCTCGCCTTCCCTTTGTAGCGCTCTCTCCATCGCTGTTAGTCACACATGATTATGCCCTGTCGACCGCCGAGCAAGTGTTGCTATTTGCCTGTAATAGCATGACAATCAGTGTCAATCTGCGCCGGGCTGCAAATGTTGTTCACACCGCACGTCCTCTGACTATGTGTTTTACATACGGTTAGCATACACGGATGTCGCCTGGTCTGTTGATCTTGTTTATACATCTATTCTGTACGGTGCGTACGTATACACTGTTAATAAATCCATATAAATACCCACTTGGCACAATAGTGTAGCCTACATCTAAAGGGTAAACAATTGACTGTCTGCACTTGTCAAATCAGTTACGTTTCATTGGTGAGCATTTTGTTTTGAATCGCTTTCACGATCAGATGAGAATGAGATGAGGGTGAAGAAAGAAAGGAGTGATGGGGGGGAGGAGAGGAGACAAGGAAGCGAGGGATCATCTCCCTTAAGTGTTTCTGCTTCACCTTTAATCTATGGAAATGTATGGAGCAGATGAAGTATAATTGTAAGGTGGACTTTGACCATTCAAATCTCTCTCAAGTGCTCGACGCAGGAGGGGCCGGAGGGAGACCGGGCAGTAATCACTACGGGTTCACTCCGCTGATGATGGGGAGGGAATTAATTTACCCCGGAGAAAAACAAATTAAGGCTCTACTCAGCCCGGCGCGCCGTCACACAATAGCATATATAAATATTTTATCTTGGGCGATACAGGTTAGCAAAGGTTTAGTACATCTCCATTTACACAAGAGCCCGCTCTCCACGCCGTGGCCTCCGCTCCCCTCTCGGCTCTCCTCCTGATGAGAGCCTGCTGTCCTCTCCTTCACCTCCCCGTCTTTCACTTCTCCTCGCCACCTCTCCATCTTCCAGCAGCGATCTTTCTCGCTCGTGTACGGCGTTTCTCTCCTCCACTTTAACTCCCACTGTCTACACTTTTTCCTTCCTCCATCCCCTCCAGTTGTTAAACACAAAAATCCAGATAGTCGTTGTTTTAAAACCAACTTGCTCGGCTCCGATGTCTTAATCCCCTCCGACGCAGACGTATCACTTGTTGACAGACAGTGTAGAGTACACCGTGAAAAACAGGATTCAGCTGACACAGTTGAAAATGTCACAGTGATTTATGGACCCGTGTGTAAATCACGTTTTGGGGCTGCACTGTATTATAGGAACAACTCACTTTTCCTATTTAAAAACGGAGCTCCGATACTGTTGCATGTTTTGGATCGCAATAAATTTGCCCCAGAAAAAATATGGGGCTTGTTATTTTAGCTTCCTTTTTCACTTGCTTTCCAGTCGAACAATAAAAAATAAGAGCGTGTCACACTATATTATAGGAAATTGAATAATATTGTAAAATAGCTTTCCACTGCATTGGACCTTGCTAAGACTGCCGCTTGTAAAGAAATACCCTCAGTTAATAGGTCCCATGAACGCGTCTTCTAGCCCACAGTTGGATAGGTACGGTATTTATCAAATTAACAATAATAAGTGCAATGTTTATCTTAAAATAAAATATTTTTTTGTTTATATCTGTAGAAGTTAGCCCTGCGATAGACTGCGGACCTGTCCAGGGTGTTCTCTACCTCTCCCCCAATGCATGCTGGGATATAGCGGTACAGAAATGGATGTTTGGATGTTTGACAGTGCCTATGTAGAGGTCATAGTTCATCCAGTTGTTTTATTAAACACCGCTTGTGCTTCACTCTCTGTGACTCGTGGTAGAATGTAATTAGGTACATTTAAAGGGCCAGTGTGAAGGATTTCGGAGGATCTATTAGCAGAAATGGAATATGATACTAATAACTGTTTTCATGAATGCAAAATCACCTGAAACTAAGAATCGTGTTTTCGTTAGCTTAGATTGAGCCCTTCATATCTACATAGGGAGCGGGTCCCCTTCACGCAGTCCGCCATGTTGCTCCGCCATGTTTCTACAGTAGCCCAGAACGGACAAACCAAACACTGTCTGTAGAGAGTCTACCTGAAGGCCACCGTAGTTCTCTGACACGCTTGCAAAGCGAGGAGTAAGCGATCTTCAACCTCACCACTAGATGCCACTAAATCTTACACACTGGTCCTTTACGTACCGTCCAGTACTTAAGTACAAATTTGAGATACTTTTACTTGTCTTGAGTATTTCCATTTCATACCACTTTATACTTTCACTGGGAAATATTGGAAATATGACTTTTTACTCCATTACATTCATTTAACAGCTATAGTTAGTATAGGCTACTACCTTACAAATTAACATTTTACACAGAAATGATATGTTAAATTTATAAATTATGATGCATTTTCATAGATTAAACTACACAACAGTGTAAAAAGTAATTAAAAATTAAAAATGTTCTCATAACAATCTAATGTAGGGCTGCAACTAACGATTATTTTCATTATTGATTAAGCTGTTGATTATTTTATGGAAATGTCAGAAAATGGTGAAAAATATGGATCAGTGTTTCCCAAAGACCAAGATGACGTCCTCAAATGTCTTGTTTTGTCCACAACTGAAAGATATTCAGTTTACTGTCATAGAGGAGTAAAGAAACCAGAAAATATTCACATTTAAGAAGCTGGAATCAGAGAGTTTACACTTTTATTTCTTAAAAAATTGCTAGTTGGTGATTAATTTAATAGTTGACAACTAATTGATTAATTGTAGCAGCTCTAATCTAATGATATTTGATATGATATGATAGCCTACAATATGTAAAAGTAGTAGTTATTTTCCACTCACAGGGCGTTCATTTTCTACAGTATTTACTGTTGACTCAGTACATTTAGCTGATAATAGGCTACAAACATACTTTAACATTTTCAAGGCAGAACTTGAACTTGTAACTGAGTAGTTTTACTGTGTGGTTTTGCTACTTTTCCATAAATACTTCCTCCGCCGCTGTCTATCACAACCTCTGTTGGAGTTACACTGGCGTTGAAACGAGCGTCGTGTGTGTTGTTGTGCTGATTTTGTCTTGTTGTTGTTGTTGTTGTTGTTGTTGTTGTTGTTGTTGTTGTCAACAAAGTGAAGCAATTAGAGCCACAGCGAGCCAGTAATGACTGCGGTGCGGAGGGAGCGCACGAGGCCAGGGCGACACCCGGTGTGAGAACCAGCACGCGCCCGCCGTTCTGCATCCCGCCTCGCAGCAATGAGGCTCGTGCTCTAATGAGAGGGTTTAATGGATTTATAGCGGTGGATTCCTGTGTGTCCGCATGCTGTTGGCTCCGCCGACTCCAAACGTCTGTAATAATTGGTGAGCTGCCTCCACATTAACACAAAGCAGAGAGAGAGAGAGAGAGAGAGAGAGAGAGAGAGAGAGAGAGAGAGAGAGAGAGAGAGAGAGAGAGAGAGAGAGAGAGAGAGAGAGAGAGAGAGAGAGAGAGAGAGAGAGAGAGAGAGAGAGAGAGAGAGAGAGAGAGAGAGAGAGAGAGAGAGAGAGAGAGAGAGAAAACAGCATCTCATCCTGACTGCTTTCCCACGGCCATGATGAAAACAGGTAGCCCAGGCCAACACAGATGCTGGGCAGTGAGAGAGGATTGTGGGAGTAGTGGGAACACTTCCATGTGAACATTTGTAGACGTGAAGGTTCATAATGAAGGTTATTTTCTCACATTTTTAATTTGGACGTGGTTTTGTGCTTCAACTTTAAAACGGTGAACATATTGCTCCTTATTTAAATCATTGGCAGAAAGCTCTGAACAAATCATAACAGAAGTTATCATAACAGTGTTGCAAAACACATTATGGTTATTAAGCATATTACTTCAGAAATTTTGATTGGAATATTTGCATTAGAGTGAGTGAAACGACTGATTCATGACGTGCTAACATGGGTGGGAGTAATGGACGGATGCTTGTTTTATTGGTGCAAATGGTTCCAATCTGTATATATGCAATGTTTAATGATACAGCACAATTTTATAATTTATAGCAAATTATTTTGCGGACCCTCTGGCAGAGTGCCACGGACCCCTGGGGGTCCCCGAACCCCACTTTGAGAATCACTGGGCTAGAGCAGTGGTTCCCAAACTTTTTCTTGTCAAGGATCCCTAAACTGACACAAATAACGGACCCCCATGTGATAAGATTTTGTCCCAGGGTCCCATCTGAAAGGATTTTTGCTTTTACTTGTTTTATTATAGGTAGTGTATTAAAACCATTACCAAATAGTCATAGATGCTGTCATTTTGTTATTTATGGATGGAATTGTAGTGAAAATAAATTATTCCCCTTTTTGCTGGGAACCCCCTGGGTGTGCCAGTGATGCCACGATCATGTTTTTTTTTGGCCGATGGGCCATTTCGCCCGTACTGATAGTTTTGTTGTTGTTGTTGTTGTTGTTTTGTTATAGCAGCTGGTTTACAGGGCCCAACTTTTTTCACCATCGTCCGGAAAAATATTTTTAAACCTTAAATTTTTAATGTCAGTTTAAACCGTCAAAAAGTCTAAATATTATCTTTTTATTATGTTATTGTCATCTGTAGGGGTTATTAGCATAAATCACACAATTCAAATGATTAGGAAATCAAATATTGCGTTTTTATTAAAATATTTGCTTTGATTGATAATAATTCCTGGCATTAGTAGTTTTAATTATCTATTATATAAGCTGCTTAGAGCTAGTGTTGGGAAGTTAAACAGGTCATAATTGCTGTGAAAACAACTGGATTTATTCAAGTTTCTCGCCAAAAACTAAATTCAGAGCCTCCCTAAAATGGGCTGAAGATATTATTTTATAATATGCTGTTGGGTGTCAAATTCTTGGGGTTACAGATTATCTTTTAGTGCATTTAACCGATAATACACAGTAATGTGGTCAGCACATGTGTGTATTGGTATTCTATATTGTCTCTGGACCCTTAGCCTGTATAAATAAATATGAAATAAGAAAGAAAGGGCCTTTTAATTAATTAAAATGTGCTTTATATTGGTGAATGTTGTTTGCCACACTCTCCTTTTGTTATTAGCCACAGCATTAGCCTAACTTAGCCTATATTTCTGCCAATAAGGCTCTGAATTTAGAGGCACGGTTCTTGTCTTTGGTTGCTTGTAATTCCTCTTTTGATCCAACCTTTTCACACTGAGACACTCACCAGCTGTCACCGAGTCACAGCGTCCTCTGCTTAGTTAATCGATAGGCCCAGTCTGCTAATTCATTGTTAATATGTCCATTGATCAAGTGTCCTCTGGGACCAGATAGAGAAGCGGCGCACACAAACCCACACACCCACACACCCACACACACACACTCAACTAAATCCTTAAGTAACACATCAAATAAATACCATCAAGGGAAATTGCCACGCTGAGCCGAGCCATTATAACTGAATGAATAGATTAAAGCTTCATTAAGAACTTGATATTACCACTAAATATTATTGTACAACTATGTAACAGTGATTATTGTGATTGTGATGCTATTAAAGTAATTTAAAAGCTATCAAAATATATAATAATCAAGTTTATTACAATTTTGCTGACGAGCAGAAAATATGTGATTTTGTATTTCCACATGCGTTCATAATGGATAATAATATGACAACATTTATGTCACATCTGACCCAAATATCCTGTCTCCCAAACCTCATCTGATTTTGATGAATCACATCAGAATGAAAACACCGGCTACAAAACCAAGAGCTCTTATTGAGTTAACAAGTAAAGTCCTCCTCTCCCTCCCCATGCTCCCCCGCGCTCTGAGGCGGAGGAGAATTTCAGGACAAAAGAAACATTTAGTGTCTGCTTGTTTATTCCTGTGCTCGCTCTGTATTTATTCACGCCTGTCACTCATCTTTTTTTTTTTTTTTTCGTCTCTCTCGGCCTCGCTCTCCCCTGCGGCTTTCTCTCACACACACACATGCAGGCGGTGTGATGGCGCTGCAGCAGAGAGAGAGAGAGAGAGAGAGAGAAAGATCTGGGTGACCATCTGAAACCAATTATGGCGGCGCTGCAGCCACCCAGAAACTCAGTGACGGATGGGGATCTTGTATTTATAGCTGGGGTAATTGGCAACACTCAGACACACACACACACACACACACACACACACACACAAGGAAGTACAAAGAAATAGACACTTTTAAACGTACACACATAAGGCGCAGTTTGTGTTTACACTGAGGGATAGACATCACACACACATACAGACACGCATGCCTCACAGGCAGCAGAAAGAAGGTGCACACTCCCTCTGTGCACGGCCGTCTTGCAGTCAAAGTGACTCAGCCGGTGTATGAATCAAAGACCTTTGTCATGAGAAGACAAACACGGCTCGGGGACGGCCGGAGAGGCATGTTTGTGTTTTCCGCCGTTCTAATCAGAGCTGATGTTTACGGCCGATAAGGACAGAGGTTGTACATCTCGGCTATCTGTCTCGGGCCTGTCAGCGCGTCAAACCTGCATGTGAAAACATATACAAAACACATCTGCCTCTTGTTAGGCGCCGTAAATGGCTGCCATGTGGTCTGCTGATAAATAGGCCGGTCTATTTATTGGAGCTCAACAAATTGGCTACAAACACTGACAAGGAATTGAAGAACTATAAATATTGCGACGTGATGAAATCTTTAAACGTGCGGCAGGTATTTTACGACGCTGCCACTCCTTTTTTGCCTTTTTTATGTAGTTGGAGGTATTTCTTTTGACGGCTTTCTTCTTTCACACAGCGCCTTGTTAAATAGGTGGTGGTGTTGGTGGTGGTGGTGGGTGGGGGGGGACAATGGCACTCTCACACTGAGCAGGTCTGAGTGTGTTTGGAAGGCTTGGCCGCGCTAAAGCTCAGCAGATCCGCCACTTGAGAACGATAAAGAGCGCTGCTACACCCGAACTCTCAGAGAGACGTAACCAGAAATTCCTGAATGAATCGGCAACAGACAAGCCCTAAACCCCGTGTAATTACATATTTGGAGTTTATCGGGGTTTATGCGAAAATGCACAAGTTTCCCTTCCCTGGTGGTCCTTAAACACATCCATATGTTTCCATTTCTGCTCCTCCCTCTGCTCTCTCTCTCTCTCTCTCTCTCTCTCTCTCTCTCTCCCTCTCTCTCTCTTCCACCTCCTATTTTCCCTGCATGAAAAATGGCTGCGGCGCACAGATGGATGATATGACCCGTTGGAGTGGTGTTTTCCTATTGTTAAGTTGTTGTTGACTCTCTAGACTCACAGTGTGACAGATCCAGTTTGGTGTTTTGGAGTGTGTCAAGGCCATCAGCGCCGGGGCCGGAGCTCTTGGTGGAGCTGTGTGCAAACAGAGGAAGCCGCAGCCTGTCCGCATCGCACAGACTGGAACACACACACAAATCTGGGGAGGCCTTCTATATCGTGTGTGGCCTGCTTTCTTTTTGTTTTTTCACTTCTTCTCCTCCCCGTCTGCCTCTCTCTCTCTCTCTCTCTGCTTCTTCTCCCTGCTTGAGAAAACCGATCTGTTTTAAAACACGTGCTAAATATTACCATATTTACATTTTCCTGTTTCAAGAAGGCAGCGAAGGGGGGGGGGGTGGGAGTGTGTGGTGTGGATTTTTCTTTTCTCTTTTTTTTTTTTCAGTGGAAAGGTCTCGGTCCGGGGTTAGGCTCTGTTTGAAACTTTAAACCTTTTTCATGCTTATTTGTTTTATGATTCTGCAGGGCACTGTGTTTACACTAAGAGTGCAACATCTGGATTAGATAATTTGTTGGGAATTAACCGAGCCCGAATGCTTATCGACCTCATCTGATTACATCTGTTTGATGTTTGCTGCCTTTTTTTTTCCAGCATTCATTATTTTGCAGCAGTTTTTGCTGTACATTTTTGTCTGAAAACACATCAGGAGGATTAACATTGTGCAGCATTAACCTTGCCTGTAATCACCGGCAGCAACAGGCCCTCCGTACACTGTCACATCTCTCCAGTCACAGCAGCGCTGGCCTTTCCATAATGGCTTATTCCCAATTAAATCTCACTGGTAATGTTTGACTTTCCAGTGACGCAAGAGGCTGCTGGAGTGGACGTATCAGCAACAATTGCTGCCGTGCTTTAAGAGGACACAGTAACTGATTAAATCCTCAAACCTTCTCAAAAAATAATCTGTTAATAGAATTTATATAAAATGCTTGCGAATGCAATGCATGAAATATCACAACGTGCAAGGAACTGGTGACTCATAATGGCTGCGGAGCAGCTTAGGAAGGATCTATTAGTCACCGTCAACACTGTCATCGGGATTGTGTTTATGTTTTATACTTATAATAATTGTTTCTCCATGCTTTTCTCCTTTGTATTTCTCGGTCCATCCTCCCCATTTCCATTCTTCCCTCATTCCTCGTGTTTCACTCTCTCTCTCTTAATCACTGTCTTTCATGTATATTTTATTAGCTGCAACCAGCAGCGAGAGTACTTCACTCTGTCACACAGTTAGTGAGCTGGTTGTCCCAAATAGTTCAACAAACTTGACACAGCCATTAGGGCTGTTTGAGCCTAATTGCTCTGCCACTTTAAGTTTATTGGGGTTTTTTTAAGCATAGTGAGGAATCTCTAATCCTCAGTGAGTCTGTTAAAAGCACCAAACTGGCTGCATATTTTCATGTTTTTAGTAGGGCTGCCCCACTCTTAGTCAAATAGTGGACTAATCGGTCGTTTTGGTCTTAGTTTTCTTTCGTCGATTAGTAATTTTTAATGTTTTTTTTCATGGTCAATAACTCTGGTAAACAAAAGATTTAAAGTGGTGCTTTTGTGTGATTCTTTGTGGAGAAACTCAGTTTTACAGATATGTCGATTAAATCAACTAATGGATTAGTCGGCAAAATCGTATGAGTGTTAGGCGACTAAAAAAAATGTAAACTGTGCGACATTTTGCCATGCCGTAGCTGTCTTTTTAATATCTCTGGGTTAAGTAGGGCAGAATGGAGAAATCTATTAACATGACTGCTTTATGGCAATATTGGCTTAACATGACTGTTGCATCAAAGTAATGAAACAGCATGATTTAGCCAAGTACTTAATTCATTGGAGTAGCCAAAACCTCTGGGTTTTTCTTTGAAATCAGTCTCCAGAAAATGCACTGTATTACAATATATGTTGATATCGCAATATAAAATTACATATACCGTGATAGAATATTGTATTGTATCCATATCACCCCCCCCTCCCCCCCCTTTTTTTTATTATGTGGTCAAGGATGTCTGTAACTTTCTGTGTTGCTGCTGTCTTTTAAAAAATGCAACTTGACTCAGAGAATGGCTCAATAAACACTTTAAAGAGCGGGTCCATCTGCGTTATATTCCGTTTTTTTTCAAATGGAAACACCCACTCAGCCGTTAGCAAAAAAGCAGTAACGTAGGTTACCAAAAAAAGCTGATCAATAAGGTTATGTATAATGTCAACGCTAGCACTGCTGAGTCAAAGTTCGCTGTGCTAAGTTTGTAAATAGCTGAAAGGGATAGTTCGGATTTTTTGAGGTGGGGTTGTATGTATACTCCTGTTTCCTGCAAGGTAAAATTACTGTTTTTGTGAATGTAGTCTGGTGGCTTTGAAGAGAACAATATAACGGCTTCAGTTCGCCGTCGGAAAGGACTGTCTGACAGCGAGATAAAGCGGCTGTGGACGGGAGCAGCAGAAAAAACGTATTTTAGCCACCTAAAAAAAAAATCAATATCAGTTTAAGTGTACACTGTATTAAGAATATTTTCACCACTTTACCTCGCCATCAGACAGCCCTCTCCGACAGGGAACTGAAGCCTTCATATCGCTGCCTTCAAAGCCATCAGACTCCATTCACAAAAACGGTAATTTTACCTTGCAGAACCGAGTTGCTGGTCTACCGCTGCATCGATCGGTTAGTTTGTTTGTGTTATTGTGCGACTTTCGGATCGGAACTAACGTGGCGTCCACACAGCAGTACACTGCTTAGCTTCCGTGCCGGTACTCCTGTCTGCTTCACCAAACTGGGAGCATGCCGACCGCCATCTAAGTTACTGTATGTAACGTTACTACACTGACTATAAGGATGTATATATATACTGTACATGTAGCAGCGTCATCATGTAGAAACCTACGTCAGGTCACATGAGAAAAGTTTTTAGAAGGGGAAAATAGCATTTTGACTCTAAAACATACATACTTCGACCCAAATTTGAATGTTTGGATCTGATACATAAGGAACATCACACATAAAAAACAAAAAAAAACAAAAAAAAAATACTGGACCCGGCCTTTAAAGACAGGTGTCTCAACAGTAAGCTAATGGACACATGACAGGACATTTATATCTGGCTCTTATCCACGTTACTGACTCTATCTGACTGAAACATGTCCCCCCCCCGGCCTCTATCTGGCTTTATCTCCATTCTACGATCCTTTACAAAGCTGCCTGCTGCCCCCCTGGGTGATCTGCCCCGTCCCCTCTAATCTGGCCGAGCCGCTGCGATTCCATCACTCCCGTCGAACCACACAGAAAGATTAGTCGGACTCTACGTACAACAGATGTGTCCGGGGCTTGATTTGTGTGTGTTTTATTGACTCTGGCCATCTGTTAATACAGTTGCTGGTTCCTCCTCATGTGTTTGTTGATGCACACAGACAGGGGAGCCGAGTGCCAGAAGAAACATTCAGCGAAGGAGAGATGAGAGATAGAGAGACGGAGAGGAGGATGGAGTCGGAGGGAGGAGGGTGATATTTCATAAAAGGCTGCTGCTGGTTTGAGTGTTAACCTGCGACCTGCCGTATTCCTGCATATAGAACAGAAGCGTTTGTCCTTGTTTTTAGTTTAGTCGGAGCATTGATTCAAGGTAGCACACGAGCGGAGAGAGTTGATGAATGAGTCTCACATGTTCACAAAACAGTAAGAGCTTAAATTCCTTCACTAGGAGGAAAGTGAAAGATTGCTTCAGATATCTGAAATTCCTCCCGGTACCATTCCTTAGATTCCCTCTCAACACCGAAGGAGCAGTTGCTGCAGCATTCCTCGGATTGCCCATTTGTGTGTGTGTGTGTGTGTCTTTGCATGTATGTGCATTGCGGGAATATCTATCCACGCAGAAGGATGATAATGCCTAACAGTTGCAGTCACTTGTGTTGTGTCGTTGTTTTCGCGGACATTCCAGCCAACTCCTCGTCTTCCTCCTCTCTGTGTCACTCCTCCACTCCCATGGTGTCTCTTTCCCCTCTCCTCCTGTCTCACATAACATTTGTACGAATGCCTTGGAAGCCACAGAGCTTATGAAAACTTTTGCCTCACATTAATTATCTGCTGTCTTGCAGAAATGCCTAAAAGGTGAGATAGATTGCCTCTTAAAGCTTGACCTACTCACTCAGCAAGAATTACATCATATAGTCATCACAATCTCATACGATATTTTTACTCTGATCCGTTTCGTCTGTCCTGTCCTTCCCTGCGTTCCTCCCACCCGTCTCCGAGGGGTGGGAAAAAAATCGATTCACCTATGTTTTGCGATTTTTTTATTTATTTATTTATTTTTTACGATTTTGAAATTGATTCTTTAATGCCAGAATCGATATATTTGCTTCATTTGAGTCTATGCGGAGGTAGAAGGAAGTTGCCGCTTTTATTGTTGTTGTCTGAGTAACGTGACGTCATATCCGTTCTGTATCCGTCTACCAAAACAAACCGCAGCGAGCCAAAACGCGAAAGTACAAAGCGTTGGAGGGTCCACGTGGATACGACCCGCACCCTCACATTTTAAATCCAAAGTGGTTAACATTACACATACAGTAAAGTATGGAAACACTTTGGGTTTCACACATTGTCAGGAAAAGCAGAGCTAGACATCACGGCTAAAGCTGCATGCTAACTCTGTCATGGACAGGAAACGTCATCATATTGCGGTAACGTGCGGTCAAGCCAGCCGTCACTCTCATCACCCTGGTCAAATCGGCCGACGCTACAACTGTAAAGCACCCATATACTGACATCTATGTTAAATGCATTCAAACGGCCCCGGACTTTGTGACTTTGTAAAGTTAGCAGAAGTATAAACGTGTGACTATGTCTGGTTTTCAAAATAAGGTGTTAACAAAGGGAACTGTATATACAAAATACATATATGGAAATAAGATTGATTGGATTATATTTGCCAGAAGTATAAAACACTACAGTACATGTCCCGTATAAATTAAAAAGAAAATACCACTAATTTAAAAAAATAATAAATAATGCCTGACAATGACTGATATATTTGACTTCAGGACATCTCTGACTACATACATGCCGAAAATCAAACATTTTCACTGTATTAATTTAGATATATTCCAAAGTAAAAGTCCCTAGAAGTGTAGGATTCAACTTTTTCCCATGATCTAGTGTTAAAAAAGTTAATAAAAATCGCAATACTTGTAAAATCGCAATACATATCAAATCGGCACCCAAATATTGTGAATCGTCCCAGCCCTACTGTCTCCTGTGAAGCTGCCAGTTTGCCCACTGAATGGAAAGTTAAGAGCTTCTTGGCTCTTTACGAGAGCAGTAGTGTTGCTTCTCGCCACCCTCTCTGCAATGTCATGATGATGTGATTTCTCGACTCGGGCGTCACGCGGCCAGTTGAAACCCCAGAACTCCATGTGAACCTGCTGAAAGGGAGGTGGCGTCCGGCCTGGGTAAACACAGAGCGAGGGGGGAGCCAGGGACACAGCCTGTTGGTCCTAAATGTGGAGGAAAAAAGTCCAATAACTGGTCCTGTGGGGGAGCGAGCAGGGCCAAGGCGAACCCGTACGCAGGCATAGAGGGGTGAAGTTGGATCGCAGCTGCTCTCAGGGACGTATAGGTAACGGACAGGATCTGGACCCGGGTCTTGCAAACAGGAAATCATTTTCCGGGGGCAGTATCCCCTTCGCGAGGCAGCAAAGTTTAATCCACTTCTAAGTCAACCTACCAAGTAGTATTTCTTTAAAATGAAATTTGAAAATAACCATAAAATTGCTGCGTTAACCTATAAGGAAGTGATTCAGCATTAAGTGTATGTTATCATTTAATGAATTGCCGTTTTAAATTACATGTTAAACTGAGAGCAAATTGACCCCAACTCTACAAGGGAGACATTTGAGCTTTACATGGACATGCACTGCTACTTATGTATCCGCCCTCCGTCCTGTACGTTCACCCCTCTGAAGAGGTATGGATGTCGCCCTTCATGCTTTTTTACCTCATTGACTCTCAGTTCCCCCCTTCAACTCTGACCGTCGGAGGTTTAAGCACAGTCCAGGCGAGCAGCAGGGGTTCATGGGAGAAAAAAAAAATCACACACAGAGAGAACACTGTATTCAGCACAGAGCTGAGAGGTGTTAACAGTAGTTGTGTCTATGCGTAGTCAGACTTGGGTCAAATATTCAGAAATAATTCTTATTGGGTATTTAAACCTGCATGAAGTGTCAGATGGGCTGCAGTCGGAAAGACTCCGATGCTATCAGGAAGATAAGTATACTTAATTGACTTTCAGAAACTTCGCCATGTTTGTCTAAACTTGTTGGCACTGTCTGAAGCGGCCTCACACCCACACAGTTTTAGTTAGATTAAACCATATATCCATGTAGACAGATATATGAAATCCAAGCAGTGTTGGTTTTTATCCATCTGTGGCAGCAGGTGAAGAGAAAAATGCTGGTTCAACAATTAGAACACTGAAGTCACACTGACTACGTTTTTTGCCCTTATTCCAACAGAGACGATATTCCTAATAAGCTGTTTACATGGCTAATGAACATGATTATTCCACTAATATTCCCGTTTACATGCAACCGTGCATACTCTGATTAACGTAACTGGTGGAGGACTTGTTGGACCGTGCAAACACAGCCTCCCTCTTTCATTCTTTCAACCACCTTCTCGGAAAAGGTCGGCGTTGCCATATTTGTGCATATCTAAAAACCTGTTGATATCCAAGTCTTTCATAATGTTTAAAAGTAGGTGTGTTTCTCCTTCCGACCTGTGGGATTTTCTTGCATGCATCAAGGTTCTTTATTTTTCATTTATCAATTCCAGAAAAGCAGTCATTGTAATATATGTACACAGTGGTGTAAACAGGAATGTAGTATGTAATAATGAGAAGTACTAAAAATATATATATATATAGAATATATATACAGAGGTGTAGACAGGAATATAGTATTTATAGAGAAGATTAATATGCGTATATACTGTATATATACACAGAGGTGTAACAGTTTGTGAAACAGTATGTAAAGTAAACAAAGGTAAAGTGACACATCTCTGCAAGAGATGCTAGTTGGTTTGTGTACAAAGCACAGAGCTGACCGTAAACAGGTAAGAGGCCGTGTGTTGCAAATTTCTGTAAAAACCCCAATTGAGACGCATATTCTGAATGTGCTGTATACATGTCCAAAGCATGCTCCTAAAACCTGAATAATATCGACATATCCCTTAATGGGAAAATGCTCCATTTGGAATAAGGCCTAATTTCAAACTATCCAAACAGAATAAGCTGTGACCCGTATCAAATTTGGAATATTGTGATATTTGGAATAATAGTGGAATGTTAGTGTGCATGTAATCGTGTAGTCTTTGTGTATTGAATTATAATAAAACGTTGCAATTATTCATTTATTTATAGATTGAGCATGTCATTTTGAGTCATAGTTAACGAAGCATCATTTAGTGGTTGTGAAGGATCTGTGTTTTATTTTCGGCGACCTGTTACCAGGCAATGACGGCGCATTAAATATACTGAAGTCATCCTCTCTCCCCACACTGGCCGACCTTCTTCTTTGTCGTGGTGTTCTCAGGAAAATCAAACCCTTTTGAACTTGTTCTGGTTCAGCCCCGTGGCCACTCGCGTCCACGTCCAACCCCAGTGCTACCTCACAACCTCCGGGAAGCAGTTAATGCTTTAATTGGCACTTAATTAGTTAATTGACCCCAGTGTTGTTAGGAAGGGGGGGGGGGCGGTGTGACGGGGGGTGACGGGGGCGCAGGTGAGGGTGGAGAGGATTGGCCCAAGGTGCTTCCTGTGTCACATCACCGGTGGAGGTACCCATCAACCCCTTTGAACCGGGACACAAACACTGGAAACACTTTCATCGGGGCCGATGTGTCATCACAGCCGGGTCCCATGTATATGTATGGGACTGTCTGAAAATATACAAAGTCCAATTTGCCCGGGACAGGCCAACCTCAGGATAATGAATCACATGTGATGTGTATCTGATATGCAGCCTGAGTCATCACCAGATGTTTCAACAGGATTACTTCCAGTTCTGGAGGAGAACAGTGGACTTTTTCAAAGAGAAACCAACAACGCTCCATCAAGAAAGACAAAGAACAAACATTTGCCGCCACGATGAGTAAAACATGAGAGTTTATAAAGATTCTGCATACTGGAATGCTCCCAGTGCCTCTGGACGGCACACCAAAGTGTTTCTGGTGTGTATAATTGGGGGTACACATGCCAAATGAGAGGAGTTTTGAGGTCAAGTACAGAAGAGGAAGTAAGTCGGGCACCAGGCCTTCAGATAAAAGCTTACAGGTGGAACTAAGTACAGTGCTACACATGTAGGCAAGCTGTGGTGCTTGTTTGTTCTGGTGTCTGTTTGTATGTGGAAAATGCAGCTCCCAGCGCATAATGTGTTTGCTCAGTCGAAGCATAGCATGTACTCTGGATAACATTCCCTGTCTCTTTCACTTGGCAAAAACACATATGAACCTGTGTGAATCTGCGAAGCCATGTGCAAACCTGACGGAGAAACACACGCACACAAAGGCTTGTTTGTTTCTCCTCTGTAGCACACAAAAATAATTCTCGAGTTTAAAACTCATCCTGCTCGCTGTTTTCTTAGAAATTAATAATAGTTTTCTGTGGGGGCTCGATCTGTGTGTGTGAATCTGTGTGTGGGTTCCTGCGCTTGCCCCCCGTGTGTGTTTGCACCCATGTGTGTGCATCAGAGAGGGACGCCCAGCAGGCAGTGTTGTTGTAGGTGAGGGTGAGGAGACCCCTGATGGGCAGCTGTGGCAGAGAGGCCAGCTTTGATCAGAGGCCCAAGAAGAAGAGGAGGAGGAGGAGGAGGAGGAGGAGGAGGAGGAGGAGGAGGGAGGAGAGAGAGCAGCAGGCCTTCCAGAAGAGAGAGGAGGTGAAGCAGGGCTGCAGAATGGAGGACCAGGGATGACGGTGGTGGGACCCTCCCAACAACCCTACAGGAGAAACACCTGCTTCTCTGCTACCAACGCTCCTCTGGCAGTACTGAAATATCGTACAAACCGGTGCCAAAACTCTTCTAAAAGTGAATTTTCTCTCTGAATTAATTTCCATTTGGAGCACCACTGAGAGCACGCCAAATCTGACTCCGTTTCTGATTTAGATTTCCTCCTCTGGTGAGATGAGAAAAAAACAAAAAGGGGGATGCATGCTGCGGAGTTCTCCAAGTGATTGAATAATGTATTTATTCAATAGGCTCTGGGCAGCGTATTGATTGTCGACAGATTGAGTTACGCGGCGAATCTGTGGGAAGTCTCGCGAAAAAAGGAGACGACCTAACCAAGGGCATGTGTGCATGGAGCCGTGTGGCCAGACAAATGTATTCAGACGAAACTCATGTCGCTTAGGTCATCCTGGCTTCACATTTGCCTCGAGGGAGACGTATTTAATTTAGGCCCTCGGTTCTTCCAAATAACACGCTTTCCTTCTGACCCCTTGCTTCATTTAGCTTTTCTGGGCTTCCTGATTATATTGAGCTGAGGAGTATTATAGGGCTGCGATTTATGGTCAAAATATTTTAATAATTTCACTGCATTTCTCAATAATGAAACAACATTAAAGGCATATTTTTTTTGCTAGTAAAAACATCCCGCAAATCAAAGGAGACACTGGCAAACACTGCTGTGAATTTGAATATTCCATTGTAATAAATATTGGCCTATGTAGAAAGGAGTTGTTTATAGCAAATTTTGCCAAACTGGAAATTCTGCCAAACTCAGGGGAAAAAAATGAAATAAACTCATAAAAGTAGTCTTTGAAACAGGAGGTTGTGTTGAAACAAGCCAGCTTTCTGTGCCAAGCACAACTACAAACATGCCTCCAAATCCAGGCTTCATTGGGCTTGACGTGCTCTGAGAGAAAATGTAATGTGACAAAATAAATTAATACCAGTGGGCCACTTCAACAAACATCATCTACTCTGTCATGTAGCTCAGTCTGTAAGAAAACATTTGTGAAATGTGTTGGACATAAGGCGCCTTTTTCCTCTTTGGTTTAGGGGTACTGAATTTTTTCATACAACAACAACAAAACTACTATGACTACGAATAATAGCAATAATAATGATGATGATGATGATGATGATAATTATAATAAGTTAATGACCACAGTTAATAATAATATAATGTTAATAATAATAATATAATCAAATGAATACAAAATAATAATATATTACTACTACTACTACTACTAATAATAATAATAATCTTATTTTTGTGATATTTTAGCCGTAGTGTATGTGGTTTATTAACACCATTTTAAAAAACAAATTACCTTAATTACATAATTAATTTAATTACATAATAAATTGATTATTTAAATAAATGAACAGTGTGTTCAATTAATTAATTAATTAATTAATTTTATTATTCAAATCAATTATCTCAAGCAAATGATGCTAATACAATTAAGATATATTTTTTAAGAATTATGTAATGTCTGATGTTATCTGGTGGCCCATGCAGGAAGGAGTGGGTCTATGAATCACAGCACACAGTCATCGTCAGTGACTGTGTGGAAATGGAGAACATGTGTTTCAGCTTTGACTGCATGATGATGCAGCTTCATGGTTGTGCGCTTGATACAAATGATGGAGAATTATTTTCTTAACCCCTTCACTCACCGGCATAATGTTGTTTTTTTCAGTATTAAAACGGAAAGCATTTAAATAAGGATAAAGAGGGATTAGGGCAGAATTTAAAAAAAAAAAAAAAAAAAGAGAGAATAAATTCGGCCTCTTTCAGGACCTTGAAAATGGTGTTAAATAGTCCGATCAGCCTTTGTTGGCAGGAGAAATACTGAATGAAGTTATGACAAATGAGAGGGGGCTGCAGGTCTGTGCAGCCTGGCAGCAAGCACACAGTTAAAGGCTGTGATTTATCCACAGTTCCTCGGGTGCCATTAGTGCATCAGAGTAATAATGGTCGTATTATTTGGCTCCATGTTTGGCCTTAAACTTTCCTTGAGTGAATATGAAAGTAGTGAGACTCCCTTTTGCTTCAGAGTTAAATTGGATTATTAGTTATTACAACAAAGGTGTCAGATCACCTCATTAGGGGCTGAAAATTGCATAATTTTGCACAAAAATCTATTTGCACTTATAAAAACGAAATGTGGCCGCAATTTCTATATTTTACAAAATTGCAAATTTTTGAGAATGAATGCGTGACTTGTTAAGATGCAGGATGTATTCAGGGTTCTTCTCCATTGATGCTAAAACGGACACTGACTTCCGTTATAATTATGGCCGTGTTGATCTCCACAGAGAGAGACTGACGCGTGTGTTCGGGCCACCAGGCCGCCCGTCCTGGCTCGCCTGCTGCTCTGCTCTGCATGCAACGGGAGACGCTGTTTCGTGTGGTTTCAGAGGAGGACCGGTGCCATGTGCTGCTGCCGCGTCCTGCGGGATGCATCGTGCGCGCCTTGTGGGGTACACGGAAAAAGAAAAACAACAATTAGACATGAATGTGTGTGTCCAAACAAACGAATCAAAGGCCCGTTGTGTTTGTGGGGAGATGACTGGTGGTGGGAGGGAGAGAGAGAGAGAGAGGTGTGCCCCCTTCTCTCTTTCTCTCCGGGCTGACCTCCGCGTCTGAGTCCTGCGGTGCGAGGCCGAGACGCACAGATGGGCAGCAGCCTCTCTTTCTGTCGCTCTTTCATTAGCTGTCTTTTTACTTCCACTTCAATTCATATCAGTTCACTTTAACGCAACTCAATTCTCTCCATTTTGCTGCCTCACAAACGCTGATTATTATTATTTTTTTTAAAGTGATATAAAAATATCTGTCTGTCTGGAATAAAACCGAAAAGATAAAAGTGCATGAACGCACCATCTTCCTGTCTGCCCTAAACCTCCCACAACAAACAAACAGCAGCCAGTCAGTCAGTCAGTCAGTCAGTCCACGCCTGTCCCAGACGAGCAAAAATACTGTGTTGTTCTGGCTTTTCCTGCAGACACGTGAGGATGTGGTTTGCGCTCCATCAAATATAATAACAGGACCAAACAACTGTCATGCTTAGGTCATTGTCCAAAAACAATATGACGCGTGATGATTTACTTTAGATAGGCTACTGCTCGAAAAATGGAAATTATAGCAAGAATAAAAAATAAAAGGGGAAATAAACCCAATTTTAGACTATTTGCAGCTTTATAAAAAGAAAAGAAAGAAAAGCACTACTTGGCCAGGATTATTATTATTTATTTTTTTGTGATTTATATTTTTAATTTGAGTGCATGTTTTCAGGGTAAAATCAACTCTAAACATGCGTTCTTAACAAACTTGCACTTCAAAATGTGTGAGCGCAGCTTGTGTGGGCCTGCAGCGGTGGAAACCTCAGGTCCGTCTAGCTCTGCTTGTCCCGACACCAAACTGTCTGAGCCTCGCAGCCACTGGCTGTTTCTGTCCTTCTCAACCTCCCAAGCTGATGAGATGATGTAAAGCTCCAGAAGAAGTCTGAAAGGACCGGCGGGGCCCAAACAAAGCGGGCTGCAGGAGCCGCGCGTCCCCGGCCAGGCTAGGCGTTTTTTCTTGCAAGCCTCGCGGTGGTCGAGCCGAGGCGGCGCATGGAGCTCGGGGTGGGGGGGTGGGGGGGCTCCCCGTGCATTAGTCTGTAATAGGTTTGGGATGACTTAAACGATTTGTTGACTGGGACAATAAATCTGTTGTGTGTTTCTTGGCATGCTGAGGGGAGGATTACAAGTTGTCACACAAAGGAATGCAAATTGCAAGCCAAACTCTCCGAGAGGCCTGTGGAGTAGCCAGCTATTTAGAGCATTTCTCTCTCTCCCTCTCTCTCTCCTGCACTATTTTATGTTTCTCTATTAGTCCTAATAACTGTGAAGGGCCTGAGAGTAGCCACTGTATTCATCCCAAATCAATGGCTTTCCCGCACCAGGCCCTATAGACCTCCACATTTGCATTCTATCGAGTGAGATGACCAGCAGGACAATTGGCGTTAAGTCTCTTTCAGGCGGCCAAATGGAAAGCTTGAATCCCAAATGACATTTTTTCTCTCGGCCCCTTTTTTTTTTTATAAAATCCTCTCTCCATATTATGAGTATTTTCTGCACAGAGTTTCTCACTGGTTGAACCATCCGTAATGCAATATTAAAAAATTAAATATATTTTTTTATATATGCATTTTTGCATCCCTACTTCCTACATGTCCCTACATGATTTTTTAAAAATGTATGTACTTTTTTTATAGGGTCATTTTCACTTTTGGTTCATTGTGCAGCCTTTAATGGTTTCAGTGGAGCTGAGTTTGCAGTTCTCCGTCCTCTCTGCCCTCATTCATACCTCCTCCTAGCGGCCGCAGGGGGAACTACAGGCGCAGCAGCCTCCTCAATTAGAGCCCATCAATAGTTACAGCCGGTTTTAATGAACGGAAGCGGGATTTTTCTCTGCAATGTGTTGATAAAACAACACCGGACTATAGGCCTGTTCTTTCCCGGTGCTCCTCGGGTTAACTGCGGTCAGTGCGCCGTGCAGCTTCCTGTGAGGCCGGCAGTAGATGCCTGAGGCCGGCTGGACCAAACCGCAGGACACGGATCAGCGCGGAGATAGCGGAGTGATTCCTCTCAAATCTCAGCAGTAGTCGGTCTGACCTGCCGCTACTCGGGCTGAGAGACATTACAGACGAAACAAGCTGCAGGATCAAGTTACTGTAACGTTACTGTGTCGATCCATCACCCACTAACTCCTAAAAGTCGTTATGAATTCCGCCGTAAAAACGAACCCTCGTTAATTAGATTTGCATGTCGGACTATTTCGCGTATTTCAGGCATTGTGAACCTTACTATAGGCCAGTGGATCAACATGAACCTGATTCATAAACAGATGTATTAGAGTTGATTTCTGCAAGGGTACAGTTTTTTTGGTTTTTATCAAAAATAATATTATTACCAATTATAAGCAATGCATATAGAGGCTAAAGGCAACTTTATCTGCTCATTCAAGCCTATTGGATTATTGTAGACCAATTATAATTCAGCCTTTTGCATTTGCATACAGCAGATTGTTTACAACAAACAGTAGGCCTAGACTGATAAACCAATACTGATACCGGATCAGATATCGGGACGATACTCACTCAAATAGCTGGATCGGATATCGGTGACAATGGGGCCGATCTATTGAATTCAATTCTAGGCTTTTATAACATATACATTATATACTGGAATTTTAATTCTTATTTAAGTTTTGACCAATTTGTTGCTGCATTAAAAAGGATTAAACTTGGCCACTTGCAATTGAAATTCCTGTTAATTTTGAAGATTTTTTTTTACCAAGTTGCTGATTTATTATTTTAATAACAATGCAGTAAATTTATATCCATTATATATTTTATCTATTGATATGTATATGTTGCAATTTTGTTTTACAAAGTTAAGAAAGCAATGTTTAAGTCAAGCCTGATGTTGTCTTACACATAACAGAATGATCCCAGTCACTTCCACACAGCGAGGCATACAGCTTATTAATCATACACTGGTATCAGATCGGTACTCGGTATCGACCGATACCCAAAGCCCAGGTATCGCTATTGGTATCATGGACTGAAAAAGTCAGATCGGTGCCTCCCTACTATAGACCAATTATAATTCTGCCTTTTTTGTGCTCAAATATCTACATTTGAATACAGAAGATTGTTTAAAACAAACAATAGGCCTACACTATATAGAGCAAATATTATTTTAAATATCAAAAAATCACACATGTATTTGTTTAAGTCAGGGGTTCTCAAACTTTTTGGGGCCAGGGCCCCCTTACACGGGAGAACATTTTCCTAGGACCCCCTCATAATTGTAACACCAATTAAGCATAATGCTTACTACCATTTGTACTCTTAGACGCCATAGGAGCTATTTGTATTCTAAATTATTTCAACCTAAATACTTAAGACCTGCTTCATAGTTATAAAACAGAAACACATTTCAATTTGAATCATGTTAAGATAAGATAAGATAATCCTTTATTAGTCCCACAGCGGAGAAATTTGTAATGTTGTTGAATGTTAATATCACTTATAAACCTTTAAAAAGAGGTTGAATTTATTGAAATTTCATTTGGATTCAACTTGACAGTATTTTTAGCCTATATTTCAAGTAATTGATCTTAAAGCTTTCAGAAAATATTTAGTAGCAAGACTGGTATAGTCCTAATAAATCCAGATATTTAAATTTACCGGTCTAAAGCTGACTTTCAGTAAGTGCTTCAACTTTTAAATATTGCTGTGCGTCACAATTATATCAGAGTTTCTATTGGCTCAAAGCTAAAGTGGGTGGGAGTAATGGACACAATATGCTTTGTTTTATTGGTGCAAATGGTCCCCATCTGTACATACGCACTTTTTAATGATACATCGCAATTTTATAATTTATAGCAAATTATTTCGCGGACCCCCTGACAGAGTGCTATGGACCCCTGGGGGTCCCCGGACCCCACTTTGAGAATCACTGCTTTAAGTGATGCAGCTTCATGCATAATACAGTACGTCTGTTATTTCACAATGTGGTGAGACCGCAGTAGGGGGTTATGGACAGTGTTCAATATTCTGTTCCAGGTTTTAATCTCGTAAGTCGAAGCTGCTTCAGAGGCCGATCACCTGATTCCCGTAATGAGCTCTGATGGCTGATTCATAACTTTGATTGCACAGAGTCGGTTTCATGTTTTCACTGAGCGGAGGGTTGTTTTAATTGGCGATCAGTCTGGAAAGTGTACACACACACACACATTATTAATGCACACACTGCTAGTGCACACACACCGCTACCACACAAAGAACCTACAATACTCAGAATTCATAACACATTGTTTTGCTCAAGGTTACCTATGAGCCTCCTCCCCCGCTCCCTTACACCGCTCGGCAGAGATAGTTTAATTAAAGAACAACATTATCTTAGGGCAGCTGCACTCCTCGCAGCGAGGAATGCCGTGTTTTCAGTGCTGCGTCAGGAGAGAAAGAGAGCATGCTACCTACACTAACTGCTGCTCACCCTCCTCCTCCTCCTCACCCTCCTCCTCCTCCTCCTCCTCTAGCCTATATGGCTCACGCTCTCTCAATAGCTTTTAATGGTGCGATTGCAAAACATCTCGTCACATGAGGGAGTTACAATGATGTTTTACAGCCCCCCCCAAGCTTTTAAAGATGAGCCGTAATGTTGCCCTCCGTAACTTTTAAAACAGGCCCGGTGTGTGCGAAGAGTTGCATAATGCCAAGGACCATTATTTTTAAATGCGCACTTCAAGACGGAGTATGTGTGTTCTGATGTGTATCATAAAGTGGGTACTTAAACACAAGGCCGCAGATACGGACGTGGATACGTGCTGCAGCTGCACACACGGGCCTGAACACACACTCGTGAATTTATATGTAGCCGAGAGAGAAAGAGAGAGATATTATCCAGACTGAAGAAATATCTGGAGCATCTTTGTGCAACAGAGAGTATTGTAGCTTCGGCACAGACAGATCAGTACACAGAGGGTTGAATGGGCTGTTGGTGGGGAAGGAAGAAATTGAGCCACCCCTGATCACCTCCTCTTTATTTAACCTTCTGAGACCCACAATAGACCCGTTTTGTCTTTTTTAGGGGGGGAGAGGGGGTCTTTAGGGGGAGATAGCAGGTCAACGGTAGATGTCACATAGAAGTGGTGTACATCATCTGAAAGCTGGGAACCTGAAGATTAATTTGAGATGCAGCTCAGCACTGTGTGTCCAAGTTGTTCTAGTCATAAATCAGAAATAATAAAAAATAAATTGTGAAAGTGTATAAGGGCTTAGAACATTTGGATAGAAGTATTTGGTGATAATTCCCATGAACTATTATGTCTCATAAGTTGTTGCAGCAATGTTTGGGTTGATACCATTTGTTACACAGATTTGGTGCTAAATTCAACCATTTTTTTCCCACTTGAGAATTGATAAAAAATGATCAATAATCCCTCCAAAATACCACATTAAGTCACCAAGACCTTGAGGAACACCATAGAAAAAGCCATGCTGTGATTTGGTTTGAAACACTTTTGACATTTTAAGATTTCTGCAAGAATTGCATTTTTCGGCGATTGGATGGCGAGCACTTCAGTTCTGGAAACTGCTCAGAAACCCCGTTATTGTCAATCTACCTAGGAAAGCCATCCATCCTCTGAATGCTCTACGTCTCTAGTTTGTGGTAGTAAAGTTTCATGAGGCTGTGATTATCCTAGAGGTCACCACAGGTCATTTTATACAGTGACGTCAATTTAAAAAAAATGGTCTATAGAGACTAACCAGCGATCCCGTCGATTTCAGAGGGTTAAGAATTATGGCTGTACGATATGAGGAAAATATGTGATAACGTTGTTGAATATTGTGATAATGATATCACTTGCAATAAATAAACAGATATTAAAGTGCAGCTCTGCCTTTCTGCTGCCTTCAGTATTTCAGTATTTTGCTAAAATACAACAAATTGCTTGTTGAATAAAAACAATAAAAGGAGATTATTTTCGACATTCTTTTATCAAATTAATTGAACATTGAACTGAACACAAAAGGCACCAATAACAAAAAAAGAGAATGATAGTTACATTTTAAAGTGACGTTTTCCATTGATACTCTCTTTCAACTAACTGAAAAAATCCCTGAGTGTAATATAGCAGTCATTCGTGATGTGTTTTTCACGAGATTTGACATCGCGATGACGTTAAAAAAACAGTATATTGTGCAGCCGTATTAAGAATTATTTTAACAGGACAAATGCATTTGCATCCACTGGTTATGTATTTGCTTTCCATTATCTCCCCGTGTTGAATGCTGATCTGTTGGCCAGGTGAAGCCCCGTCGGCCGCCTGATGTCTGAGGCCGGCCGAGAGGGCGGGCCGTTTAAACAAGATTTTTTTTCTCCCTAATCAACACGATCGTAACCCCTGCAGAACAAAGGCACGAATATCCATTTCCAAGGAAAAGGGTGAGTGCCCTCTCCATGCCCCCCTCACCCTCCTCGCCCCGCGGCGTACTGTACTCGTTACCCTGGTAACCCCATGGGCAGAATGCAGATCAGGGGGAGCAACGAAGCGGCCTCTTGTCTCCCCTCACAATTCACCCTGATGATGACTAACACTTTTGTTCATGGAGAGGGCAGGTGGGAGTTACAATACGCTTCAAATCATTGCCCACCCGAGATCTCCCCTTTTACTCTCCCTCTTTAACCCCCCCCCCCCCCATCAATATCTTTCTTTCTTTTCATCTCTCTAACACTTTTCTTTAACTCAATCTTTCCATTGCGAATAATCAATTTTTCTTTTTTTTTTAAATGTCCCTTTTTTTTATTCACCCTTCCACTCGGGGATGACAGCGAGTCCCACAAAGCTCGCTCGCAGCAGACGTGGCGGTGGTTTGCGAGAGGTCAGTGTTATCTAAACAGACCCATTGGGCTATTTGCTATAGCACCCTCCATCAGGCAGGAAGCTCTGAGGAATCAGCCCATCACTTCAATCAGCCACGACAGCATACGATGAATTTATAATGGCCGGAGCAGGGCGAGGAATGAAATCAGAGAGCCAGAGAGAGAGAGAGAGAGAGAGAGAGAGGGACAAAGAGGGGAGAGGGGTTAGGGAGGACAAGAGAGCAAAAGATGGAGGGTGAGAGAGAGAGTGTGTGTCAATGACCACTATGTGGGGGAGTGGGTTGTTTGTTTGTGGTCTGAAACAAACAAGTGATTGTTGAAAGTGAGGAGATGGACTGTGACTGTGTTTGACAGTGAACTGTACAGTATGTGTGTGTGTGTGTGTGTGTGAGAGGTTACGTCCATTCATGTGTGCTACAGTGTTTTTATTGATGTGTACAAATATACACAGCAGAAGTTCACATGCGTGCATTTGCGTGTTTATTGGCCTGTGTGCAAAGAGAAGTAGTAATCTTATCGCCGCTCAGAGGGTAAGTACATGTGACAGTAGATATATACAAACTCTTGATCGATATCTTGATGGATTGTCAGATAGTGACTCATCGGGCAGATATGGACAATTGCTTCAATATGTATGTTTTCCTGGCTCGCTCGCTCGCGCACAGGCAGCTTGGCTCATCTCCACCATCCACAATTCACGGTCCAAAAAAGCCGAGCGTGCGCGGTCCAGTCTCGACTTGACTGCAGCCGCCCCCCCCCCTCACTCCCCCCCGGCACAGCCTCTCTGCCCTTTGACCACATTAACCGGAGCAGTCCGACTCATCTCCCCGGTCGTCTCTTATCACCTGGAATCAAACATTAAAAGAGGGAGGGAGCCAGAGTTACTCATAAAGTCAGAGAAATATGGGCGCTGAAAGGGGGGGGGAGAGGGAGAGATAAAGAGAAGCAGTGAGGGGAATTAAAAAAAACAAAACAATAACAAGTGGTATGAAGGCCAAAGCAGGAAGAAAGATTGGATGAAGCATGAAAAAGAGAACAAGCTTAGAGCAACACCACGCCATGTCACCTCGTCCTATGAGCTGTCGCCTGCTGCGTCTAAAACGAGCGGGGCGGAGTTCAGCTGTAGGCAAACAGGCCCTTTTACGAGTACCATTCCGCAATTACCTGTTACCTTGACTGTCGTGGTTTTAAGAGCGCCCTGGCCTTGGAGTTACCTGGATACACCTGGAGGAGAGCGATAAAAAGAGCTGGGGGAATTAGAAACACGGGGTGGGGAATGATCTCCCTATCGGAGTCCGCCCCCAAAACTCCCATCTGTCTGTCTGCTCTGGCGCCCACACACACACCCTGTCTATCTATCTGTCTATCTGTCTGTCTGTGTGTCTGTCTGTGTGCTCTAACAAAGCCAAGTTGTCTCAGCAGTCAGCTACACCCTCTCCTCCATGCACACAGCACAACACTTGAAGATTTCAGGCAGGTGGTTTGCTGATAGTGATGGGTAGGAAAATATTTGATGTCCCCAGCTCGGCCATTTAACATTCTCACCCTGTGCTCTGACCTTAAAGAGTGTGCATGCATGCATACAGCGTGCGTGTGTGTGTGTGTGTGTGTGTATTTTGTGCTCATGCGGATCAGCGCAGTGTGTGTTTGTTCACTTAGCCCCGGTTATCTGGTCAGACCCCCTCAACCCTATTCAGACACATACAACGTCCTATTAGCAGGACTTATCAGAGCCCATTTGACCTCCACCTTCTCCCTGACCTCTAGAAGGTGCAGGTCTCAGTCCCTCGGGAGAGCGGGTCAGCGAGGCGAAAGTGTGTGTGTGTGTGAGTGTGTGTGACAGGATGGGGGGGCGGCTCGGCTGTCTGACTGAGAGCAAACACTGATGGTCAAACACACGGCCTCCTCCACCCCCTCGTATTCTCTCTCTCCGTCCTCCTCCTCAGCGACAAGAAGCGCGTCGTCGCCTGTTTCTATGTGTCAAGTATACAAGTAAAATTTTAGTTTTTATTGTAAATTAAATATATGTTAAGTGGACTTGGGATACAGCTTAAAAAATCACCCCGTTATTGTACCTAGCTCGCTGTAGGTAAAATCTAAATCATAGCTTCTTCCAAGAATAAATTATTTTTAGGGCTGTCAATCGATTAAAATATTTAATCACGATTAATCGCAAGTGAATTGCACATTTTTTATCTGTTCAAAATGTACCTTAAAGGGAGATTTGTCAAGTATTTAATACTCTTATCAACATGGGAGTGGGCAAATATGCTTGCTTTATGCAAATGTATGTATATATTTATTATCGGAAATCAATTAACAACACAAAACAATGACAAATATTGTCCAGAAACCCTCACAGGTACTGCATTTAGCATAAAAAATATGCTCAAATCATAACATGGCAAACTGAAGCCCAACAGGCAACAACAGCTATCAGTGTGTCAGTGTGCTGACTTGACTATGACTTGCCCCAAAAAGTGGGTATGTCTGTAAAGAGGAGACTCGTGGGTACCCATAGAACCCATTTCATTCACATATGTTGAGGTCAGAGGTCAACGGACCCCTTATAAAATGGCCATGCCCGTTTTTCCTCACCAAAATTTAGCGTAAGTCCGGAGCGTTATTTAACCTCCTTCACGACAAGCGAGTATGACATGGTTGATTACCTATGGATTCCTGAGGTTTTCTAGTTTCATATCATACCCGTATCTCCACTCTAGCTTTAACAATGAGCCTGCAATACCTAAAAATCGCAAGTTGCATTAATGCGTTGAAGAAATTAGTGGCATTAAACATGTTATTATCGCATTAACTTTGGCAGCCCTAATTATTTTCCCACTTTCGCAACAGATTTCTAACCTGACGCGCCAGACGGTTTGTTACACAGAACCATCTGAGAAGCCGTTACTGAAAACTGTTTGGAAAAGGGCAGGCACTTTCAAATAATACTTGACAGGTGATTGGATGAACCACCTGTCAATCAAACTCTTGCCGAGGCCAGTAAGACAAAGAGAAAAAACATCTTTTCAATCGCGAAAAGCATTCAGTGCCGTTCTTTGCTCTTCTGTCAATGAAAAATTACTCTCCAGGTCTGATATAAAAGATGCTATTGCAGCATGTAAGCTAACCTCTTCAGGAGCTGCCATTGTTTGTTTTAAAAAAAATATTTTTAATACAAACAATGCCGCAATGATACTACATAAGCAAACAAATGGACAGAACAAACTAATACAAAAAACAGGACAAATGCAAAACAAAAGATGGGGGGTGGGGTTGGGGGGGGTTCAGATTATTACCACAAAGATTCAATAATATAGAATCTGTTCAAGCTCTTTCAAGACAGGATATAATAAAGTTCCAGGGATCATCAGGCGTATCATCAGCTTGGAGAATAAGAGCAGCCTGTTCCATTGACAGCAGGTTCATAAAGTCCTTGCTTCAGTTCTCCGTGCTAAAACAGTTTGGTTAACGTTGTTTCCAGTTCATTAATATAATCCGCTTGGCTGCTAGGAAGGCATGGGATATAATACTGTGTCCAATTTTTGGTTGTGCAATGGCCATTTTCATACCTCGTATACAAGTTACCGCCATTGTTGTTTAGAGCGAACAGTCAAATCTCCGTGTCGTTGCGTTGCAGACACATAAACCACGCCCGTAGCTGCCAGTAGCTCCTCCACAAGACGTTGTTTGGTCCGTGGTTTGGCTTGCCGGACACAATCACATTACTTGAAGCCTTACAAGATGGATTGGATTTCATGCTGTCTGACCAAACCTGGCAACTAAAGAGTGTTTTATAATATTCCAGCTTTGTTATCCATTCTTCACGGTTGCAAAAAAAGGGAGTTATGATAACAACAGTGAGGTATAGCTTATACTGACGGGGATCTGCTCCCAGCCATGCGGCGCTTTTCACATCCTTCCCTCTGTGCCATCTCCAGCTTCCTCCTCGTGGGACGTCCACGAGGACTCCAAAGCCAAATTCTCCCTCATTCATCTCCAGCAAACCTCCCTCCCTACCGCCAAATTCACCATCCGTCCAAATCTGCCCCACTCACCAGCTTCCAGCACACAATCACACAACCATTTCCGTTTCCAAAAAAGTAACTCAGTCACAATATATCAAGTTGTGGTGCTTTGATTTGTTTCTCTGGGTAATATCTGGGCCTGTTGGAGCTTGACTGGAAAATGCGAGCATATTGCTCCAATTTCCATTGTGTAAACTTTAAACATAATACGTTCTTTTAAATCTCTTACGTCCCCACACAATCAAGTCACCAGTTTTTCCCCACAAATACGACTTCTGGGGCGTTCGATAGAGCCAAGTGTTTCTGCTGTGCCGTCCAGATTAGGTGAATTTCAAATCAGGAAAAAAATATCTGCTGCTGTAAAGAAAGGAGCCTAAGTTAGAGCAGCAGAGCCCGGCACACAGAGCACTCTCTTTGGAGGTCTTTTTTTTTTTTCCACACTCCTCCATCCTGTGTTCTCCAGCAGACAGGGTCTTCTATTGATAGGGAACAATAGGGTTCTTAATCAGCGGACCTTTCCCCCTCGCCAGTTCCTGGGTCAACTGATGGCCCACGCTGCTTTGTCGCAAGTGAACGGCATAAAATATATGTTTATGAAAAGGAGAATTAATCACAGTGGGTATCTTTGGATAAAGTCATATTTGTTGTTTTTTATACCCTTTCTCCGGTTCTGTCTAGGAGGGCTTTCATGTGGCTGTAATTACCATATTTCATTAGCGTGTGGAGTGTCACCGCTGGAGCATCAAAGCGGTTGGCTCTTCGCATGTGCGGCAACCACTGCCAGGGAAGTACACAACTATCTGTTTTTTTCCCAGAATAAATTCGCCCCGCGCCTGTTTTTGAGTGCACTCTCTCCCTCAAGCTGCTGTCGATATCAAAGAGAACCCATTCCGCATGTGAAGTGCCCCTTGTGCAGAATAATAAAGCAGTGCATCATGGCAAAAAACTGTGAAACACAACACTCTCACCACCATCCTTCAATGCGCACACAAGGACACGCACGCACATGTACACGTTGGACACGCAAGCGAGCACACACGGTATTCCTCTCTCCTTTGTACCTACTTTGCTCTCCTTGGTACACATTCGCTCCTTCTACCTCGGCACTCAAAACAAACTATTTTGCCTAGCTGCATGTTGAGATACAGAACCGGCGGTGCAACATATCTGTATCTACTATTCTCCTACTTTAATCACAAGTTTATTTCCAACACAACATGCGTGCAATTTGTATTTGCTACAGTACATAAAATTGAATATACACATTATCAATCTTTTAGGGATAAGGTTGGGATTATGTTTATCTTTTTATTATTATAATCCCATTACAAAAAGATAAAAACTAACCTTATAGCTATAGCATATGCCTCTGTCCCGTTATCTAAAAACACATAAAGGAGCCACACTGTTGCATTGGTTGACATACAAAGACAATGACGTGCTGAACTAAGGCAGTGTAAACATGGAGCTGTGTCCGCGAGCATGCTCAGTGACGTCCTCCAGAGATTGCAAATGAGTTGTTTCTGAATAAACAACACTGGTGATGTTCACTGTAATAAAAGAATAAGTCACCCAGTGCATCAGTATGGCCTGTGTTTTTGGATAACATTGGTGTTGAATGGCATGGAGTTATAAACTATATTAGGCTGTAGCTATACAGGCAAACATTCTACAATAATTAATAATTAGGGCCGTCAAAGTTAACGCGATAATAATGCGTTAACGCAAATTCGTTTTAAAGCCACTATTTTCTTTAACGCATAAACGCAACTTGCAATCTTTAGGTTGTAGTGGGCTGTTTTAATGCTAGAGTGAAGATACTGGAATCATATGAAACTAGAAAACCTAAGACCATGTCATACTAGCTTGTCGAGAAGGAGGCTAAATAACGCTCCAAACTTGCGCTAAATTTTGGCGAGGAATAACTGTCGTGGACATTTTCAAAGGAGTCCCTTGACCTCTGACCTCAAGATATGTGAATGAAAATGGGTTCTGTGGGTACCCACGAGTCTCCCCTTTACAGACATGCCCACTTTATGATAATATCATGCAGTTTGGGGCAAGTCATAGTCAAGTCAACACACTGACACACTGACAGCTGTCATTGTTTTGTGTTGTCAATTAATTTCCAATAATAAATATATACATACATTTGCATAAAGCAGCACATTTGTCCACTCCTATGTTGATAAGAGTATTAAATACTTGACAAATCTCCCTTTAAGTTACATTTTGAACAGATAAAAAATGTGCAATTAATTTGCGATTAATCGGCAATCATGTGATTAATTGATAAAATATTTTAATTTATTGACAGCCCTAGTTTTAATAATTTCTGGATAACGTTGGCGTTCAATGGCATGGAGTTATAAGTTATAACAGGCTGTAGGTATTAGGGGGGGAAGAAAATATCGATACGATACCGTATTGATTCTCAAAAATACTATTGATTTATAATTAATAGATAATATGCAAAGATTTGTGGCTCAGATTGCACAAAAAGTCGTGCTATGATGTTGGATGTTACAGGGACTGTGATAAATGCAAATACAGATCCCACTGTTCTGATTGCATAAAAAAGGTCAACTTTTTTTGTGTTTAAACTATGACAGTTTTCCTAAAATTAGATTAAAAAAATTGCAATATATCGCCTTACTTACAGTACTGCAATATATTGAATCGTATCGCCAGATTCTTGCCAATACACAGCCCTTATAGCTATAAAGGGCAAATATTCTAGTACAATAATTGTTGGTTTTCTTCACGGAATTGATAAAAATGTAAAATAAAATAACAGCAGCTTTATCCTTTAATTATTATCACTCGTTTCATTTTGAAATAAGTTAGATTATTAAGACGAGGCTTCAGTATGATATGATTTCGTTTATCATGAGCAGAGCTTTGATATACCTTCACCGGATGCCGTCTCGCCTCGGAGACTTGCACCTGACCTGCGTTTAAAGCGCCACAAGGCCACAGCTCAATCCTCCGGCTCAAAGCCGCACATCTTCAAGGGGACTCGGACAATGGGAGCGAATAATGTCTCAACCAGCACAAACACAGATGAGCTGCGAGTTAGCGGAGCTCACCAAACAGCACCGCTCTGCCTCTCTCGCTATCAGCAGCATTATCTATAAGGGGAGAAGAGCTATCTGCTGGGACTTAAACACACGTTTTGTTTCCCCCAAAGCTTTACGGCTGCCCTCGGCTAGACGGAGAATCAAAGCGACATGTGGGGTAACATCCACCGCACAGGAAGGACATGGTTAGGGTAGACAGACGCTCCCAGTAACTCATAATTACAGATCCAGTGTTAAAAAATGACATTTGGTAAACATCCCTCAGCAACAGCCAGACAAGAGCCGCCGCTCCTTTGCGTGGCTTTCAGTGCGTGCATGTCTTGCCACAATAGATAGCTGAGAGACAATGCGTCACTCGGTCCTGTATTGTGTCGTCTGTGCGATAAAAAACTCCTCCGTGTGTTGTTATTGCCGTGATCGGTGTGCGACCTGTAAAGCAACACACTTAAAATGCTTTTAAAGGCTCCAGCTGCCTGAGATCGATGTTCACCTTGGCTCCGGTGACTTTCCCTCTCTGTCAGGTATTGATCAAAGATGAGGCAAAGGCGCTGAAATGTGAAAACACTTGTGTGTCTTTCACTATTGTGCGTCTCTTGTTTTGCAGCAATTTACTGCTCCACATGTGTCGTATATACATTGTAAAGGAACGTATGACAATAGATGTGAGACCTTGGAGGGATGTTAACAAATAATCCCTTATCTTGCTCCTATTTCTTCCTCTCCATCATTTCACCGAGAGCACCATAACATCCTCTCAGGGCAAACACAGCAGTTTGATTCTTAATCCTTTTACCAGAGGTGATTTTTAACAACTTCCTGGTCCCCTTTCAGTCAAGTCAATGGGTCTGAAGCCTGATCCACTGCAGGCTTCCTCAGGCCCAGTAAGCCTTAACCTTGGAGCCCCCCCCACCCCTCCTCCCCAAGAGGCCCAGGCCAACAGGGAAGGAGATGTGGGGGGGGGGTGGAGGCAGGCCAGGGGGTGCCGGAGGTGTGTGGAGAAACCAAGGACCTGCCACATTATATGCTTTAACATGACTGGCAAATCCAGCACGGTTAAACAAACTTAACCTTCATTTGTGAAACGGTGCAAATCAAAGGGCAAAAAACGACTTGTGCAAGTAATTACCACCGGGGGAGAGCAACAGGGCGAAGGGAGGACGGAGGGACGAGGGGTGGGAGGGAGGGAGGGGTGGGATGGTGGTCGGTCTCGGGGACAGCTAGGCGCTAACAGGTTGAATGGGAAGGAAATGGGAATCATTTAAGGCGAGGGGCATTTTTAATGAGTTTGCTCAGAAATTGATTTTCCACTGTAATCTTTTATTTATATGCGGCGGGCGGCGCGTCCCCGGCAGAGTGAGGGTCAGCCCTCAGAGCGCCCTGTCAAGGCCCCCACTCCTTCAAACAACACCCCAAAGTCCAGGGAAAATGGTATTCTAGCTAAGGCAAATATTGTCCTGTCTCGGCTTAAGGGGCGAAAAAGCTGTTTGTTCTAAAAAACTTGCTCTTCACTGCTTTTTTATTTTTTTTATCACCGTTTAAGAGGAGACTGGATAAGAGGGGAAGGCTCTCTTGAAACAAAACTTAAAATTGAAACAAAATTTGCTCCATAATTATTAATACCATTCAATTAATATTGATTAGAAGCATTTAACTAAAACATCTTAAGATGTTTTGGTAGCATCTTAACAGTTTAAAGCTATATCTAAATTAAACTTTAGATAGTTAAACTACATATTTCAATATATTTATATTAATTCATTTTACATTAATAAGTGTTCAATCAAGTTAGTGAGAAATATGTTTTATTTACGGTGTTTACTATATTTATTTGAAGTATTGATATGGATCTTTTAAATTTTTATTGTTTTGTGAAACTGTTTGCTTAGTCACTAAAATGTGTCTTGATTTAAGCCTAACCCTTAAAGCATACAGTATTTAGTTGATACATTTAAATGACTTAGACAAACAGAAATGAGTAAAACTACTCTTTATTCCATATCATAAAAGTGAGTAATGTTCCCTACAATTTTTATTATGAGTTACGCAATCAGAAACAAAATAATAACATTTCTTGTTCTGAAAGTGCTCAGAAATGTGAAGTGAATTGGCCTAAAATACAACATACATTATAAATGTTTTACATCATTAAAATCTAATTATACGAACATAACCGAAGACAATATTAAATTAAGTTTTTGTTCCTTTTGATATTTTGTGGCTATGATTAGGATAATGTGGTGAACATTGAAAACTAATAAAAATAAATTTAGAAATCATAGAATATTTGTGTATATTTTTTTGTAGTGATTTCATAATACAATATAAACTCTATATCTGAACTATGTGGACTACAAAGCTTGAATCAGATCAGTAGGTCCAGTTTTCATTGGCTTATTATGGAGTACAATGAAATATTTATTGGATTAATTATCACGCAATATTTTATTGTATAATTGTTTGTTTTAAATATAAACATTCTCTAGTATTCACTTATGGTATTTATAAAACAATGCATACCTCTGTCTCTGCAGGTCTTCAGTCTCAGGTTAAGAGGCCTTTAAACACTGTTTCACAGACGTCTTTGTGCTGTTTGAGCTGATGCTGAAGTTATTCTGTGACTCTAGCTCCACTTAGTGGTAAAAGTGTCAACTACAGCAGCACCACACAGATTTTTTGTGCTGACTTTTATTTAAATACTCTTAGTGGTCACTATGTTGACACTATAGTGTATGTTAACACATGGAGTTGTTCTATACATGCAGAATATTCTGCTTTTAACCACTATGTAGTTCAACTGGAGCACCTGGGGGTCAAGTGTCTTGCTCAAGGGCAGCTGGATGATACTTGTAATGGGAGAGTGTTCATCTTTCCGTGTCCGTGCAGTGTTTTTCTGCAGGCTCTTAAACTGTGACTGCTTCTCCACCTTTGCGTTGCTTCTCCAGCTTGTAGGCTGTAGAGTCGATGTGGACGTTTGTTTGTCACTAGAATAATATATTTAATCACGATTAATCGCATGATGGACCATAGTTAATCGCGATTAATCGCTCATTTTTTATCCGTTCAGAATGTACCTTAAAGGAGATTTGTCAAGTATTTAATACTCTTTTCAACATGGGAGGGGACAAATATGCTGCTTTATGCAAATGTATGTATATATTTATTATTGGAAACAAATTAATAACACAAAACAATGACAAATATTGTCCAGAAACCATCACAGGTACTGCATTTAGCATAAAAAATATGCTCAAATCATAACATGGCAAACTGAAGCCCAACAGTCAACAACAGCTGTCAGTGTGTCAGTGTGCTGACTTGACTATGACTTGCCCCAAACTGCATGTGATTATCATAAAGTGGGCATGTCTGTAAAGGGGAGACTTGTGGGTATCCATAGAACCCATTTTCATTCACATATCTTGAGGTCAGAGGTCAAGGGACCCCAAGCTAGTGATACCAATGGATTCATTAGATTTTCTAGTTTCATCTGATACCAGTATCTTCACTCTAGCTTTGAAACTGAGCCTGCTACAACCTAAATACCGCAAGTTACGTTAATACGTTAAAGAAATTTGGCGGTAAAACAAATTTGCGTTAACACGTTATTATAGTGTCAACTTTGACAGCCCTAGTTTCAACACAATACCATATTATATTGATTCTTTGGACAACGATTCGATATTTGCTGATATCACAAAGTCTGCCACGATACGATTTTGATGATCCAGATCGTTGTATTGTTAAACCCTATTTATCACCTTTGTTTTTTGCCACATTTCAGCAGCCACTTTTTACACTAAACATTTCATGTCTTTTGCAGAGAGTGCTGCCTTGTTGATGTAACGTAAAGCATCAGACAAACGTTCACTCTAATAATTTGAAAGATTTGGTGAGAAATTCAACTCATCATAGGTCAATTTTTCTTTTGTCCCTTTTTAATAAACTGAAATCTGAACTTTCAGCTTCCCTTGAGACATGTGGAGAATGTATAGACTTCTGTTCTGCTTCTGCAGACACAATGAAGATCACAGCCAAGAAGCCCTTTACCTACCGGTCACTCATATTTTGACAATAACAAATTTTAATGTCCAGTAATACAATCAGCTGCCATTATCCCTACCTTCAGTACGCCTTCAGTTCAAACTGTAACAGACTGGACACTAAATTGTCATTAATTCACAAGATTCTAGGATAAGTATTGAATTACAGTACAGTACAGCCAATTAGCTCCTAATGGTCCCTTTGAGAAGCTCCAACTGGTTTCAGAGCTCTTCATTGTACTGAATAAGCATTAAGTCACCCTGAAAGTGAAAATATTCTTCTACTGTTCGTACATCTTTGTGCCACTTTTAAACAACTCAAGTTTTAGTGCTTTTGAAAGTGAAGTTTCATCATACTCAGCGCAGTGCAACAAAGCAGCTTCAAAGAGCAACGTTAAAAGCCAGTTACTGTTATAGCATAATGAAGTCATGGAGTTGGCCTCCTTGACTGTTTTCTATTCACAGTTAACACTCCGACCTAAACTCACCGTCACCAAAGTTCATATGATTAGAATGTTATGACTGTTGACTCCCATCAGCCGATACAAAATATTAAAGGAACAGTGTGTAGCATTTAGGGGGATCTATTGGCAGAAATGGAATATAGTATGAATAAGTATGTTTTCTTTAGTGTATAATCACCTGATAATAAGAATCATTGTGTTCTACAGGGAGCAGGTTCTCTTCACGGAGCCGGCCGCCATGTTTCTACAGTAGCCCAGAAGGGACAAACCAAACGCTGGCTCTAGTTGGGGCCATTCACATTTTCGTGGCGGCCACCGTTGTTCTCCTACGCGCTTTGCACACGGGAGAAGTTTCAGTTGGTTGTAATCTGCAATGTCACTGCTAGATGCTGCCAAATCCTACACACTGCCCCTTTAAAATAGTTGTGCATGTGAGAGCCGAACATCACGTCTTGACTTCCTCATCTCACTGTTACACTTAACATCTCAAGGAAAAGCTGCAACCCTCGCTCTGACTTCACACGTGCCCTATCTGACCTTCCTCTCTACATTAGACTTCAGCCTTTTTCCTCCTGAGGTCTGATGATTTTGAATGTATGGTGTATTTCCCTGACTGGCACTTCTCTAATGCAACTGTACTAGTGATAGAGGAGAATGGTGATTTCCTACTTTTCGCCAGCAGGTGGCAGATTGAGATCACCTGTTGCATATGTTTCCCCCCCTTCTGCACTTATGTTCAACTACAAGTACTATTAACTTGCAAGTTATGTTTTCAGTATTTACTGTATTCGAGAGTTGTTTAACTCACAGTCTAATATAATGTACATTCACTTTTTAATACACAAAATAAAAGCATGTTAAACAAAACATGACGCATTTTAAACTCCATAATCTGCCAATTTGTAATGCACACGTCACTGAATTTTAGCCTAATTGTGAAAAACATTGGCACATTTTGGGTTCATGAATGTGCATTGAGCCTGTCAAATACATAAAGAAATTAATACATTGATGCCACATACTTCATCCAAGGATGGCTTACTGTGATGAATCAATATTATATTAAGAATGCAGGCCTACAGAGACAGAAAATATACAGCGGAGAATCTGTCTTTCTTCATTGCTGACTGTCTTTAGGATGCTCTGTCTACTGGAAAGAAAGAAATCTTGAAACTCTTCATTAGTTTTCAGTTTATTTTTTTCATTTATCTTCAAAAAGCAAGAAAATATACTCTTTTCTTCCAGAAATAATAAATATACAATATTTCTTTATGAACAAAATGCACAATTTACAAAAAAAAGTGGCAACTGAGTGCTCCACCTCCTACAGAGTACTGTCTGACTGTATGCATTCAACTCATTCATCACAGAGTTATAACTGTTATTAGTATGTCCTACTCTCATTATTAATGTCTTATCTTTCTGTACAGTATTACGGTTTTATTAGGTAGAAAGTTTAACCACACAAAGGCTGCAGAGTTACAGGTCTTCGTTGTGCTATGTGTTTGTTATTCTACCATAATACTTTCATGAGGTTTGAAGACTCCAACACAGTCCGTTCGCTGCTTGTGACGTAGCTGAGAGCTTATTCTAGCCACACATTTAAAGACTTGACGAGTTTGTAAAGACTTCGGCGGGCTGGAGGAGCGGATCCCTCCCTGTAGGTGGAGGCCGACGGCAGGAGTGGCCATGTGTTGATGGTCGTTCCTTGTTTATCACATCCAACTGCTCTGCTATGGAGGCAGCAGTGTCTGTAGTGTTTTGTCTGTGAGATAACGCTGTCCTGTGGTCAGGAGGTGAACAGCATGTGTGATAACAGCCAGGCTAAAATGCAAGACAGTGTGCTGTGGACCGAGGCCGGCCGGGCTGAGCTGGGGTTGGGCGTGGTGGAGGAAGCCGGACCGGGATGTGGCTCCGTGGCGGAGATCTCCATCCGTCTGTGCTGCTCTTGGTGGGTCATCGGAGGCTCCACTGTCACGTAGCCATTTATTATCCTCACATTAGGAGGTGTGGTAGTGCTGGAGGAAGGAGGACACAAGAAATCAGGGTTTGTCACTTTTTATACAACTGCTCTAACATATCTAATACATTCTGAATGGTCTTTCGCTTCTTCAGACACACACAGATCTTAATCAAACTAACCGATCAAGGCAGCGGCAGACCAGCAACGCCCGTGTTCTGCGAGGTAAAATTACAGTTTTTTTCAATGGAGTCTGGTGGCTTTGGGGAGAGCATAGATGGTCACAACGGCTTCAGTTCCCCGTTGGAAAGGGGTATCTGACGGCAAGATAAAGCGGTGAAAATATTCTAAATATGGTGTACACTTAAACTGATGTAGATTTTTTTAGGTGGGCCTTTCTTTAGGGTGGCTAAAATATGTCTTTCTGCCAGCCCCGTCCACAGCAGTACATTGCTTTGTTTCCATGCAGTAACTCGTGTCTGTTTCTCCAAACTGGGGGCGTGCCGACCGCCGTCTACTGTAGGTAATACACCGACTATCATCGATAAATATCTCTTTCAATCCCACTTCAAAACACCCAAATTATCCCTTTAAGTTACTTTACAGAGCTGAATATCTTTTAAAGAGCTGAAAATCACTGATCATCTCACCTGTCCCCAATGCGAACCCACAGGTCACTGAAGAGGCGGGGCCTCCCGTGGCCGCGGTGAGTTTTGCGAGGCCGCTTGTGTCGTCCGAACTCCTCCAGCTGGCTCAGGCTGTCGGGGAGCAGAATGTGAGGCAGCTCCTCGTCTCCGAGGCCGGGCATGATCTCTGGGTAGTCCAGCTCCAGCTCCGTCTCCGGTGGGCTGGTCGGCCAGCTGTCGGGAGATGTGGTGCTGGTGTCGGCGCTCTCCTCGCTGGGCCGCGCTGCAGGCTCTTTAACTGGTTTGCTCCTGGAGCAGGAAACAAATGGAGAGGATATGGAGTCAGTTTATACTCATGAAAAGCCCACTCAGGATTTTTTGACCGTATAAATCCTAAGTTCCGAGGTCTTTGAGCTGATCGAAATTGAAAATATAAGACTGTTTCTCTTTTCGAATGTTACTGTTTGTGGTTTCTGACCACTCGATTGCTTTCCAAGGCATCTCTCGATTTCAGTCAAGGACATGAACACCACATAGGATGCCTTGCCCTATAAACGCTGCACTGAGTGGCAGAAATACCCAGCAGGCAGCATTAGAGGAAGTTGTAACTCGTGTGGCCGAACTGTTGCGTCAAAACCCGACATCTGCCCAAAGCAGACCACCCAGAATCGCCGGTCTCTCCTCGAAAACTTTTGCCATGCTTCTCTTTATTCCATCCATTACTCATACTTTCTCCTCTCTTGTTCTTTTCCTGTCAATGTGGCTCGCATGTGACTTTGTGTTTCAAGGTAGAACATCCAAAAGAGCCTACTGCAGGGATGTGACGTTGAGGAAATTTCCCCCACCGGTTAATAAACTTGACGGTTTTACCGATTACATCGGACATCTTACAAGAAAAGATGACGCTCAAATGGCTCGATATATGTGTCTGACCTCTCCGGTAGAGCTTTCGCGGCTGGGTCGCAGGTATCAACCGGCGCTGCTGCGCCGATCACACCAGCTGTGTGTCCTCCGTACGGCGATTGCCTCATTAACGTTATTGTTCCCTTATAGCATTGGGTTTAAATCCGAAATATTTACAAATAGGCGCTTTGGCTTTTCTCTTTGACACCAAATCCTCTGCCATCGTCTTGTCTGTCGACTCTCTCTCGTCCAGTGTGTGTGAAATCTGAATCTTTTCTCTCAGTTTGTAGCTCCCATTGTCCAACTATGTATTGTTAACACCACGCTGATTCGTTAAAATGAACTAAATGGGGTTTATTTCTATAAAAAAAGCTAAACGAAAGTGGGCAAGTAATGTAATCGGTGTATGCCCAAACACCGTGTAACACCGGTACACATCATCATCTTTGGGAGTTAGACCGAAACGAGCAGTAGAAAGTCAAAAATACAGGATTTCCTGTGCTCGTGTCAAATTTTGATGCAAACATGATATGATGGGTCTTAGTCATGATCTCTACAGCTCACTCATAATTAGTTTAGCCCCTCCGGTCATCATAAATTCGATGGTCTGCGCTTCTACTTCATGAAAACCCCCCTCAGTCAGGGTGGTGATAGCTCCAGGGCCTGCGGTCAAGCTACTGTGGAGCCAAACCCACCTCCAGTCTGCTCTGTCAGTCAAACACTCGCTCTTTAAGACCTTTTGCCAGTCGGTCCGAAACGCTCCAGGTCTGAGGCTAACAGCTTTCATAAACACCTCTCATTCAGCCATCTTGTGGTGTTTTTCCTCGCCTCGCCTCGCCTGTCATGTCACCTTGTATCACGGAGCTAAGAGTGTCTGTGCAGTGCACACGTACAAGTGTGCGGTCGAGTGTGTGTGCGGCGTGCTTGAGTGTTTCTCGTGACCACAGTAAGTCAGTCCACTTGTCAGCTTTTAAACCAGAACCACTGGCTAAAGCCCACAACTCTGCAAGCAGAGCGGAGGGAAATAGGGAGGCTCCGCCAGAGACAGATCAGAAAGGACACGGTGCACTGGGAACCAGTTTCCTGTATCTGTGTCACGTGGGTTTCACCACTGCCCCGCCCCCTTTAGGAGACTATAGCGGCATGTCCAGAGTCTATTAACTCCAATGGGAGAAGTCAACGTGAACACAGATTAGTAAATATTGGACCCGTTTTTCACAAGCCACACATCTTCTGAACATTCTGACACTAAAATAACATTTTTCAGACAAACATATCAGGAGAAAATTCAGATTTTCTGGCAACTAACGTTCGCTAACGCCCTAGCTGACTAATGTTTGTAATGCTAAATATGGCTGTTAGCTGTGTAAATATCTAATGTTAGCAAAAGACAATATAAAAACATTATGCAAACATAACTCAATCTGCTTTCGTCCATCCACACGGCGTTCACAACACTTCAAAACGAGGTGGGGGGATGGGGGGGGGAGGCGAACACGCCATGACCATGCCCACTTAGGAGACAGGAAGTGTATACCATTTCAGACCATTGGCAGCACTTGTAAAGCGTCATTTTTTGTTATAGAGTCTCTTTGGCTACATTTTGAGCTGTAGTGTGCAGGGAGAAGTTTGTAAATGGATGGATGGACTGTTTTTAAAGGGATGCCCCTTGTTGTTTCCAATTTCACCCTGATTAAAGTGGCTATTTTATGAGTCCATGGATCAACCCCCCCAGGTGAGAGGGGAGCTGCTCTGTGCCAAGGAATGAGGGTGCGTGCACACACACACACACACACACACACACACACACACACACACACACACACACACACTGAGATATTAAGAGGGATTGTGGAAGGTTTTTGTGAAGAACTGCTGCAGGACGCCAAGCCTCTGTGTGAGTTTAAGTGTGTGTACGTACAACCCAGCTCCTTGGCACTGCGCAGGCCTCCACTCACCCATGCGTAAGTGTGTGTTTGTGTTGACCGTGGTACCAGTGGCTGCTGAGAACAGGCAGAACCACCGCTGGCGGCTCGCCTTTGGCAGGCAGAGGAGAGAGGGGGAGGGAGGAAGGAAGGGTGGAAGGTGAGGGAGTTGATGAGGTACAGTATCAAAGGATTCCTGCAGAGCTTAGCTTTATTTGTTACAGAGCACAATTTGGACCGTATCAGCGCTGCTCTTCAATAACTCTGAGGTTAAATATGTCGACTCTAGAGAGAATAAGATGGATGTGGACCGGCTTAGCTGATGGATGTCCACATGTATCTGCACGCCTGCCAAAAACTGAGAGTGCACAAATGCTCTGTTTCACAGTCCATATTACTATAACATTATCGGTGTGATGCTTTCTTTGTCCATTCATCATCTTGTCAGGATCTAAAGGTTTCATGTCTAACCTGTGAGTGATTACCTGCGCAAGACTGGAATCATCCAGTGCTCGTGATTTAATTATATTTGAATTATTTAGCCTCAAGAATAAAATAATACATATGTTCTCACACTCTTCTGTGCTTACTCACTCTGTGACTGTCTCTTGGTGATCAGGGGACTCGTGGACGATCTCGTAGCCCTCCTGCCTCAGGATGTCCAGCACACTGTGGTTCCCCAGGAAGTGACCTAACAGTAGACAAAAGGCCAAAAAGTCATGACAGAAGCAAGACAGAGTTAAAGCCAGAAAGAAAAAGAAAAGAAAATATTGATACACGAGTATCGCGGTTTTCTGTTTTGTGATACTGTATCGATTTTCCAAAACACTGTATCGATTTTTAATTAACCTCTTAAAAATCCAACGGCCCGCCGTCGGGCCCAGCTGCTGTTCGATCGGCTGGCGGTTGTAGCGGGCTCAGTTTTAAAGACGGTTAAGTACTGGCATCATATGAAACCAGAAAACCTAAGGAATCCTGAAAATAACTACGTACGACAACATAGTAGCTTTTCACGAAGGGGGTTAAATAACGCTCAAAAGTCATGCTAAATTTTGGCGAGGAAATGGCATGGCCATTTTCAAAGGGGTCCCTTGACCTCTGACCTCAAGATATGTGAATGAAAATGGGTTCTATGGGTACCCACGAGTCTCCCCTTTACAGACATGCCCACTTTAGGATAATCCCGTGCAGTTTTGGGCAAAAAACCATGCAGTTTTTTTGTATGCAGTATAAATGTGTTATTTTTGCCTATTCTCAAAATGGTGTAATTCTGGTGTGTTCTTTATACTAGTTTTCAGTTTTCCTAAAATGAGATTTAAAAAATCGCAATATATCGCGTTGCTTACAGTATCACAATATATCGCAATATATTGAATCGTTACCCCTGCATCATGATACGTATCGTATCGCTAGATTCTTGCCAATACACAGCCCTACACACAGTATTTTTCCATCCATGGCGTAGGGATACTTGTATTTTGGCAGTTACAGTCCTGCTACAGAAGCAAGAAACAGGATTGTGGAGGCTCTGTGAGATAACAGTTCAAATACAAGTTTGCACTTCATCCACTGGGCCCCACTTGTTGCTCTGTAATGACCCCATATTGTCAGCACTCAACCTCCTGCCCCCTCTCCGCCCCTCTTCCCTTCACCTTGTTTATGATTCCTTCAGACCGACATCAAACAGGCGGGCCCCAGCCCCACGCTGGTAAAAGCTTTTTTTTTAAGTTTCTCCCATCAGCCGATAATCCTGCGCGTCACTCAACCCAGCAATAAACTGTAATGTAGCCTGACATCACCCCCGCTACACACACCCTCGCAGAAGAATTCACATGCAAAAAATTTGCACACACGCAGGAATTCACACACTCACACACCTCGTCTCTCTCCCGCAGCTTATTAACAACACGTTGACAATATTCGAGCCTCTCGCTCGCTTTTTTGTCAGGGCCTCCTGCTCCCACTCAGCTCGTCACCCCCCCTGCCAATTTTATCATTATAATGTCCCTGATCATTCCTGAGTCAGAGAAAGAGGCACGCGGTGTTACACTTTCTTGGCAGCCGAGTTCAAAGGCGGCGCCGGGATAGGCCGCGGAGTGAGAGGAGGCTTCTAACAACAGAGTGTCGGCGAGATCAGATGGGATTACACAGAGGGGAGAGTGTGAGGTTTCGTCTGAGTGGAGGTGGGTGTGTGTGTGTGTGTGTTTGTGTGTGTTCTTGTTTTGCTATACTTATGCAGACTAACTATCATCACAATTGCAGAAGTGAGGATGTATTTGTTATCCTTGAACTTTTTCAGGGTTAGAGCACTTAAACTGAAACGTAAGACAGTAATAGTTACAAGTGATCTTGTCAATGCAATAAACTGTACATACAGAGTTCAAATTAGATCCTTTCAATGGAAAAGATAACCACAAAAGGAAGATGTGTTGTCATGAAATATGGTATTTATGTCTCCCTCAGGATGAATATTGTAATCATGTTAGCATTGCCATTGTATGACAGTGTATTAGGGCGATTGTAGGTAAAAAAAAAAAAATGCTTATGATAATATGGTGATTCTGGGCTAAAATCACCAGTATTTCCTTATTGCAACTTCTGATTGCAAAGTAATTTGATTAGGTCAGCCACTGCAGGCAAAATACTGTACATGGCAAGTGGCGGCATCTGTGGTGTGAATATTCTAGTTTTTTTCTTGTAAATTTACGACTTTAATCTTGAAAACTTTTTTTTACAGAATATTAACCCACTTCCCCAGCTCCTTAATACCCTATACGTCATCATATCCTTGTGAGAATGTTCATGCTAACATTTAGCTCAAAGCATCGCTGTGCCTAAGTACAGCCTCACAGAGCCGCTAGCATGTCTCTTACAGTATGCTATGTTCACACTACGAGCGACAAAGGCAACTAAACCGCCGAGCGTGGCCAGCTATAATGTCGCTGAGTCGCTGTTGTTGCTCAAGCGCTCATTGACGTAGTTATGTCATTAAATAGCACTGGGAACTTGCTTATGGCATTTTTATGGCAACAGAGCAGGGTGAAACAAACAAAACACTCCACCGCATCATTGGAGCACTGAAAAAGTTGAGACCATCTCAACTTTATTTGTAGCCCATCTCGCCCGTCACACAGCGACAAGTGTCGGCCGTCAGTTTGTAGCTTCATGTCACTTCCTTCCATTGAATATGGCTTGTAGCCTGTTGCTGTGTTGCTTTTAGTTTGAACACAGTGTTTGTCTTGTTTTACTAACAAATACCACATTTGTCAAATATGGTAGCCAGTGTGTGATGTCATGCTTGTAGAGAAACTTCAAACGATGAACTCTACAGTTGACTTTTACTATAATATAACATATACAGTAAGTAGTAGCCTATAATACTAAAGTTAAAACATAATAATGTTAAGTGTATACACTCAAAAAAGTCCCACTACACAAATACCTTAATTCCTACCAATTCTTCTCCTCTCCCGTCCTACATTCTTCTGTCTTTTCTTTCATCCCTTTCTCCTAACAAGACTCTGGGGCCAGAGTCAGCTCATTCAGTGACCGCATGCTGACAGATTCAACCACCCTCATATCTGTGTCAAGCAGCTATTTCATTAATTTCTGCCGGCCGGGGGCAGAGAAGAACACCTCCTGTGTGTTCAGCCGGGTGTGAGGTCAAGCTGACTGTTTGATGTGCTGACTTGATTTCCTCTGCTCTGCTGTCATGCATAACACACTCACAGACAGAGCTGCGTGTGTGTGTTTGTTTATTTGTATGATGAAATTGTAGTTTTCCTTCACACGTGTTTTTCATTTCTAAGACACACCTGCTCACATTCTTTAAGCATTCAATCTGCTGAATATCCCTTCCAGTTTACCCCATTTGTTGTTTCCACAACGCTGTAAACACGAACCCACTCCGTAAACAACCTACTGGATCCACAAACAAACAGGCGGCCAGCAATGCAAACAATTTTGTCTACAACGCAGGGCTAAAAAAAAAAAAATACACAAAAACTACTAAGCTACAAACATACACTTGTGCACACACGCCCCCTCACACACACACACAAGTAAACTTTCTCAGGGTGAAAACCACAACTTCTCAAATTTTGGTACTTGATGTTTGAACTTAAATTGAGGGATTGCACGGTTCCCCACACAATTTGTCAAACAAACAAAAATGTTTATCTGAGTTCCTCAAAATGTGGACTTTTGGAAAAAGTTTATCCACAGGCTTTTCATCTGACGACAGTGGCATTTGTGTTGTTTGTTTGAGTGTGTTTTTGTGGTTCATCACTGTGTGTGTGTGTGTGTGTGTGTGTGTGTGTGTGTGTGTGTGTGTGTGTGTGTGTGTGTGTGTGTATGTGTGTGGGAGGCTGGGCTAGTGTGTTTGTTTTTGGAGTATCCAGACAGTAAACAGTGTGGTGCTTCTGAAGTAGAGAGCAGGCCCAACAAACAGCTCCATTAGCCCAGACGTAATGAGAGGTCAGCTTACTCCTAATCGCTCCCCTGCTGCAATGATGCGCTCGTAGGCCGACTGCACTGGTAGTACACTGCAAAACGTGCTGCGGTTGCCTGCGATTTTTGAGTATTGCGATTTGATATTACTATTTATTGTGATTTTTGTTAACTTTTTTAACACCAGATCATGGGGAAAAGCTGAATCATACACTTCTAGGGAATTTTACGTTGGAAAATATCTAAATAAATACAGTAGAAATGTTTGATTTTCAGCATGTATGTAGTCAGAGATGTCCTGAAGTCACATATATCAGTAATTGTCATTATTTATTAATTTTTTTTCCAGCAACCCAAAAATCAAAATCACAAATTAGTGATATTTTCTTTTTAATTTATAAGGGACATTTCATGTTTTATACTTCTAGTGAATAAAATCCAATCAGTCTTATTTCCATATATGTATTTTGTTTATATAGTTCCCTTTGTTAACACCTTACTGTATTTTGAAAACCGGACATATTCACACGTGTATACTTCCGCTAACTTCTCCAAGTCTGTCACTAGCTCTCCTGTCAGCGCCGTTGTCTTTATACATCCATGGTCAGCTCCATCGGGGCCGTTTGAATGCATGTAACATAAATGTCAGTATATGGGTGCTCTACAGTTGTAGCGTCGGCCGATTTGACCACGGAGATCAGAGTGACGGCTGGCTTGACCGCACGTTACCGCAATACGATAACGTTTCCTGTCCATGACAGAGTTAGCATGCAGCTTTAGCCGTGATGTCTAGCTCTGCTTTTCCTGGCAATGTGTGAAACCCAAAGTGTTTCCATACTTTACTGTATGTGTAGTGTTTACCACTTTGGGTTTAAAATGTGAGGGTGCTCCGACGTATCCTACTTTCTGTGGTTTGTTTTGGTTGAAGGATACGGAACGGATATGACGTCACGTTACATGATACATTAGTGAATTGATTTCTTCTTTCTTTTGTCTCTTGATATGATATTTTCTGGTGTAAACATCAAGTGTCTGAGAAGCGATGTACTTAAATTGAACGAAAAACAGCAACAGTAGTTTATCTAAAACAAGTAAAAGCATAACAATGGAAGACATCCTGAAGAAAGCTAAATATAATGTCCAGAAACTTCTGCTGTGTCCAAATGCCGTTCTACTGTACATACATATTATATACAGTATGTGCTATATATATTTATACTGCATTTTTTTTCCGCTAACAGACTTTAATAGAACAATGACCGCATGACTTTGAAAGGCCTCTGCCAATTAAACTTAACAATGACAAAGCAAAATATTTTTCCAAAGATATAATACTTATTTTTTCCTCTTGCTGTGTCACCACCATTAGCATAATGTTTTGATGTATTGCAGCTGTGAGCAGTTCCTCTATTCCCTTGGTTAATGTTTTTATGGTTATGGTATGGCACTCACTCAGATCCTTTGGTTAAGGTTAAGGTTAGGGTCGGGAAAGATTGTGGTCTTGGTTAAATATTGAAATAGTAAAGAAAAAAAAAAGTGACTTGAAGCACGAGACAGGATGTGTTTTACCTCCTAACGTTTAATCGAAACCACAATCTTTTCCCTAACCTTAATCAAAGAGAGTTTGCCTGATCATATGCTGGACTCGGGATGCTCCGATGTCAAAGTGTGTGTTCAAGTGGGACAATGCATCAACACTCAAAATTCATCTTTAACTTCTGACTTTTTTGTGTATACTTGACTATTATTTTCCAGTGTGAACTATGTACTCAAAACTTACTTAATATGTAGTATGGAATTGGTACCAAGCGTCAGTCTTTATCATAGTGTGTACATCACATCTGCAGAGTGATCTGAGGTTTAGTTTAAGACCGAAGCAACGTAACTTGTGGTAATGTGGCTTTAAACCACTTTTACATATCACCCAACCCTCCGCTCTGCTGTCATCACTCTAATAAAGCAGATATGCCTTAAATATTTTCTTTGCTAAAAAAAAAAGAGGAGCAACCGTGACTTTTTGTAGTGTGCGTGTACACTACCTTACAGGGTGTTTCCCCTCCTGTGGCTCCTGAGAGCAGAGTTAATGACCCAGTTACTCCTCTGTTTAATAACCTCTCCATCCTGATTTCCACTTACAGTAGCGGCTTAATGTACTCCACCTCTCCCCCACGTCTGTCTGTGTTTACTCGAGCCACCTCTTGTCTCAGGCCTATCTCTTTATCTGTCTGGCTTTCCAGACTTAGATCATGTCTTTTTAAAGCGTCTGTGCTCGTCTGATTGTCACTGTGGTTCTGTCTTCCATCCTCCATTTGTTTGTCTTTCCTCTCTTCTCTCTCCGTGCCAGTTTGTGTATGAGAGCATTAGTGTTTGTTGCAGAAGGAGGTGTTGCAGCATGTCTCTCTGGTTGCCACCCGGGCTTGACTCCATTCATGTCAGCACTCTTCTTTACTCCCACCCAGCCTGGGCCTGGACTCCTTCTATCTCTTTAGCCCCTTTTTCCCTCTCTTTATCATAGACTCAGTCTCCCCTCCCTTTATGTCTACTCATACTTTCCTTCCTACATCCCTCTGGACAACCTCCGAAGTGCAAAGACAAGCTAGTACTGCATAAGGCTGGGTATCGGTACTCGATACCTTGAAGGAATCGACTGAAATAACCCAGTACCAAGTAGTATTGAAACTTCTCCAGTCAAACGATACCTGCAATCGATCCTTTTAGTGCCCAGATCTTTTTAAAAGTTGGAGCGTCGTCTTATATCCCGCTCCAATTTCGCTCCAGTACCGCTCACACCATGAGTTCGAAGCATGCCCGAGCGAGCCTGACCCAGAATGTTTCTGTGTATTGTGCACGGCGGCTGCATAGGGTTGTTTCAGACTCATGTGATCCAAACATTTCCAATAACTCCAGCCCGTTGTAAAGTCCAAAAGTCAACAGTTATTGAAAAAAGATAGATCATTTCCAAAATTCACAACATGTTTTTATCTAACAAAATATTCTTCTTCAATCCATATTTGTTGGCGTTTAGCCTTTCAAAAACAACATTTTCACTGCAGTCCAAGAACTGTTTGCTCTCCCGCTCACCGCACACAAAGGATGCACCTTTATTAACAGGGCGTTCTAGCAGCAATCAAATGAAATTGACGAGTTATAGTCATTAATTAAAGTTGATTTAATAAAAACAGACAAGCTCGTTTAATCTGACGAATCACCTTATTGAAATTGAGAAGTTTGTTCGAGGGTTATTTTTTTTTAGGGTCATAAAATATGACGACAGACATACTCAGATCTCAGCTCCGTGAGCTACCCAGGACACGCACGCGGCTTCCATTCACAAGGAAGTACTGTACTCTATTGGTATCGGTAACACTTTTAGTGTACTGGTATTGGTACTGGCATCGTAGTTTTTTAAATGATACCCAACCCTATTAGTGCAGGAGGAGAATGGAAACAGAGAGGCAGTTAAGCATTGGAGATTGTTAAAAAAATGAAGAAAAAACACAGGAAGAGAATTATGTTATTTTTCAGTTCTGCACAAACAAATGTGTTTGCAATTACGCTGTGTAAACAATGGATCAACTGATGCAAGCTTGTGGTTTAAAAACATCCCACATGGCTTGCAAGCAGACCACCTCACATGAAAAATGCAATCAGAGCACAAACTGTATGAAAACAAAGAGAGAAAACAAGAGGGAGGAGAGTAGAAATGGACAATTTACTGGTGGATTGAGTTAATAAAGAGGAAGGATGCAGACAGGATAGATGGACAGATAGATAGATAGATGGATAAATATGGAGAATGGCTTGAGGGAGTGAATAGAGGTGGAGAGGGAGGATAGATGGAGCAGAATCGCGTTGACGTATATCCTCCACCAGCCAGAATGCATGCTGGGTGCTGTTGCTACATTATGGTCCAAACAAACACAAGCTGTTGCCTTCCAGCCATTTGAACAACAGATTAAAGAGTGATGCAAAGACGAGGGGAAAGAGAGAGAGAGAATACAGTGAAGAAGAGAGAACCTGGTGTACAGAGAGGAAAAATAAAATCTAATTTATGGTTGACAAGGGTGTGTTCTCTAGATTTGTTTGGAAATGTCTTCCAATGTGAGTGCAGGCTGAGATGATCATATCCATGTGTTTGTGTGTGTGTGTAGGTGTCAAATGGGTGACAAATTAAAGGAAAAACTAACATGGAAGGTGTTGGACCACCATGAGCCACCAGAACATCGAGTCTCTGGACTCTACTGGAGTTATGAACACCGTTCTTTCATAGAATATTCCCTCATTTGGTGTTTTGATGCTAGTGGTGGAAAACGCTCCCACGTCAGTCTGAAACCTCCCGTAGCTGTTTAATTGTCCGTTTGCTAAACTCCGCACCCAAAGTGAGACTGTCCTGTCATAGCTTAGCAACCGTATCTCGATACAGCAGGCTTGCTTTGGAATCCTTCACATGTCGAAACAGTATGCATGGGCTCTATAATACTCTGTTTGGAGGGTGGTGTCGTTTTTATTGCCTTTCCGAAACTAAAAGCACAAGAGCAAACGTGTAAGGAATAGCTAATAAAAAAGCTGTTTATCTGGTCAATATTAACCAAGCACTATTTCCAAAATCAAGGGACATGTCATTAAAGAGGACCCATTATACTCATTTTTAGGTTCATACTTGTATTTTGGGTTTCCACTAGAACATGTTTACATGCTTTTATGTTCAAAAATTCTTTATTTTTCTCATACCGGTTGTGCTGCAGCACCTCTTTTCACGCCCTGAAAAGAGGGTGAAAAACTCAGAAAAGCCCAGTCTGCTCTGATTGGTCAGCTGGCCCACTCTGTTGTGATTGGTCAACTGAACCAAACTCAACAAGTAACTCCCTTTGGCCTGGACTTTTGGCTTTGTAAACTTTGTAGACCTTTTACATCCACAAAAAACGATATAACACACTAAAGGAAAGGAGGAAAGCACAAAAGCATAATAGGTCCTCTTTAACGAACTACAGAACATTGTTTTGTTAGAGGTTACGTTAAGATAATACCTGTCCAGGACTAAAATATCCAGCCTGTGGGAGCCATAATGCTACTATATGAGAGTTTAAAGCAACAATAACGGCTCTTTCCTTCCCTTTACTTGGTTTGGAGAAGTTTACACTTCAGACCTGCGTCACATGGACATGCAGCTTTAGCCTCAGTCTTTTATATCATGTGCATATTGAAAACCCTTTTACGTGTTTCTCGTTTTAAAACAAATCAGCCCGATCAGCTGGAGATCTTCAGTCAGCTCTGACGTTAGCATTAGCTTATGCTAGCTCGCTGCAGCTGATCAAATTTGCTATGGTTAGTTGTCATTTGTGCCAAAAAATCCATGGTTGTCAGCTAGAAATAAGAAACCTACTTTTCTTGTTCTTCTGTGTGAAATCAAAGACCCACTGTTTTAAAAAAAAATACTGCAAATTTCAAGTGGTAAATCTGCCACTGATATGATTGTAACTGCATATGTGCCATGAGAGAATAGCTTGAGAGGCGTAGCAACTATGGATGCAAAGTCTGCATCATTTTCATACTCATCAAATAGTTTAGTGACTCTTCATGCCTTGCATCGAAATATCTACATTTGTTATGATTCCATTAATTTATTCAGGATTTCTTATAATTTCTCACCTTTTAATGTGCTAACAGCGTTGTTGTCTACTTGTAACAGCTTGTGCACATGTGTACCTGTATGTGGTGAAAGTCTCTCTCTGACTTATCCTACCACTCTTTCCTCGAACAACATACAGTATGAGTAATGCAACAAAGATTTTAACAGGCCTAGCGTCCCGATGCCTCGCTGTGCATTTCCATTTCCAGTACCGGGATCCCTCTATAAATCACACAGCAGCCTTTGGATTAACAGAGCGGAGCGGTGCCGGAGAAACAACTACCCACGGCACTTCAGAAATACTTGAACCATTGCCTTGAAAATGGAGCTCCGCTCTCACTTGATGTGTAAATTTAACAAGGCAGGATGGTAAATTCCACCTCTCGGCTCTGGGTTTGTAGAAGGGATATAATGGCAATCTGGAGTCCCCCCCCTCCCCTTCACCCTCCCACATCTCTCACTCATTCCTCATCTCCATAATGACTTCACTTCCTATGCATGCGGCACGACGTCTGTCTGTCTGTCTCCCTGCACCATACCGAGGTGTTACGAGTGACAGCTGCTGACAGGGCCGTTCACGTCCAAGTCCTGGTCGCCGTTCTGGTCAAATACGGAGATCAAGAGAGTTTGGAGGGGAATCAGATCCAGAGTGCTGCATGCGGTGGGCCTGACACCGGTCCATGTCAGAAAGGCTGCAGGGCGGGCTCAGCGGTTCAGTGTTAGGAGCTTTAAAGTGATTCCCCACGTTTAAATATTTAGACTGTGTGAGCTCGCCGCTGCAGTCTGCAAAGCTCTCATGGTGGGCAGAGGGAAAGTGGAGAAAGTGGGTGAGGTGAGGGAAAAACAGAAGAGGGAAAGTAGAGGAGGAATACAAAGGAGCAAAGAAATAGAGAGTGGAGCTAACAAAAATTAGTGAAAATCGCCCCCATTGTTTGTTTTTGTTCCTGTCAGCTACAGTCTTTTACACGTCTTCCTGCTGGGACAAGAGGAGTATAGGGAGCAGCTGGTCAATAGTGGAGAAAGACACACGCACACACACATGTGACGGAAGACTTGGTATCCTAACCGAACCCTGTCTCACGGCGGCCTTTATCTTCCTCATCTCATTCTTGAACCGTCGGTTCATTTCCTCTCCTCCACCCTTCAGCTAAAGCTGCAGTTAAGAGGGAGGCACGTTGAGATTTCATGTGAGCAAGTAGGAAACAATCACAGACTTCCTTCCTTTCGTTACAAAATACAAATGCTTACACGCGCGTCATCTTGTTTATGTGTCTTAAAGGAGCGCATATTTGTGTGCATGTGTCGATGACGTGGTGTGTGTGTGTGTGTGTGTGTGTGTGTGTGTGTGTGTTTGTGTGTTGCTGGCTTACATTACGCAGACTTGCTGCCCAGCAGGCATGAGCTCAGAGATAAGAGTAAGCGTGTAGGCATGTGAACGTAGCTTACGGTATGTATGTGCATGCTTGTGTGTAAACGTGAGTGTGCGCCGGCAGAAACTAATGTTTCACATCAGTTGTTTCTCAGGACGAAGAGACCGGCTGGTTTTCATTCTTACCATTTAATCAGGGTCTGATTCACACCTGGAACACCAGGTGAATGCAATTAACTACCAAGTAGGAAACCAGCAGTGCTAATAGGTCCCAAGGAGTGAACCTTTTGTATTGTTGTATTCTTTGGTCGTGTTAATGCTCAGAAGATCAAAGCAAGCAAGACCGAAGCATCCATGTGTTTATGAAATGTAGCATTAAGCTTATTGGCTCTAAAAAGTCTGTGAGATGTTGTTTCAGTTGCTAATGAAGTGTGTAATCTGTGAAAAAGCTAATGAGCTGTATAGTTTGCATTAGAGATAGGAATCCAACCAGTGTAAGAGTACAGTTAGAGTTACATTCTGGAACATTTATAAGACGGCATAACCTTTCATGGGTACCACAATTGAGCTAATTCTGTTGCTACAGTAGTTAAAAGGTATGTGTGCTTACTGTGTATCTGAAGTCAACTTTGCTCATATGGGGCAGAAACAAATTGGGTTTATTTGAATACTTTCTAAATATTTTTTACAAATAGTGGGAGTACATAACCTGTGGGAAAAATCAGATCTTTCTACCATTTTAAGGACACACGGTTATCTTAAGAGAGAACATCTCATTCATCCAGCAAAGGCATAGAGAAATGGGGTAAAATAATTAGTGTCAAAACACTACTAAATTACACTTTAATTAATAATAAATATTTAAAAAAACACTATTGATGCTGATGCTTTATAAATTTGTTGAATGTGTAAAAACAATCTGTTTGTGTCAGGTGATGCACTACATTATATTCACTTTCCAGTTGATTCAGATTGGATGCATAGACTGTACTGTATTTACATCAGGCATTCAAAAGATAGCAAAGTGAATATCTTTCTTTGCACAACATATAATGAAACTATAATGTTAGGCTTTGCTCTCCCCCCCCCAATTCAATTTCAAATACATGTGCAAAATGAAACATATAGTCTTGTCATTAGATAGTGGACCTACAGAAAATTATTTTTAAAAATATGCAACAAATAACTGTAAAAGTAAGTGCAAAATTCGTCAAGATATAGATTAAAGTAGTGGTGTGAGAAAATATCGAAAATATAGAGTATCGCAATATTATGTTTTGTGATACTATATTCATTCTCAAAAACACTATTTATTTTTAATTGATAGTTTTCATGCAAATATTAAGTGTATGTACCCTCTCAAAGTAGTGCTAAGATGTTGGATGTTACAGGGAGTGTGATTTTATGCATATGGCAGTGTATTCCTTATACTATGAGTTTTCATAGAATTAGATTTAAAAAAATCGCAATATATCGCCTTGCTTACAGTATCGCAATATATTGAATCGTAAACCCTGTATCATGATGCGCATCATATCGTCAGATTCTTGCCAATACACGGTCCTATTTTAAAGTGTTCACTGTAAACATACTGTAGAAGCAGAAGCCAGAAAATAAGAAAAGTACATAGCATATTTGTGTTTTATTTCAGTTACTTGGATGGAACTAATCATTCTCTTTTGTGTATGAAACAGACCATCTATAAACAAATATAAAAATAAAGTTTGACTTCTTGAAGATACGTTGTACAAAACAGTTACTAAGACATGAGGTGAGAAGGGTGTAGTACTGCTGGGAGGGACATTTTCACCTTAGTGGACATTGAGGCAGGAAAGACGTGGCCCTGTATTTGGACTACACACTATGCAGTGACACACACACACACACTGTCGCGCTGCAGCTAACAACGCAGGCTTCTAGGCCAAACCGCACTCCATTTAAAAATCAATTTAAATGTGGGCTAAGTCCAAGCTGTCAGTAGGGAAGCACTAATAATATCTCTCTATCTCCCCCTCTCTATCTGTCTTCTCCGCCGAGCAGAAGACAACACATGACGCCGGTACACGGCGTCTCCGTCACTTCATAAAATGCTCCCGCACCACGCAGAGGGGAAGACAGCAGAAGAGACGGAGCTAGACAGCAGTGAGGGTGGCGTCAGATTAATGAAGACGAGACAGCAACGGATGGAAAGGACAGGTAGGCAAGACCAGAAAGATAGCAGCTTAAGACAGATAAACTGACAGAGAGACAGGTAGAGAGATGGAATTAGAGCTAAAGACAAACTGGTGAGCACTGCAGCAGACAGATGAGAAAAAAAGGGCTGAGAAAAGCAAATATGCACTAAGAGAGGAAGAGCCACGGAGACAAAGTGACATGCACGCCAAGCAGGCTCTCTCTCTCAGTCATCACTTCAACACCACAACACCACAAGCGACTGCAAAACACATGGGCCCACTCTGCCTGCACAATGGGCTATTATGAGCCCGTACTGCAGAATACACACAAAAATCAACTTCCAGACCCAACGTGGCTCAGACTTCAAAGCGTACAATGCTACATGTGTATTTTCTGACAGAAACGACACATTTTGGTGATAAATATCTCTCCGGATCATGTGACTTTTGTGTCCCAAACGTACACAGACACACGTGTGAGTGTGTGTGTGAAGTGGTGTCTCGGCCGTGGCAGCGTCAGGAAATTCCATGGGATGTTTTCAATAAGGCCGGGCAGCGGCAGCCAGGGAACTGGCAAATGAAAACCTGCTGAAGCACACCACAGAGCTCCAACAACACACTGCCTACCCTCGCAGCACTCCTCCGCTGCTCAGCACAGATGATATCTGCGTGTGCTCGTGTGTGAAAATGGCAGTGCACGTTTGTTGTTTGCGTGTGATTGAGAGAGAGGGCGACTGAGAATGCATATTTTGCTGAGTGAGTGGTGGAAAAAATATCATATTGAGGCTTGTATCTGTTTACAATAGCAACAGAACAAGTGTCCAATGTGTGTACGGCGTGTCTGCGAGCATGCTTTCCCCTCACTGCTATCATCTGGTGCTGCTGTGTCATTCTGTCCAAGGGGAAACAGTGATGCGCTCACTTGGCCTCACAAACAACGCTAACGTCATGCTACGGCGGGTGCCTATGACTGGTACCATTACATAATACTGATAGTGAACAGCAGTGACCACAGTGGTGGTGTAAAGGAAAAGGATGAGAGACTGTGAGGAGACAGACAGTTTGACATTTTCCCCCAATTATCAGTCTTTACACTAAGCTAGCTTACTGGCTGCTAGCTTACCGGCTGCTAGCTTACTGGCAGCTAGCTTACCGGCTGCTAGCTGTAGCTTCATATTAACGGACCGCTATGAGAGTGGTATCAATCTTCTCATCTAACTCTCAACAAGAAAGTGAATTAGCTTATTTAGCAAAAAAAATACAACCTGACGGATACACAGCGCTAATATAAACTATTATCACCTTATGAAATTGTTATTCGCCTTACATGTCCAGCAGATAGCCTAAAGAGAAACTTTCATTTGAGGTCCCATTGTTCCGAAGGACCATTATTCCAAAACCCTAATAGTCTTAAAATGTTCCATTGGACCGAAAGCCCATTTGTCCGACAGCCTGTTATCCCGAAAACAAACGGCCATTGTTCCGAAGGCCCATTGGTCCAAAAATGCAGAATGACATCCTAGGACCTTCACGATTTTTTTTTGCACATGGAGAAGTTAGCCTTCAGAAAGCCCTTTCTGCCAGAAAGCCCTTTGCCACAGTAAGCCCTGAAGATGTGCAAAAACAGTATCGTGACCGGCAAGGTCCGATGACATCATTCTGTATAATAATTAGCCATATGCTTCCGTTTGTTGCAGGGAGAGTGTATATTTTCGGAGCAATGGGTGTTTGTTTTCGGGATAACAGGCTTTCGGACAAATGGACATTTTTCGGACTACAGTGGAAACCGCTTATAGTGATCGCATCTATCTGGGTCAAATTGAAAACTATAAACGGATGATTATTATTACCAATTTTTGTTGTTTGGCATCATTTCTCATTCAGATTACCATCTAATTGACATTTGTATATGTATTACATGAATACAAAGTTATGAAACGGACCGCTTCACTATTTGCTGGCTCGCTGCCAATTCTTCTGGGTGAGTCATTGCCGTTTTTTGCTGTCTCTGCAGCGCGAGCATGCATGCAGAACTGCGCCCCTTTGCCGGGGCTCCTCGTTCTCTCACTCAGTAGCGGCATGGAGGGAGACGGGCGCCGGTCTGCATGTGCTGCCGGCTGAGGTTTGGTTTTAAAATGTTTTTCCATATGTTGTCATGTATGAAAAGATCCAAAATGAACACTGTAAGCGGACTACTTACTTTTACTATAGTAATAATAATTACTATAAGCAAATTATTTAAACAGCATTTGTATAGGAGTGATTCTGTCCCAAGCTTTTGATCCATATAAGCTGTTGGTCACTGTAACCGTGATCACTATAAGTGGTTTCCACTATATTGGGTTTCGGAATAATGGGATGGCAGCTCTGCTAGCAAACTACTGCTAACGTTTTTAGCTAACTAGATTCTAACTTTGTCTCTCTTGTTTGTTGCTAAGCTAGTAATATACAGTGTTTTTTGCCGAACAAACTTTTGTGACTTCAAGCTATAAACCAAATTAACGAGCTACTTTAAATGAGGCTAAATAGCTGCCTAGAGCTGCAGGGTGTGATACGATTCATGACTGCGAGCGACATGTAGTCATTTTATACAATGGCAATACATAATACTGACTAATGGAGTTTTTCTGATGTATCGTAGGCTTACAGTAATGTGCACTCACTGCATAAGAATTCAACTATTCAAAATATATTCCGCATTATTACTGACTGAAATATGACGTAACACGTGAGGCCGAGAGACTCAAGTTGACTGAGTTGCTTCTATGGACCATCGATATAAAATCTTGGCCCAACAGCGGGCTCCGGTGAGAGAGTAATACTGCTCAGTCAGTCTCTTTTATACTGCCGGGGGTAATTCAATTACGCCTTCTGGAGCTCTTTCACGTCTGTAATTTGTATTAATAACCTGTTGGTGAAAGTGAGGAAAATAAAGAATGTCTGTTACAACATGTGTGTGCAGGAAGGAGGAAAAAGAGCAGAGGAACAGCTTTAGCAAGTACAAAAGCATACATTTTGCACTTAAAAGTACTTATGCTACAGGAAGGTGTAGGTGTACAGCGAGAGGAAAGGGGGAGGCTGGGAAGTAAGGTGCTGAGCTGAGCAGAGATGGATTTCCTGCCTGAACCGCTTTATACACACGTCGTATACTTTAATTACCCTGTGAAAAAAACTCCTGGACCGGACTACGACATCGGTAACTCTAGAGGGCCTTGACCTGAGCGCTGCCCCGGCTCTTTCCCGACAGCCCTGTTTTCCTTCTGCGCTTTGGAAGTGAAAGGCAGCTAGAGGGGCCATTAATATTTATCTGTTGTATGACAGAAATGCAACCCGATAAACACAAAAACAGCCACTTGACACAGACATAAATAAACACGATTATCGTAACAGAGAGATCACTGGCCTGTCAGACAGAACAAGAATAAGCCATGTACTGTAAGCCTGCAGTTACACACGTCATGTTAATGTGATTTTTCAGATCTGACCATAAAGATTGGATTTTTATGTGATCACATTATTGTACGCCCACAATTGGCCAGAAAATGGCTGTTATACATCTCCCCAGGCTGTATTTATTTTAACAATATGTCTGGACAATCTTAACCCCTCGCACCTCCTACGGTCTTTATTTCTCTTCATCACTCTAAATATGCGTTGTGGTCAGATTGTAATCAGACTGTAAGCAGAACTCCTTTCACAAAGCAAGCCTGACCACTTCCAGAGCCACTTCTTAAAATCCCGAAGAGCGCAGTCAGATCTCTGGGAGTCACTTAATACGTCCTGGCATCATTGGATGATAAAATTTCATGGCTGGTTACGGCCGATGGGAAACTGGGACCGGCGGGGACAGTTACAGGACCGTAAAGACGTGAGTCAGTGTGCTAAAGGCCGAAATAAGAGATGAGAGAAAGGAAGCTTTGTGATTAAAGCATGGGAGAGACTTTAATAAGGCTGATTTATGGAGCCTTTTTGCGTCTTGTTTTTTGGTACATCTGCATCTGGAGACATGTGTGTCACCGCTCGGAGGCCCAGTTTGTCACCTGAGACACAACTTACGTCTAATCAGCATCAGTATGTGCATTTACAGGAGGATAGAAACTACTGGTAGGAGGCACGATGAGTGTGGTGGGCAGATGTTCAGCTGGATTCACTATAAGAGTACAGTAGGAACACATTTGCGCTGGTATATTAAGGAAACATTGTGGTGGAAAACATTTAGTTTTAATAACCTGTATTCTAGATCTGCAATGAATTAGCGACAAGTTTTAACTGTGTGGTCATAAAATTTGAACCTTATGTGGCAGTGAGTGCCTTACAGTCTTCTCTTTTTTCAGTTGTTAGTTTCAATTATTTTATTTTTTAGAAAGTATGTTTCCAATGCCGCAGTTTTAAGAATCATTATCATTTGATCTGTAATGTATTCAGTAATACTTTGCAGTCTTTGTAAATGTTTTGCCCTTATTTGATATTCATTTCTTTTTTTATTACAAGTTTTTGATTTCTTTTTTTAGCTGAAAGTTCTCCTTGAATGAACCTAGAGGGCAGCCCCGGTTGCGTAATTATCCTCCGTCGCAGTAAATCAGACACTAATTACATGCAGATTGTGAGCGCAAAATTAAATGAACGTGCTGCACGAATTTTCCTCTGCTTTTTCATGTGCGTAAATCTGGCCCTCATTGACTCTGCCATCCCGAGGCCTTTACTGAGTCTTC